>CM048850.1:63557044-64109544 GCA_026545225.1 Cornus controversa | reverse complement strand
AGTGGTACGAATAAGAGATTGGGAGAAGAGAGGATCTATGTGTGTATATGTATGTCTGCGTGTGTTTGTATATACACACACATATAAGAGAGAGAATGAAGAGACGGAAGAAATGGTGGTGATGACAGCTGTGAATAAGGGTGGCGGTTGTGGGTGGTGGTGGTACTTGAGAGGACGGAGATAAACAAATCATCTGATGTGCACACAATGATTAGTCTAATCAAGGGTAAAACGGTCATATTTTACTGATTGAGATATTTTGCCAAATTTAATAATAAAGTATATGGGGTAAAACGGTAAAACCACCTTATTTTTAACGTCTCTTTTGTCAAATTCGTTAAAGGGAGGTCGGTGAAAGAAAATGCAATAATTTGATGCAACGTATAATTAGGTCAAATCTCAGAAGAAGTCAGTGTAATTTACCCTAAATACTAATACCTTCTAAATTATAGTGTTCTATTTATATAAAAAAATATTAAATATATAATATATAAATAAATACTAATATCTTCTAAGTTCTAATGTTCTATATATTTATATAATATATGATATATATATATAAATACTAATAACTTATAATCTATTGTTATAACTAGGAGTGCACAAATACGAGTGTATATCTTACCAATGCTTATAAATAAAAAAAATTGACAAAAATCGTTGGGGAACCGAAACCGCAAAGGACCGGAACCTAACCGAACTTAAAAGTTCTAGTTTCAATTAAAAAATTAAGGAATAATTGTGAACGGTTTCAGTTTTGGTTTCACAAAAAACAGGAAAGAACTGAATCGTGTGCACCCAATTTGGCAATGGCATGCAAAGATTTGACGGGCATGTTTGGATTATGAGTTAAGGCCCACATGCATTTGGGCCAACAGTAGAAATCAACCATGGCCCTAACTAATGTAAGTTGGACTATATTTAACTGAACAATGGTGAGTCCATGACTAAAGGAAGTACCTGAAAGGCTTGTACCTATCTCAAATATTGCTATTATGGTTGTTATTTAATTAATTTTGAGAAGTCAAGCAAAATGTATATATTGAAAGCTAGAAACAACAACACGGACACAGAACAAGGAACTAGGATAAAACACGAACACGGTAAGGATAAGTTATAAATTAATAATATAATATATTAATATATATTCATAATTAATATAAAAAATCTTACATTACAAAAATAGTTCAATTCATTATCAAGTAATTAAGAACCAAACAAATTTATAAATAAAAATAGACAAATAGATTTGGGTGTTTTCATGATTTGCCACGTCCCAAGAGGAAAAGAGCTTTAAAGGAGGCCATATAGGTGGATTTAATAATGCTTAGATGTTATTGTTTAATGTATTGACAAAAGGAAATAAGAATGCAAAATTCAATTAAATCAGAATTAAAACCAAACAATAAATGAATGATTATGTGTATAGAACAACGATCTTAGAAGGGTGGTGTTATTCATACTCCAACATTATACTTTAGTGCTCCATTCATCAACCTGCTAAAATAAAAAGACAAATATGTCCTTGCATCCATTGAGTAACAGAATAACACTCAACACTTTCATAGTCTCATGTCCCTGTTCTATTCTGTTATGTTCTCTTCTCTCTCGGTAGACTGGTCCATGTCCTTTTCTCCTTCAATCTCTCTCGTCTATCGATGTTTTTTTCTACATCAAGAATCCTTTTGAAAACCAACATTTGAAATATTCTCACTAGGTCACTTACTCCAATTAGAACTTTAAAACAAACTCAAAAACCCTGTCTCAAATGTAATTTTATTCCTGTAGATCCCTTAAAATACCCCAATTTCTTCATATTGAGTCTACAACTAAAATAATGAATTTTGTCAAAAATTTATGGTACAAACATTACAACGGGTTTTATTTGCAATGAGGCCCTATTACTGGTTGTTTTTAGCCCAAACTTTACCATTGCATCCAAGTTCACTGCCTTTATAGTAATGATTTCATAGATATATATATATATATGCATATGTATATACTATTGTCTTTCACTGGATGAAATTGGTACTGTATATGTTTCATGTGATACAATATATCTCTATACATATTTAATTGGGATTAAAAGGAGAGAACTGACAAATGGTGTTTGTGGAGCGCAAATAAAATTGCCCGCTTCTAATGAATGAAACATTTCAAACCACACAAAACAAACCAAACTTCATGTTTTTACTCTCTCAAGATCAGTTTGAACCGCATTTAGAAAAAAAAATGGGACCAGACCCAAGTCCAACATGCCCAAGCACAAACAAAAAGTATTTTGTCCAAAAAGAGCATAGGCTTGAGAAGCCCAAGCTCGGATCGGCCCTCGAGGCGACATGTGTGATGGGTTCAACCCGACATGGCGTGGATCCTCTCCCCCTTTCACAAAAGTCGGGTGACTTTTGGACCCAAACTCAAATCCAAGCTTAACACTTGTAAGGTCTTCAAAATGTTTCAACGTGGAATAACCTCTTTCACCATTTTTAACTATAATAGTATTTCAGATTCAATTTCTCATTTTTTTAAAAATGATTTTGAGAAAGTAAATATATCATGTTCATTTCCTCTTGAAAATAAATTAAATACTATTTGAGAATAAAAAAATATGAAATCAATTACAATCAAACACAAATAGTACAAAAATTATAAATTACTTCTTAAAAAATAATATAAAGTATATTATATTATTAAATATTATTAGGTTTGGAACTTGATTTTTTTCTTTGTTTTGAAAGTTAAAAAAAAGTTGTATAAGCTCCCCGCAAGTATCAAACTCATGACCTTTCACTTACAAAGTAAACGCACTACCACTATGCTACGGAAGCCCATAAATTTTTATAGATCAATTAAATTTGTATTCTCAATTTAAACTCTTAAAATTTGAATATACAAATGTAAATAACTAATAAATAGTACAATAATAAGATTTTAATTGGGTCCAAGTCGATTCTTCGACACTTATAATACGATATCGTGTTTTGGTGACAAAAATATTTTCATGTATACCCGTGCCCTAAACGCCTAAACCCCCTCCTCCCACTGCCAGTGTATTCGCTTTCACTACTAAGCCCTAGAGCATTGTTCTTATTCCTCTTTCCAAAATGAAGCTCGTCAGGTCTGTATCTCTATCTCTAGCTATATTTTTGTGATTTAATGTCAATGCAAACGTTAATGCTCTATTTCTGCTTCTGACGATGTTTGTTTTAATATATTTATACAGGTTTTTGATGAAGTTGAACAACGAGACTGTATCGATTAAACTTAAAAATGGAACCGTTGTTCACGACACAATTATAGGTATCAATCTCTCTACTCTAAGATCTCGGTTACTGCACATCCTTTAGCAGTTGAAAGAGGGACAGGACTATAAAAACAGGACCAGGAAGATCTCGATCGGGAACAGACAACGAAGTAGCTGAGACCTTCTGAATCTTTTGGATTAGGCCCTTCTGTTTGCTCCCGACAACGAAAGAAGCCTCAGAAGAGTTCCTCTTGGCTAGCTCATCCCAAACGTGTTTTTCCTTCAATGAAGCAGTAATGGCCTTCTTTCCCTGAGTTAATTGTTTCCCTTTCTGTCGTGTAGTAACTCGCAAGCTTATGTTTTTAACCTTCAGAACATTTTTAGCAATGGCTTGGAGGTTTTTAGGGCTCAGGAGTATCTTTGAATCAGGTGTGTTGCTCCACACAAACTCCCGAAGAGTTTTCAGGCGAGCATCAACTTCCGAACGAGGAAGTGAATCTCTAACTACACTAAGGTAAGAATAAATATGAGAAAAAAAGAAGAACTTCACAAACTGCACAATTACAATGAAGATCAAGGAAGGTATCAAAAGTGAGTATTCCTACACCTCCGAACTTCTTTGAAATGGGGTATTTATATAAAAAAGGGACTCTCCAGCCACACCCACAATAACCAACTGCTCTTTCTAACCCTTGTCAGAAGAGGGATGCCCTAACCACAATAACCTCCCTGATCGAGGATAAAAATGGTACCGGTGTTTCTCAAATTTAGTCACGCATGCTTAATAACAGACCAACAGGTCATCAAACCTTAGTTCCAGCGATCTAATTTAGTTGAGCACCAACATACTTGAAATAACCCTAAAAAAATTAGGGTTCACTTAGAGAGGGGCAATATTCATATGATAAAAAACCAAATGATAAAATGGATGCAAAGGAAAACGGAACGCAGGAGGGTGTTTTGCCGAAAATAACATTTCACCATCATTGATCCCCTCACCAGAACGGAAGTTGCAATTAGAAGGGTAAAACCTAAGCGAAACACTGGACGGGATCCTAAAGTCATTCCTAAGTTTCTCTAGGTTCGGAGAAACCCTAATCAAATTAGAATGGTCAACCTCTTTCGGATTGGTATACCTCAAATCACCATCCACACCACTAAAGGCACCATCAGCGTTCTCTACGACTTCATCATCCTCAAATCTATCTACAATCCTAACTCTTCCAGACCGACTCATGGTATTCAAGTAAACGAAAGTAGAAATATAAAGGAGTAGTAGGAAAGGACGAAAATCACTGACCTCAGAAAAAGAGTGAAACACAACTTGAGTTAGGGTTTTTTCTGGGCCTTCGTTTTGTAGACGCGAAGAGTCACAGATGGGAGAAAAAAAGATCAAGTAGGATGAGATAAAGTATTGAAATGACACTTTTTGCCATCTTATAATTACACCGTTTCGCTCCTTTAGGCCCAACGCCTGTTTGGTTCCAGGGTAATAACTACCACCGAGAAACTGAAATTCCTTTCAACTTCTACATTCATAAATCAAAAGAAAATTTAGGGCAAAGTGTGGAGGAAAAAATCCCACCAACAGGAAATAGCCACATGGAAAATTCACATGGCCTAAGCAATAGCAGTAATTGGCACACGTGGCAACCAGTGAAACAAGTCAACTATAAAACAATCAAAAGAATTTAGTCAACATTTATTCGAATGATATGTTATCCCCGTGATTGAGGATAAAGTCATGCAGTTAATTCCACAATTTTGGGAAAGACATTTGTAACCTACTACCAAAATAATGAATATAAATTCACTGGCCAAGCCCATAGAAAGGGGCACGGTGTGAACTTCATATATTTCCTTTTAAAGTGCATTTGCTTTAATTGTTATTCGGTTAGTACATTTTTGCATCTACAATTATTATTTTAAATGTATGAAGTATGAACTAATGTTGATAAATTGATAATTCAATTATTGGGCCATGGTTAAAAAAAATTGGACTGTTTAGAAGTCTAATTTGTAGAACCAATCCGATTTAATCCAATTCCATATTTTACGGATTGAATCGGATTAAGTCTTTTCACAAATTGAATTTGAATCAAAATTTTCTAATTCGTTAGAAGTGATGGATTAGATTTGATAGTTAATCCGATTCGTGTTTATCCTTAGCAGAAACTCTTTCTCCCACTGAAGTATATACCTTTATTTTTTTATTTTTTTATTTTGCCAATACATGAGAGACATACCTCTTCACATGGCCTTCTATAACTATAGTACTGTTCACCATTGGATCTAATAGGGCACTCCCAATCACCCATTACTTGATTAAAAATACAATATCTGTAAATTATATTATTATTAATGTATAATTAAACCATTCTTGAAATAACTTGGTGAAACCATCAAAATATCTCTTCCACAGCTTATATTGTGGCTTTGTTACTTTCCTACTACCATAATTGCTTGATAAAGCAACATGTTACGGTGTCATTTAATAATATATGAGCTTTGGGTGTTTTCTTGATTTGCCACGTTCCAAGAGGAAAATAGCTTTGAAGGAGGTCATGTAAGTGGATTTAATAATGCTTAGATGTTACTGTTTAATATCTTTACAAAAAGAAAAAAAATTCAAAATTCAATTAAATCAGAATTAAAACCAAACAATGAATGAAGGATTATGTTTATAGAACAACGATCTTTTTTCTAATGATAGATACACTTCAAACCACGCAAACCAAACTTTCTGTTTTTACTTTCTCAAGATCAATTTGAACAGTATTTGGGAGAAAAAAAATGGGACCAAACCGAAGTCCAACAGACCCAAGCCCAAGCAGAAAGTATTTTGTCCAAAAAGAACATTGGCTTGGGAAGCCCAAGTTCGGATTGGCCTAGGAAGGGCGCGTGTGTGATGTGTTCAACCCGACATGGCTTGGATCCTCTCCCTTTGACAAAAGAGGGATGCCTCTTGGGCCTAAAATCAAATCCAACCTTAACACTTATAAAGTCACAAATACTTTTAAAATATAATTATATTATATTATTACCTATAATTAGGCTTGGAACTTGATTTTTTTAAAAAAAATTACCGTTAAGTCTTACTTTTTCTATCGAAAGACAAATAAATTTTAAAAAATTTCTTTTAAGACTAATAAGTCATACTTTTTCCGTTGAAAGATAGATAAGTCTTAAACAATTTTCTTTAGGACCAACAAGTCTTACTTTTTTTTATTGAAAGACAAATAAGTCCTAAAAAATTTCTTTTAGCACTAATAAGTCTACTTTTGAATATTTTTTTTCTTCCATTTAAGTCCTAAATAACTAAATCTTCAATTTATACCCTTTAATAAATTATATATACTATTTGTAATATTAGATATAAAATTTCAACTCAAATTACCCTTACAAAAGTAGACATAAAATTTGAATGAAAAGGTAAAAAATACATGTTATCAATTTTTTATAGAATAATTAAATTTTTTTGTATTAAAATTTTCTATTCTACACGTGTTTCTTGAATTGAATTTAAATTAAATTAATTATTATTCAAATTTATAATTCAATATTATTAAGTAACTAATTAAAACTTAAAGGAATATATAAAAAATATATTATATATCAATTCTTGGATAAATATATAATTATAAAATTTTACTTCTATTTATTTATGGTGTAAATGAAATATGTAATGATTTAGGACTTAAATGAAAAAAAAAAATTTCAAAAGTAAACCTTATTGATCCTAAAAAATATAAAAAAAAAATAATATAAAGCTCCCGGTGAGGATAGACCTCACGACCTTTCGCTTACGAAGCGAACGCACTACCACTATGCTACGGAACCCCTTAAATTGCTGTGGTTCAGCTAAATTTGAATTCTCAATTTAAACTCTTAAAATTCGAATATACATGTATATAACTATATATAACTAATAAATAGTGATGATAATAAGATTTTAATTGGGTGCAAGTGGGTTCTCCGACACTTATAATACGACATCGTGTTTTCTTGACAAAAAGACTTTCGTGTTTGCCTGTGCCCTAAAGGCCTAAACCCCCTCCTCCCACTGCCAGTATCTTCGCTTTCGCTGCTAAGCCCTAGAGCATCGGTCTTCTTCCTCTTTCCAGAATGAAGCTCGTCAGGTCCATATCTCCACATCTAGCTATATTTCTGTGATTTGATGTCGATGCAAACGTTAATGCTCTATTTCTGCTTCTGACGATGTTTGTTTTAATATATATATACAGGTTCTTGATGAAGTTGAACAACGAGACTGTATCGATTGAACTTAAGAATGGAACCGTTGTTCACGGCACAATTACAGGTATCGATCTCTCTACTCTATGTTTGATTGGCGTAAAAACGAAAGAAAATAAAGGAAATTATAGACATTACAAAAGAAAAAAACTAGAAGGTGTAATCGTTTAAGCTTAGTATGGAATGGATTATGTATAATTGGGCACAGACAAAATGAGTCGAAGTATTCCTTTTGTTTTTAACCCCACATTTTCTCAGTAAGGAAACAATGCATCAGATTTTGTTAAAGCCCGATTCTCTCCTTTGTAGTTTTCTAGTTCAATTGCTGAGCAAACGAACACATGCTTTCGGCTTGTAATGGAAACTAGGTAGTTTGCTCACTTTTGGATTATGATTATTATGCTTCAAGATTTGCTTTGTAAACTATGGTTGAGATGGAGACTTAGAGATTACTGCTTAGACTAGTAAATTTATTTATTTAGAGGAAATGGTAACTCAGTATTTATGGCTTTGAAATGGCATTTTTTTATTCTCAGATCCATTGGGTGTATCAGAATTTGAAAAATTAAATATTAGCACCTATAAACATGAAAAAAACTTTCAGAGGCAATTCAAATATCTCAAATGTAATTAATTTTCTAGTCAAGCCTCTCTTAACTAGGGGTCGTTCTTGTTGTAATGGAAAAAGCTTGGACTGCCAAGCATGGGAATGTGGGTTAGAGTTTGGGGTTGCACTTCGTGCAAATAATACCTGAGCTTAGGTATGAGCAATAGAGACCACACTGGGCATTGGCCTTCTTTAAAGCATCTCTAACCCACTTTCCATTGTTGCCCATTCAAGATTGGCAACCTTAGGAGATTAAGTAGAACATACTTCATAATCCAATTTTGAACCCATCCCATATGGACAGATATTTTCCAATTAATCTGACAACCCCACATTTCAATAAGGTGCTAATATGATAGTATCCCTTTTGTTAATTTCCCCTTATGAATGATTACTGAATTTTCTTTCTCAAAATGCTATTTATTTCTTACATGTGTTGAAGAGAAAGAGTAATGTCTGAATAATAACACGAGTTCCCTTCCTGGAGATAGGATTTGATTTCAAAAGAAATCATCTATTAGTAAACTACTTGTAGCTTTACGTAGTGTGATTCTTAAGAAGAGATTGTTAGCCGGTGAAAATAGCAAATAGACCTCTAGGGAGTTTATGAGCTCATTTGGATCGAAGCTCGAAAACATTGAATATGTTATTTATAATGGTTGAAGATGAGATTTTGGCATGAAGTTTGGTGTGGGGTTGTGCCTGTGAATATATCCTCCCCATAACTATTCTTTGATGCATAGAAGTTTAGTTTGGGAACCTCCTTCTAAGCTCTTCATACTTGTGAGTTAAACAGGATGGATTCTTTATTTGAGATTTTATATGCTGGCTTGGTGTGTGGGGATTGGGAGGATACATTGAGGTGGAACGCTGACAAATGCAATTTAGGCTAGAGATGCCTTCCAAGTTCTCCTTATTTATGCGGTATGTGGATTTTGAGGTAATGTCAAATATAAATCATCATCATCCTCCTTGCCTTAATTCTCTCTTTCCAATCTTTTATGTTGCATGCCATTTTTTCTACTATGTTTAACTTTATAAAGTCATTTTTAATAAACTCATCCCAAGAAGCATAGATACAGATACGGGACACAGATACAACACGATACGGGTATGACAATACGACAATTCTCAAAAAAGCAGGATATGGGTATGAAAATATAAAAATAATAAACTATATTTATATATATACAAAAAAAATGATTTTATCTTATATATTTTTTTATTAACATTTTTTCATAAAATATCATGATTAACAAACAAAAAAAGAGTTAAGAGTTATATTGCGTAATTTGCATGGATAAATTTTGAACTAAATCATGATATATATTTCAATACTTCTTTTTAAAATAAATTTTAATATTTTTTAACAATTATACTATATTATTATTGTTGAAAAAATTACATTTTAATGTTCAAAACTTGTTAGAAATGTGTTGCGAAGTATCTGAAAAGTATCGGATATGCGGTCGAAATATCTGAAAAGTATCGGATACGTGTTAGAAATAAAAAATATATATATTTTAAAATTGTAGATATGTTTAGAAAGTATCGGACACGTATCCGAGGAGTATTGGTATTGACACAAACACATTACGGGTATGTTACTTATAGAGAAGTATCCGTACTTCCTAGACCTCTCTTATGTTATTTTTGGCGTCCTCTCCGTCTCTTACCTTCTATTACAACTAGTCTTCCTCGCTTCACTAGTGTGTCGTTAGGTCTCCGATATATCTAAATCATCTAATTCTACTCTCTTTAATTTTCTCACCAATGGGTATCACACCTAATATCTCTCATTAGTGACCTTATCTCCTTTAGTCACTCTATTCATCCACCTTAGTATCAAATTCTAACTTTAAATAATTTGAATAATAGGTGCGAAATGATCCCAATTAGTCTTGCATTTGCAAGAAGGCTGCAAAATCCATTGATCTTCTTCTTCATTGTGAGGTGGCAAGGAATTGCAATCCCTAGTTTGTGTGCTTTGGGTTATTGGGCAGGTGAATATGTCAGTGAAAGAGTTCAGCAGCTTGGCAAGTTGCACCTCTGTGCCTTATGTGGAGGGTAGCAGAACATACAGTCTTTTGAGGATTTGGAAATGCCTATTATTGGGATTTCGAAAGTTGCTAGAAGTTTCTTGGATGTCTGGGAGATTCCGAGATCTTATTCATTCTTTTGTAAATTTTGTCCTACATATAGTGTACATGGGTTGCGCTTCCTCTATTGCTTATTATATTTATAATAATATATATGTATATAAGAAGAATTGGTGGGAAAAAGATCTTGAGCTAGGGTTTTCAATTTTTATAAAACTATATTGGTAGGGGGGCAAGATTGTAATGTGGGGTCGACATAATAACAGAAAATACTTCTTCAAAAAATAAAAATAAAAGAATTTGGTCAGTTTTTTTTTCTTCCAAGGATCTGCAAATAGAATTGGTCCATGACATAATAATTTGGGATTGTGGAGTTAGCGAAACAGACTAGCAGGGAGAGAGCGGAATTGGTTGTGTTAAAGATATGACATTCTACAAGGATTAGATTTTCACAAGGATAAATGGACTTTCTCCATTTTAGGTGGCCAGGGTCCCCCTCCGGTTTTCCACCAATGAATGCAATGTCACCCTGCGAGTATTTCCAAGAGCAAAACTGTCAATATCAGAATTTTCACAATCAAAGGGGTCAATGATACAACATGTATTACATTTTTTACTTTTGGAGTTTGTATGATACTAATGCCATTCATTGATGATTCTTTTGCATCCGTATCAAGTTCATGAATAGTTTTGAACTTCTCCACAAGGTGATATTTCATTGTACTTGAAGGTGGTTTTTGGGGTGATGAAATTGAACATGCTCAATGCATCTGATTTTCTATTGTGTGGATATTCTGTCACATTAACTTAACATTCCATGTCCTCATGCATTTTTTGGAGTGACATAATTGGAGAGCCTTAATAGTATGCATATTTTCTTCCGATGCATGGTTGGATTGTTAACTGAAACAAACATGTGCTTACACGTGAATCTTTAGCCGTGTGAACCAAAGTTTCTGACTGGTAGCTTTGTTGGCTTGTTTTATTATAGGTGTGGATATTAGTATGAATACACATCTGAAGACAGTAAAACTTACACTGAAGGGGAAAAATCCAGTGACTTTGGATCACCTGAGTGTGAGGGGTAACAATATTCGTTACTATATCCTTCCTGACAGCTTGAATCTTGAGACCTTGCTTGTGGAAGAGACACCTAGAGTCAAGCCCAAGAAGCCAACTGCTGGTATTTCAAATATCTGTGCTATTCCTTGCAATTTGATATAATTTTGGTTGATCCTGTCGGTACTTTCCATATCACTGGTTTTAATCTTTCTTTAATGCCTTATTCTTGTCCAATTCAGGGAGGGCTGTGGGACGTGGTCGGGGCCGTGGACGCGGGCGCGGACGTGGTAGAGGCCGTTAGATATGTTGCAGTAATTGCAATTTTTGGGGCGTTGTTTATGTAAACACCTGTGTTGTGGGAGAGTTTATTGGTTATGTAAGGGCTTCACTGAGTTGTCTTGCTGCAGGATAATTTCTAATGATGTTTATGACTTGTTTTCTAGACTGTTGAAATAGCGTGGTCCATTTAGTGGATACTTTGTGTCATATATTGAACTGGCTGATTAAATAGCATGGGTATCTTTTCCTTTATAGTTATGAATTTGACAACTTCTCTCTTTAAAAGGTCATTACCGTTGTCTGGGAGAGGAGGTTTAATTGTGGTTCAATTCTAAGGGCTTACAATTCTTCTGCTTTTTTTTAAGCATGTAGTGGTGTTGCAGTAAGGGTCCTCTAACAGTGGCATCCGGCACCTATAGATTTACTTAGAACACGGAAATTTTGTTTACATTCAAAATCTTTACATTGGTAAAGTGTAAAGCATAGCAGGCTACACAGCTATGCATTAACAGAAACTTCATTTAACTTGTATTGTTAGAATTCCTTTTTCTCATTAGTAAATATATACACGATGGAACTATTGCGAGGTAATCATGAACTCCGTGTATAATCCAAGCGAGTAGTAGTGACCCGTACTACAAGGTCTTGGACAACAAAGGATCTGTTTGTGCCTGGCATGTTACATTATCTTACGTTTGACATAGATATACAAGAAAGGACTGCGTATATAAGAAAAGGAAAATATTATTTTTTGCCATCGGCTGAGTTTTGGGGATCAGCTCTTAAGAAAATAATTACACATATATAAGAATTCATTAGAGTCTTTTTGGAACCGAGCATAATCTTAATGGCCATGCTACACACTACCAAAATCTAAATTTTCGTCGACAGCAGGGTTCGAACCTGCGCGGGCGAAGCCCAACAGATTTCAAGTCTGTCTCCTTAACCACTCGGACATATCGACTTCTTGTTCGTTTCCTGTATAATATATTTATTTAACGTTTAAGATCTAAGCATTTTCTCTTTCGTCATCGGCAAACTCGTAGACGTCATTGGTCGGGACCCACAGACCCGTGTTTGCTGCACAAGTCACAATTAAAGATACTATATATAAATAATTGCCCTTGACCTAAAAACAGGTTATATACAAATACAATACGCATCGTATAAGCCTACTTGCACCAGGAGGAGAAGAAATTTTTATACGGCTTCAATGGGGCGATCAACGAAGGCGAACACGCTGAAATCGTCGATCGTGGTGTTCGGAGCCCTAGCTTTTGGGTGGATGGCCATAGAGCTCGCGTTCAAGCCGTGGCTCGAGAAGGCTCGATCCGCCATGGACAAGTCTGACCCAACTCGCGACCCTGACGACGCCGACAACAAAGCATCTGAAAACTCGCCGGCAGTTGATGATGCCTCCGACGACCGCCCCTAATCACCAAATCCAAAACCCTAGGTGTTTTGTTTTGTTATTAGAGCTCTTATTAGCTTGATGGATTATGTGTTTTGATTTTTAGGGCTTTGTCTGAAATCGTTAAATTTTCATTTTTATTTATTTATATTTTAACAGGATCGAGTGGTTTCTAGGCTACTAGTAAGCTTTGTCATTTACTTTCAATTTCAATTACCAGTGGACTCCTATGAAGATACGAAGTTGTGAATCTTATTTTAGAGCAGACTATATATATTTGTTTGTTTGTTTGATAGGAATTTGATAGAATATGACAAAATATGTTTGATAGAGTAGGACAAAATATGGCACCCCAATGAATCAATAGTTTCCCATCCTCTTCAAGTTTCTTGGTGATTCCAAATCATCAATGTCAATATTATATATATATACACACTTATAGGGTTATTCTACTATGCAAGTAGTTTTTGTCACTTGGTATTCAGGATTGCAACTTACTCATCTGAATTAAATTTTTCTCCATAAAAGGATATGTGGTCCAGGGGAGCATTCGTGCAATATTTTCATTAGTTCACCAAATCAAAAAAGAAAAAAAATAAAATTCAATAGTTAGGGGAGCAAGTTGCAATTCGAACCATTAGGTGTCCTCTTTAGATCGTTTTAAATCGTCTAAAGCGGCTCTTACCTTTCAATTAAAGGTAATGTTTTTTCGTAAACAGAATTTACAGACACAATTGCATCTCTCCACATATACACATTTTTAATATTAAAACCAAACAATTGCATCTCTCCATGTATACACATTTGAGAAAGTATAAATGTTAGATAAAGTATAAAATATTCCGAGTAAGTTTTTCATTTTTTTTATTTAAAAGTTGATAGTTTCCAAACAAGAACGACTTATATTTTTAAAGATGTCACATCATCTATAACCTAAAAATGTGTCTTTACTACGTGACTTTCCCCTCTTCTAGATTGTTCTGAACCCACATTCGTCCAGATTTTTCTATAGCATAATCAGTGAGTAATAGAAATGAAATGGGATTTATTAGGTGATTGGGTGCTTTGAAGTTATAACCATTGTGGGTGTCAATATAAGATTTTAGAAGAAGGTTGACAAGTCAACCTTTGCCAACATGGCAGCCACGTCACAAGCAAAGGAAGCCCATGATAAAAGGGCTCAAGCACCATGGATTAAACTTCTAGGCCATCCCTTGAGCCCAGGCAACAAAGCCTCGAGGACTATCCCTCGAGCACAGTCACTTAAGCCTCGAGGTCTATCCCTCGAGCACAGTCACTTAAGCCTCGAATGCTATCCCTCGAGCACAGTCACTTAAGCCTCGAATGCTATCCCTCGAGCACAGTCACTTAAGCCTCGAGGTCTATCCCTCGAGCACAGTCACTCAAGCCCCGAGGGCTATCCCTCGAGCATAGTCACTTAAGCCTCGAGGTCCACCCCTCGAGCAAAGTCACTCAAGCCTCGAGGTCTATCCCTCGAGCACAGTCACTTAAGCCTCGAATGCTATCCCTCGAGCACAATCACTTAAGCCTCGAGGTCTATCCCTCGAGCACAGTCACTCAAGCCTCGAGGTCTATCTCTCGAGCACAGTCACTCAAGCCCCGAGGGCAATCCCTCGAGCACAGTCACTTAAGCCTCGAGGTCCACCCCTCGAGCAAAGTCACTTAAGCCTCGAATGCTATCCCTCGAGCACAGTCACTCAAGCCTCGAGGTCTATCCCTCGAGCACAGTCACTCAAACCCCGAGGTCTATCCCTCGAGCACAGTCACCCAAGCCTCGAGGTCTATCCCTCGAGCAAAGTCACTCAAGCCTCGAGGTCTATCCCTCGAGCACAGTCACTTAAGCCTCGAAGTCTATCCCTCGAGCACAGTCACTTAAGCCTCGAGGTCTATCCCTCGAGCACAGTCACTTAAGCCTCGAGGTCTATCCCTCGAGCACAGTCACTTAAGCCTCGAGGTCTATCCCTCGAGCACTGCCACTCAAGCTTCGAGGTCTATCTCTCGGACGTCACCCACAAACATTACGGTGCAGGAACATTCCCACAAACGAACAAACAAACCCTACAGCGCGACAAGGATAGGGACTGGTAGGTCCCATCCATTGTAGCCACATAATAGGGTCCAAATGGGATACCAGAAGGGTTTTGGATTGGAGGATGAACAATAGAGGAAGCCCAACTAAATCAAGGGGCCTAGTTAGTGGAACAGTGAGCAATGCTTTGCCATAACAGAGACTCTTACCATCACCATTAATGCTCTGGCAAAGAGTAATTAATGTAGCCAACTACCGCCGCTAAAGGATGTCTAAAGGCATTCAATGCAAAAGGAAGGAGGTGACACGTTAGGTGTTCAGGGTACTCATGACCTAAGCACCCTCGACCCATCTAGGGTGACCCGAGACCAACGACTTTCTATAAATAGAGAACTCTGTGATAATGGCAAGGCAAGGACCTACCCTCACTATCTTCCCCATTAACTAGCTCTGATTGTTTCCCCTCTGGTCTAGATACTCTCTGGCTCCCTCACAGTTGTGTTGACTACCCGTTTATTATATATTTTACTGTGATCTATAAAGAACCCCTACATTTTGGCGACTCCACTGGGTGTAGTAACACACGACGATGGAACCAGGACTGCCACCCCCACCGGAGGTCCCTTTGCCTGACATCCCCCCACCAAATATCATTGTGCCCGCCAATGAAGAGGTCCACTCCTCCCAGGGAGAAAGTGCGTTCCGACCTCACTCCTCCACAGCTGTCAGTCGTCCTAGACGAACCAACTCCAGACAACAACCCGCAATATCTAATGAAACCATACATTCCGCTCAAAATCGACTACTCGCCCACATTAACTCGCTAGAAACAACACAAAAGGCCATCCTAGATGCCCTTAGAGCGTTACCAACACAAACTCCGTACAACACACAACCTAGCTCTCCTCCATCACCACCACCCGTCCCAAACACACCCAATCCGGGTATACCACTACAGTTTATTTCACCCCCACACAAGCCCAGCAAACACCAAAATTGCCTACCCAGCCCCCCTCAGTCTTACACCAAGCCAATGAGTACATCACCCGAGCAGAAATCCAAGATCTCCTTAACAAAAGCCCTCACCCTGTCGCTCGAGCCTTAAACTTCAACCCAGAGCCCCCTTATCACCACAGCATTTCTCACACCCCCTATCCAAACGGGTATGCCGTACCAAAATTTTCAAAGTTTGATGGCAAGAAAGGCAACTTGCTAGAGCACATCGTTCGTTTCATTGAGTCTCTTGGTCAACATAGCCATGACCACTCATTACGCTTGCGCGAGTTTTCCAAATCTCTCACTGACCGGGCCTACCGTTGGTACATCAGCCTCGAGCCGGACTCCATCACCACCTGGGAACACCTTTCCACCAAATTCCACACCAAGTTTTCCCAGGCAGAGGAACGGGTGACGACACTGTCCCTCACCAAAGGGGCACAGAGCGAGACCGAAGAGCCACTCCATTTCGTACAGCGATTCCACGACAGAGCTATGGAGTGCTTCGAAAACAACGAAGAAATATACCTCGTGGACATTTGTATACAAGGTATGACACAACCATACCGCATCCATCTCATCAACCTCCGCCTGGCCAGTTTCGGCGACCTCATTCGCGCCGTTCGCAACCTGGTAAAAAATATGAAGCCTGCTCCCAAAGTCGAGATGCCCAAAACTCCAGCCCGGCGGACTACCCTAAGCGCGCACACTGACGAGTGACTCAAAACGCGGAGGGAAGTTGAACAGACACCTACACCCCAGCGCGCCAATGACCCCCCCATTCCCTGTCCGCCTGGAAGAGGTTCTCAATGCATTGAAAATATGGGTCGAGGATGGACGTGTGGCCCTCCCCATACCCCGCGTGGAGCCCACCGCCGCTGACCAAGCTCACCCCAACTTCTGCAAATTTCATCAATCAATCTCACATCCCACAACTGATTGTCGCTCCCTCCGCCGCATATTCCACAAGAATGTGGCCAAAGGAGACCTTGAACTAACCCCCCCTAAAGATGTCAGACACCACCCTTACCCACGCCATAACCGAGCAGTGGCCGCTATCTCTTGTTACGATGAGCTCGAGGAGTCCAACCATCCTTCAGAACCGGATGAACAAGTAGCCCGCGAACCCCACCAATGTGCAGTTGCGAAGCACACAGCATCCCAGCCCAAGCATCTCCAACCCCCTTGAGTCATCTATTTCTCTGACTCAGATAAACAAGTACCCAACCCACAAAATAGGCCATTCTATGTCACCGCGAAGCTCAACGGCATTGAATTCAAACGCACATTTCTCGACAATGGTTCCTCGATCAATATCATGCCCCTGACTGTGTTCAAACAAACGAACATTTTCGCTGAGCGACTAGTCCTCAATCCCATCGAGATCGCTGGCTTTGGCAATGACCTACGCCACACGATGGGGTATGTCAACGTCGATCTCGCAATCCAAAAATTTTGGGCACCCACAAAATTCCATGTAATCGAAGCTGAGACCTCTTACCACCTACTTATTGGTCGCGCATGGATGCATCGCTTTGGCATAGTCCCCTCCACCTACCACCAATGTTTCAAAGGCATCCTCGGCAACAAGGTCGTCACTGTACCATGCTCGGACAAACCATTTGCTAAATTCGAGGCTCACTTTACCGATGCCCTCTTCTTCGACGAGCTCGAAGACAATGAAGCACCCGAATACTCTGCCATCATCAGTACCCCACTCCCATCATGGGCCGACGCAGCACAAGAAATTTTCCCATCACCACAGCCATACAAGCCCCCCACCACAACACTCCCACAAGCACCCCGCGAATGCAAAAGGATTCGCCTACCTTGCGGACGCGTTATATACCGCTTATGACGGTGTCCGGGCTCAGCAACCACCCATGTCGTGTCTGAGCCCCCAACTGATACAAAGTCACTCAAGCCAAACTTCCCCAACCTCGAAGAAGTCAACCTCGCCCATCCGGGCCAACCTATTCGTAATACATTCATAGCCTCAACCCTTTCCCCTTCCCTCCGCGCGACCTTGCTCGCCTTGCTAAAGGAATACTCAGACATCTTCGCTTGGACCTATGAAGAAATGCCTGGCCTCAGCTCCCATCTGGTCGCACACCACCTCAATATTCTTCCACATGCTCGTCCAATCAAACAGGCCCCTCGACGCTTTCGCCCTGAGCTGGAACTGCAAATCAAGTCCGAAGTAGAAAAACTGTTACAGGCCAACTTCATTCAGCCCATCCTGCATCCCACGTGGCTTACCAATGTTGTCCCAGTCAAAAAGAAAAATGGGCAAATTCGCGTTTGCGTCGATTTCAGAGATCTCAACAAAGCTTGCCCAAAAGACGATTTTCCCCTGCCAAACGTCGACATGCTGGTAGATGCAACGGCCGGCCACGAAATCTTTTCCTTCATGGACGGATACAGTGGCTACAACCATATTAAGATGGCCACAGAAGACGCTCAGAAAACTGCCTTCCGGACGCCTTTTGGCAACTTCCACTACACTGTTATGCCTTTCGGTCTCAAGAACGCTGGAGCTACATATCAGCGCGCAATGACAGTAATTTTTCATGATATGCTCCATCGAACAGTGGAAGATTATGTAGACGACCTGGTAGTCAAGTCCCGCCTGGAGAGCACCCACATCGAGGATCTTCGCCAAGTCTTTGACCGCTGTCGGAAGTATAATCTGCGCATGAACCCTCTCAAGTGCGCCTTCGGTGTAAACCATGATAAATTTTTGGGTTTCATCGTTCACCGGCAAGGCATTGATCTCGACCCAACCAAGGCTCGCGCCGTCCTTGACATGCCTGCCCCAACCTCCACTAAACAGCTCAAGAGTTTTTTGGGAAAGGTCTCCTACCTGCGACGGTTCCTCCCAGCCCTGTCGGAAGCCACCTATGCCTTTAACACACTCCTCAGAGGCAGCCCCAAATTCGCATGGACATCCGCACACCAGACAGCTTTTGAGACAATCAAACACACATTGACTTCTCCCCAAATGATGTACCCCCCAAGAGCTAATACCCCACTGTTGCTTTACCTCACCTCCACTGAACGGTCCATAGGAGCATTGCTGGCACAGGACCTTGAGGGCTACGAGCGCCCCATCTATTATCTCAGTCGCCTCATCCGAGACACCGAGACACGCTACTCTCACATTGAAAGGCATTGTCTCGCCCTTATCTTCGCTGCCCAAAAATTCTGTCACTATTTCCTCGCTCACAAGATATGCCTCATCACCAAATGCGACCCATATAGGCATTTGCTGTCGAAACCACTGATCACTGGAAAAATAGCTCACTGGCTTTTAGCTTTAACTAAATTTGATATCACTTGCTGCACCCCACGTGCCATAAAAAGCCAAGCCTTAGCCGACTCCTAGCTCAATTCCCAACTGGGTGTCATGAACCAATCGAGGATGCACTTCCACTGGACGAACTCCAGGTCGCGACAGCCGAGGACTTACATGACGAGTGGCATTTAGCCTTCGACGGCTCATCTACTGCCACAGGGGGCGGCGCAGGCATCGTCCTCACTTCCGCCAACACACACATTACTGCCACTTTTGACCGCACGGGAACGGGGTATCTCGCGCATCTGCATTAATGGGGATTCTAAGCTGGTCATCAAACAAACCACAGGAGACTTCACCATCCGCGAGCCTGCATTGGCAGCATACCGGACAATCATCCAAAAACTCCTCGCCAAATTCGACACAGTGCGCATCGCCCATGTCCCACGATCCGAAAATCGCTACCCTGATGCCCTCGCTACGTTAGCTTCAAAAATACAGATCGACAAAGACAAGGCTCACATCGAAGTCACTCAGCGACATCACCCCACTATAATTTCTGAGATACTGCCCTCAGAACCTGATGAGCCTGACTGGCGAACCCCAATCATCGCGGAGCTCATACATTTCACCGGTTCGATACCTCTCCACCAGCTCGATCACTACCAAATGCTCCACGACATCCTATATCATAAGCTTCCATGTGGCGCCTTCGCTCGTTGTTTAGGACCTCGCGAAGCCCAAAAGATACTTCAGATAGGCCATCAACAGCACTGCTCTGCAGATGTCGCATTGTATCAAAAACTGCAGCGACAAGGCTACTACTGGCCAGAAATGGCTAGAGAAGCCAATGCACTACAACGATCTTGTCGCGACTGCCAAGCAGTACCAGACCCAATTGAAGCATGGCTTTTAGAGGAGGGCGATTGGCGCCAGCCATACATTGATTTTCTCACAAATGGTAGCCTACCCAACGATCGCGCTGTGGCGATAAAGTTAAAAAAACGTGCACATCATTTTTTTCTCCGCGAGGGAATCTTATTCAGACGATCCCTCAGCGGGGCATCCCTGCGATGTCTCGCAAGGGGCGAAGCTTGCGAAGCACTGTCCACTGCACACTCTCTCGAGCATCAAGGAGGCAAAAAACTCTTCTCGCTCCTCCTCCAACAAGGGTACTACTGACCATCTATGGCAACAGAAGCAAAACAACATGTCAAAAAGTGCACGGCGTGCCAGTTACACGATCACCTAATCTATACGCCCGCGACCTCACTTCACCCAATCTCAGCACCTTGGCCATTCCATACCTGGGGTCTCGACCTCATCGGCCCCATCAGACCCACAGTCTGCGGCTACACCTGGATCCTAGTAGCAACCGAGTATTGCACAAAGTGGGTTGAAGCAATACCTCTCAAAAAAGCAATCAGACCAGCAGTTTCCAATTTTATTCGCAAGTACATCATCTGCCGATATGGCATTCCTCAACGACTGGTCACAGACAATGGCACCCCATTCATCAATCGCCATATCAAGCAGCTCCTTGACCAGTATAGCATAGCGCATGGTCGATCAACACCTTACTACCCCAAGGGCAACGGACAGGCCGAAGCATCGAACAAAGCTTTGCTAAAAATATTAAGTCGCACTCTGGAAGAAAATGCAAAAAACTGGGTCGACCTCCTCCCAATGGCGCTGTGGGCCCATCGAACATCCAAAAAGCGACCGACTGGCCAATCACCTTTTTCTCTGGTCTATGGCATCGAGGCAATACTGCCTCTCGATATTGCTGTCCCATCTTCCCAACTTGCTGCTCGAAGTCAAGTTGCTTATGACAGATACAGCGAACTCGAAGAATTAGATGAGCGCCGAGAACTGGCACAACAACAACTTCACCAATATCAAAGAATGCTGGCAAAAGCATATAACCAACGTGTCCAATCTCGCGGATTCCAGCCCGGAGACCTGGTCCTCAAAGCTGCCACCCATGTTATGCGCAACCTCACCGCGCCAAAATTCACCCCAAAATGGGAGGGACCTTTCACTGTCAAAACTGCCAGCCCCAGCGGCTATTGCACACTCGAAGGCAACCAGGGAACCCCAATTAACTTCAATTGGCTCAAACCTTTTTTTTGTTAAAGACTAAGACAGCTTGGTCTCTCTTGTCTCATTTTGTGTTAAAGACTAAGACAGTTTGGTCTTTTCACTCCCACTGTTTGTTAAAGACTAAGACAGTTTGGTCTTTTTCGTGTCATTTTGTGTTAAAGACTAAGACAGTTTGGTCTTCTCAATCCCATCTGGTTAAAAATTTTCTCAGTTTCCCACGCTACCACACACATAAAAAGAGCTGCACAAACCATCCCATACACAAAAAAAAAAAAAAAAAAGTCTGAGTCCTGAGTAATTTCCTTTTTGATTAATATACGCTTCACTTTTTACATTTCACTCTTTAAAAGAGGTCAGTAGAGTCTCATCACAATCTAACTCAGCTAAGTGCGCCTCAAGCAAACCTAGCTCGCTCTCCAAAAGTCCTAACTCTGCTCTGGCCTTGGTCACTTTCGCACGCATTTTCATAACACGCGGATGCACCATCGAGCGACGCATAACCTTCTCCGCAATAAGATAGCGGCGTTCCAACCACAAAGTGTCCACTTTTAGCACCGCCAAATCATCCAGAATGACTCGCGCCTCATCTAGATGAGCATCCATCGCAGCACCCTCTGCTACCAGGCCAAATATTTGCAATAAACGCCCGAGCAACTCATACACCGCGCGACGGAACCACCCATGACGCGCTGCCAACATATGGGCGATGCCCGGATGCTCTGCCAAAGCCACTTCAAGAAAAAGCACATATATGCGGGTCACGTGCACGCCCATCCATGCCACCTCTGGCGGTGGCTCTTCCTCGTGCGACTCCTCTACCTCGCGTGAAGGCCTTGGAGAAGTTGTCATAGCAGCCACACCCGCGCTCTGCCCCAAACCGCCAACAGCACCTTCAGGGGACTCCCATGCATCCTGTCCAGCTCCCTGATTGGGTTGCACCACATCTACACTCAAGAGGGCGCGCACCTGTGCTTCCCCTAACCCCTCCAGCAAAGGTGTCCCCGGCGCCTTATCTGCAGGTGCCTGACGGACCTCACAGCCAACGCCCCCAGCCTCTTCGCGGACCATTTCTTTGCTGGGCAACTCCTCCATTATATCCCTCAGCCCAGAGGAGCTGGGAACGTCGCACGCAGGGGATTGCTGTTCCAAAGATTCTTCCTCCTCCAACGAGGTAATCAAGCCCTCAACACAGCCCTCCCTCACTGAACGCTGCAGTACATCATCCATCTCCTCCGCTGGCGGTATTCTTCGCTCGCTATAATCAAATGAGGCATCATGCACTGCCCTGAGTGGCTCTACAATCAACGGCCCCATCTCTTCATCACCTACACCCATGGGCCTGTCTCGCGCATAAGTATATGACACCAGCACACGCGAATAATCGTAGCTGGGCACCTCCTCTAATATCTCAGCCTCAGCAGCAGACTCTTCTGAATCTTCAATTACAACAGTGGGGATCTCCGGTTCTCGACGTAGCCGCGCCAACACTACTCTGCGAGGTGCATTAAATAACTCACACATCGACCCATATTCCCCAAAATCCGCCCGCGACACGCTGTCATCCTCACTACTAGAGAGCGTATCTAACTCCTCCCCCACCACAGGAACATTCACTTGAACTCGCTCACTTGTCGCCATAGCATTACTCCCGTCCACTCGCCCAACCGCCGAAGCGCTACCCTGATCCTCTGCTCTAGTTAACGTTCTCTTCACAGCAGTAGCCTGAACAGCCTCCTCCCTGGATACAGCCAGCGAGCGCATTGCCTTCGCACGCGTACGCGCTCGCGTAGCCGGACCCTTGCGTTTACGCGATGATGAGCCTCGTTGAAGCGTAACCAATCGCTCCGCCAAGCTTATCCTCTCCAACGCCTCTTCCACATCCTCCGCTGCCTCAACTTCCCCACTAATCTCGCGAGCCTGTCTATCCCGCTCACGTTGCTGACGCCGCAAGAATAAACATGCTTGCCCCCTATCCCTCAAGCCAGATACTAGCCTTAGTGATGCATCGCCTGCCCACACAACTCGCGCAGGCATGGGAGTTACAGGTGTCTCACAGAATGCCCTAAAAGCCTCCAACTTGATACGCCAATATGTGCGTTGATTGGCAGTCAGACCTCCCCTCCGTTCTCGCGAAGGGACAAACCACATGCCCACACCCTCTGTCAACATCCCAGTATGCGTGTTTAAGAATCTCAGCACACTGCTCTCCTCCACATCCGCACCCTCCACAAACTGATAATTCTCAGCTACCCCCAGGTCATAGCCAAACTGCCTTGCAACTCTCATGGGGTTGCATGTCTTCACTAAGCGACCACCCTCATACAACGCCGGCAAATGGCCTGGCGACAAAACTAGAAGCAGTACCAACATCATATCTGTAAACTCTGTCACCGCGGTGCCCGCAGGAACCCACCTGTCCTCCTCAAAATAAATTGGCAAAGTTAAGGCCCTAGCCAATGGCATGGCATAGGGATGCAGCTCGATTTCATGACTTAAATCGATAACTTGTATAAAAGCACGCCGCGGGCTCCCCCTATGCCAGCGTCCGCCGCGCAGAATCTCCTCACTCTCTACAACTATCTCTCGAGGAACAGGCGCATACGATCTGAACCGTTCATACAAAAATAGTTGTAAAAACAGAGTGGATGCATAAGAATGCACCAGATATCGCCCCACAGAGCGAGCAGAGTCCTCCACCAGCATATCAAGCCTATGGTACAAATTCCCTAAGAATATTGCTGCCAGTGGCACCAACACGCCGCGAGAAAGCTTCACTGCTATCTCCATATAGCGAGCATGTGGCGCATCTTCCAGAGAACCTTCCAAAATAAATCAAGAAAGCCAGTACAATAGGTAAGCCGCTAAATGAGACCGATGACCCAAGTGTGGACCCATCTCCCTCAATCTGTCCTCCTCCCTGACACCTTTCTTAGGCGGCTGGATATCCTCAAAAAAATAGCGAGCCCAAGACCCAAAGGTACACTTATTACCACCCTTTCCCCGCGAGGAACGTTTTGTACCATCTCGCTCGTACCACGAGCCAAAAGTCTTTGAGACACTCTCCGTCGCCTGCAAATCTGCTACCAACTCTTCCTCCTCCTCTGACAAGGTCCATGAGAACGGATTCTGCGCTCCTTGGAGATTAAGCCCCATCAAATGACCAACGTCCTCCAACATTGGTGCAAACTCCCCCCAGGCAGTCACAAAAGTATGTGTTGACACACTCCATCGCGAGATTAACACCCCTAAACCATCCAAATCGCGTGGAACCACCAAAGAGCGGAATAAATGCATGGGGGGCAAAACCCGCGAGCTCGCCAGTAGCTCCACATACACCGGAGTGCTCAGCACATGGTCAGTCCACTCACTCCACACTAACGAAGGAGTACGGTGGTCCCCAAACTCCATAATGAATATAGGTACCGCCCTTGCTCTACGTTAAAACGAATCATCGAGTCCGCTGGAATGGGCAACGAGTCTGCTAGCTCAGCCTCTTCTTCTACTAAACCCAACTCTGGTAATGGCTCCCCTTCCTCTCCAAACTGTTCTGCCAAACGCCAGAACAGGTCCCCTTGGGCAAAGAATGGTGCTCGTCGCCACTCCTCCTCCGGCGGCACACGTGGTAGCCTCTCATCTTTTTTGCTCAACTCTTTTCTGGGCATTGTCACTCCTCCCCAATGTGGTTGCCAGAAAACGCACCGTTCTTCTGCTTCACAAGTATAAACCAGAAACCCCAAATACCACGATTACTCTTCCCCTGTTCACTAAACCCTTATAACCCCAACCCACACGGTTGGACTTCCAACCACTATCCCTATCATTAAACAGGGCGGGATGTTTTAATACCCAAGGAAACACGCCAACCCTGTGCTTTGACGCCTCGACAAACGCATTCGGCTATCATTATAGCTTGCACCGTCAACATGTCACTTCAACACCTGTTAACCCTACACTGCTATATATGCACGCGCAACACCAACTGTCGTCCCTATCACGCCCGCAGGGGGACTAAATGTGGGTGTCAATATAAGATTTTAGAAGAAGGTTGACAAGTCAACCTTTGCCAACATGGCAGCCACGTCACAAGCAAAGGAAGCCCATGATAAAAGGGCTCAAGCACCATGGATTAAACTTCTAGGCCCATCCCTTGAGCCCAGGCAACAAAGCCTCGAGGACTATCCCTCGAGCACAATCACTTAAGCCTCGAGGTCTATCCCTCGAGCACAGTCACTTAAGCCTCGAATGCTATCCCTCGAGCACAGTCACTTAAGCCTCGAGGTCTATCCCTCGAGCACAGTCACTCAAGCCCCGAGGGCTATCCCTCGAGCATAGTCACTTAAGCCTCGAGGTCCACCCCTCGAGCAAAGTCACTCAAGCCTCGAGGTCTATCCCTCGAGCACAGTCACTTAAGCCTCGAAGTCTATCCCTCGAGCACAGTCACTTAAGCCTCGAATGCTATCCCTCGAGCACAGTCACTTAAGCCTCGAGGTCTATCCCTCGAGCACAGTCACTCAAGCCTCGAGGTCTATCCCTCGAGCACAGTCACTCAAGCCCCGAGGGCTATCCCTCGAGCACAGTCACTTAAGCCTCGAGGTCCACCCCTCGAGCAAAGTCACTTAAGCCTCGAATGCTATCCCTCGAGCACAGTCACTCAAGCCTCGAGGTCTATCCCTCGAGCACAGTCACTCAAACCCCGAGGTCTATCCCTCGAGCATAGTCACTTAAGCCTCGAATTCTATCCCTCGAGCATAGTCACCCAAGCCTCAAGGTCTATCCCTCGAGCAAAGTCACTCAAGCCTCGAGGTCTATCCCTCGAGCACAGTCACTTAAGCCTCGAGGTCTATCCCTCGAGCACAGTCACTTAAGCCTCGAAGTCTATCCCTCGAGCATAGTCACTTAAGCCTCGAGGTCTATCCCTCGAGCACCGCCACTCAAGCTTCGAGGTCTATCTCTCGGACGTCACCCACAAACATTACAGGTGCAGGAACATTCCCACAAACGAACAAACAAACCCTACAGCGCGACAAGGATAGGGACTGGTAGGTCCCATCCATTGTAGCCACATAATAGGGTCTAAATGGGATACCAGAAGGGTTTTGGATTAGAGGATGAACAATAGAGGAAGCCCAACTAAATCAAGGGGCCTAGTTAGTGGAACAGTGAGCAATGCTTTGCCATAACAGAGACTCTTACCATCACCATTAATGCTCTGGCAAAGAGTAATTAATGTAGCCAACTACCGCCGCTAAAGGATGTCTAAAGGCATTCAATGCAAAAGGAAGGAGGTGACACGTTAGGTGTTCAGGGTACTCATGACCTAAGCACCCTCGACCCATCTAGGGTGACCCGAGACCAACGACTTTCTATAAATAAAGAACTCTGTGATAATGGCAAGGCAAGGACCTACCATCACTATCTTCCCCATTAACTAGCTCTGATTGTTTCCCCTCTGGTCTAGATACTCTCTGGCTCCCTCACAGTTGTGTTGACTACCCGTTTATTATATATTTTACTGTGATCTATAAAGAACCCCTACAACCATCACCATCATTTTTGTCTTCCATCTCATATAAATGAGGTGGTCGGTGGGTTACATGAATTTTCTCTTTTAATTTTTTTTATTATATACCTTATTTTTTTATTTAAATGTAATTTTTTAATTACTTTATCTCCATTA
The DNA here is from genome assembly GCA_026545225.1 of Cornus controversa. Lineage (NCBI taxonomy): Eukaryota > Viridiplantae > Streptophyta > Magnoliopsida > Cornales > Cornaceae > Cornus > Cornus controversa. The sequence goes on along the minus strand of CM048850.1, from coordinate 64,082,467 downwards.
AATTTTTATAGATTTTTTTATCCTTTACTTTCGAGTCAAATGATTTTTTTCCTTCAATTAATCGTCCTCGTTCTAAAACTGTGTTTTGAGATAAGGTTATAATACTTGTGGAGTCAAAAATGATCTTGACTAATAAGAAAAAGACATATGGTGGATAAAATAGCAAAAACGACATATCAGTCAAATTGTTGACATGTAAACACTGACTCATTAAAAAGAGAGCCAAATCTCCTCGATCAGATCCTCAATCAAATCCGAATTGGTGTTTAATTTTCACAGTCGACTGTAGACGCTGACTCATTATCCATTAGTTTTTGAAAAAAAATTAGGGAAAAATTATGGCTAATCAGAGTTATAAAGGAGAGAGAAAAGCAAGGAGAGGGGGGGGGGGTGAATTCTCATCAAAGCTTACTACAGTAGTTTCATTTGTTGATGATTGGTTCTTGTTTTCATTAAATCGTTGTAAAGTTGTTGATATATATATATTTAGTGCTGGGGAATTTTTTTTGTATCTACACTACTCAAAATAAGGGGGACATGTAGCGTGATGCTCAACATCGTACAGTACTTTACATGTTGGTTCAACTCATATCATGAACCCGATCGAATTGATTATCAAAAGGAGTTGGGAAGGTGGTTGTTGGGTTGGTCATATATCCAAATCATGAGGTGGCTGGGCTTGTCAAAATTCTAAAATCATGAGCATATTTGTATAGATCTTGTCTCATGAAATACAAGACATCAATTATCCAATTTGATAGGAGTTATAATAGCTTGTCCCAAACCACATCTTTATAAACAGTGTTAATGTGTCATTGTCTTCCCATGTTAATTTACATTATTAAGTTGGTCTTTGGATTGCCACTTGTTCATTATTTATGTTTCTTTAATATCAGTTAGGTTGAAGATTATGTGATAATGTGCTGGAGCGCTTTGTTGGGTCGAGATGTTGGCTTTTCAACCATGTTCAATTATGTCTCTAATTTTTTTTATACTACAGTATATATGTTGGCCACCAATAATAACTCAAGTTTAGTGACTGGTTAAGAAAAACATATAACTTGAAATATATATCTATATATATATTTATATAAAAGTGGCAAAGCAAAATTATTAGACGACAGTAAAATATTTCGAAAATTTTGACATTCATGAATATAAAAGAAGATTAGCTGTTTTCATTTTTTTTATATTATGATATGAGTTATATTTTCAATGAATAATGAATAAAGTACTTCCAATGTTATTTCAGTGTATTAATAATAAATTTAATTAGTTTTCTATTTACTATTTGGTTCAAAATATTGTGAATTGGAGAAATTTTTTAAAAACATGCAAAAAAATTCTTTTAGTTAATAATATTTTGAGAAAGACCTAATACTGCGTTTGGTACGCATAAATGGAATGGAATGAAGCTGGGAATGGAATAATCATTCTCATTCTATTGTTTGGTTGCAAATATGAAATGAGGCGGGAATAAAATAAATTTTAAATCAAAAATTTCAAAATACCCCTCCTAGTGACAAATAAATTAAACTAATAAAAATATAGTGGTAGAAGAAGGTGACGACATGAAGGGGGTGGTGAGGTGTGGTGAAGGAAGGTGGTAATGTGGAGGTGGTGGCGATGTGGAGGTTGTGGTGGTGGAGGAAGGTGGCGATGTGGAGGTGGTGGAGTGGTGTGGTGGGGGTGGGAGTGGAGGAAGGTGACGATGTGGCGGTGGTGCGGTAGGGGTGGTGGCGGTGGTGCGGTAGGGGTGGAGTGGTGTGGTGGGAGTGGTAGCGGAGGAAGGTGACGATGTGGCAGTGGCGCGATAGGGGTGGTGGCGGCGATGTGAAGGTGGTGGCAATGGTATGGTGGAGGTAGTGGTGTGACGGTGAAAGTGGTGGTGATGCGATGTGGTGGTTGCAACAATGACGACAATGGTGGTGGTGGAGAGGGTGGCGATATGGAGGTGGTGGTGTGATGGAGTAGGAAGGTGGGGATGTGGGGGTGGAGATGGTGGTTATTTTACAGGAAATGAAATGCCACTTTTTTCAGTGGAATAAATTTTTATTTAAAAAAAATAATTATTTTTATCTAAAAATTCATACTAAACAAAAAAAAAAAAAAAAAATAGTTAGCACGAACATTCGAATCCATACCAAACTTAACATAATTTTATATGCTAATAAGGTCTATGCAGCGGTGCACAAGACTTTCATTTCAACAAGTTATTGGAACAAATCTTGCCCTGTTTTTTAAGAGACCGCTTACGAAGCCATAATTTCATATACTAACAATATTTTAAAAAGAAAATAAAAGAAATTCTATTTTCAGAATCAATAAAAACAGTTTTACGAGTACATAAAATCAAGCATGCCATAAAAAAGCCAAAATCCAAGGAGTTCGATTTCCGTATATGCGATCCCACATTGCAGAAGTCGTCCGTGGGTCCTACTTTCTTCTGATCTGGCCCATGTCATGATGTAAAAATCTTTAATTGTCGATCACTCAGAACTCAGAAGATATTACACTATTACAGTATATAGCTCACCGGCAAGACCCAAATCATAGAAGGTCAACAATTATTATCAATCACGAGAAATCTTCAAAATTTGAGAAGAAAGTGACCGCTAGACCGATTCTCGTGAACCCAGTAGCTCTCAGATCAGCTCGCTGTCGGTGAAAACCCCTTAAATTCGTCGAATTTACTTCGCCTTATAAACTCAAAACTCTGTCGAAAAATTAACGAGGCTTCATTCTCTCTCTCTCTCTGCCCATCTTTCAATCTCTCATACCCATTTGTTGAGGTGCGTCATTTCTCTCTCTGTATTTCTCTGGCTTGGGTTTCTTTATTTTCTTTATCAAAATTTTTAGTTTGATATAATAAACCTTTTTTTTCTAACATATATACTCTTGCGTAAATTAATCTATGATAAACTAAAAGAATCATATAGGCATGTATAGTGTGTAAATTTCATCTTTTTCTTTGAGTTGTATCTGCCACTGATCAATTAACCTTTGATCTTTATTTTAGTTATTAAAGAAATTTTTGTTAACCATGACTTATTTGCTAAAATTTAGGTATTGGAAATTTTCAGTTTCTGTTATTATCTTCCAGAATTTGTGTGTTAGTACTTCCATTTTTATGATTTGTCAGAATGTACTCTTTGTATGATACGTATGTTTTAAATTATGTGTTAAATTATGTGTTACATGTTTATGAGTACATAATCTATTTACGTAATCCATTTTTGATATTTGAAGATTGTATATAATTGAGTCGCGAGACCTTGTCATCTCTAAGAATTCTACTTTAGTCTAGTACAGTTACAACTTACACCTTTAGAATAAGAACACTCATACTTTATATTTTTAGTCATAGGAAGGGTGGATCTTTTAATTCAATTGTCTCACCTCCATATTTGTGTTTGGAAGCCCCTCTGGTCTGGATGAGTATGCGTTGTTAAGGATTCTCTCAAACTTCCCATTGCATGTAAATTATAAATTTGAACACTACTCATGAATAATTTCAGTGTTTATCTAACTTATCATTAAGTTACCAGACATTATCTGTGTATTGGTTTTTGATTTTTAACCATTTTTCAGATTCACGATACTTCACTGTGTTGATTTGAAATTTATGCTGTTTGCTGAACACTTTCTTACACATCTATTGGCACCAATGATTTTCTTCTATTTTCCCAACAAAATTTGTACCTCTACGCTATATATAGTGAAAGTTTCTTTTTGGTTTCAATCAAATTTTTTTTTTTTGATAAGTAAAAAGCAGAAATCCATGGTTTTTTTTAGTACAAGGAGTTGGCTAAAGGCATCCATCTTCTCCAATCGGCTATTTATGAATTCTTGATGGCACTATTATATAATTTAAGTTTTTGGATATAATCCTAGAATTTGACTTGGTTTAGTAAATACTTGTGCATTCACTAATCAGTGTGTATTAGTAGCTAAACTTATACCCTATTTCTGCAACTCATGTTGATGCCCTAGCGTTGGATTTTGTGTGTTTTATGTTTTAGCTGACCCGGACCTACTTGAATTCCTTATGGTATGGACATATTGATGCAATTAACCTGCATTATGGTGTTCTCTTTTCACTCCATGTTTTGTGCCTGGTATATTTTATTTGTGAAGGAGATGACAAACGTGGGAATAATCTTTTCTCCATTACTTGTTAGCTTTTCATTGGTAATACTCTCTTTTTACAGTAGCACCTAAATTTGTTGGACCCTATAATAAAGATGCTCCAGAATTATTGATGTGTGTAGCTTCATTGGTTTTGTTGGAGATACGATCAAATTCTAATTAAGCATGATTGTTTGGGAAGAGTGAAATGAGAGGGTTGGAAAGAATGCTCAGCTCATTCAAATTTGTTTTGGGGAAGAAATTACAGCTTACTTTTGTGCTTGTGTGTGCAAAACTTTGAAGGTTACCTCTTTTTTCTATTATCATAGATAGCATGGTGTTGTTTCATCTTACACAAGCCCTCCTAATATTTTCAATCTTTGGCCCCTCCTTTGGTTTGGTGTTTCGCATCTGAATACTGTCAGTAATCCAAGTCAAATACTCAAATTGATATTAGTTGTATATGGAAAATTATGTTGGAAACTAGGCTACAAATATGCCGAGCTGTCAATGAACAGCTCGGGCTCATGTCAGTGTTGGTCTTTGTTTAGAACTTTTCATTAAGTAAATGATACAAGTCCGAGCCTTATATTGAAGATAATTTAAACTAGCCGAGCTCAAGCAAGCCCAAGCTCGGCTTATTGGGCCTTGTGAACATAAAAATTGAGGAATTAATATGGAGTTCCTCAAAATTTCTTGCCAATATATTAATTGAGTACTTTAAAATCTACCTCGGTGACACTCATTAAGGTTTTACTGGTAAGAAGATTGAAGTCACAAGGTGTAATTGCTATGCCATCCAAAACGCGCCAAGCTTGGCTTACGACTTGGTCCAGTAGTTGTTGAGCCGAGCTTGAGCTAAGATAGCTCTGGCAAGCCTGAGCCAAGTTTGATCAGTGCCACTTTCAGCTGAACCGAGCTCAAGCAGCACGAACCTGGTTCAGGTCATTTGCAGCCTTTTAGGAATCTTTTTTTTTGTTTTCTGTAGACTGCTTGACTTGGGTGGCAAGAATTGCTGGCTACTTTGTGGAAGGCTAGGTGCTTTGTGACTACAGACCTAGGGGCTTGAATCACACTAATCTAAAAGGGGATTCTCTCTTTGTGATTAATTTGACCAACCACAGAGAGATGAGTAATTATTTTTCTTTTTTATTAGTGATTTGGTTTTGTTGGGTACTCAGAGTTGATTTCAAACTTCAAGCGTATTTTAGTTTCAGATTCTATCTTCCTCGAATTCTCTGTCATATCTTGGGAATCTTTTGATTTTCTTTTTCCTTCCCCTCCTTCTGGAAGAAACCTTTTATTCCTTTCCTTCTTTTTCTTGTATTTCCTTTCTTTTATCAAAATCTATTAAAAAGTAGATCGAAACATTTAGGGGAAAAAAGAGTGCACCAAAAGAGTTTAGAAAACCCTGATTACAACCTAATCCGAACCTAAATTATCACAATATCAAAATCTATTAAAAAGTAGATCGAAACATTTAGGGGAAAAAAGAGTGCACCAAAAGAGTTTAGAAAACCCTTATTACAACCTAATCTGAACCTAAATTATCACATACTATAGTTAACTTGCTGTTAAATTTTCAACTCGACTCCAATTTCAGCCTTTTGAGGACAGTGCTTTCTTATTCCCTAGGATGGTGATGAGTAGTAGGATCCCACAAGGCTGTACTTGGTTCTGTTCAAGTTTTTTGAAATTGGGATCCTATATGGGACCAATGAGGGATCTTTAGTATAGGATTGAGAATCATAAAAATATACAAACTGAGAAACATAATACTTAATAATGTTTTTGCGTCTGAAATTTTGTTAAACGCACGCCATGAAAGGCCTAAAACTTGTAAAAATATTGAAAAGCGCTTAATTTTCAGAAGCTCTTCAAAGTCTCAATTAATGTTGGAGCACATATATTTTCATACAAAAAAATAATTTTACTATAAAAAATGTTTTATTTTCATGTAATTGACTATAATAGCACATTACAATATTAATGTTGTGGGTTCTTGTGAATGAGTAATAAATGAATGTTTTATATGTAACATAATGGAGGTTTGGAGATGTACCGTGCTTCGTGAAAGTTGAGGTTAACTTGTAAAAGAGAGAGAGAAAGAGTGTGTCAATAGCAAGGTCATCACAAAATTCTCAACATCAGGGCCTTCCTTAAGGTCAGTCCAATTCTGTGGAAAGGTTATGGTCTGGTCCAGTGTTCACAACGCTCTTTTAAGATGATTTATAATACACCAAAGAATCCTCCTCTAATAATGGACGAAGGTCTATCTATTGTTCATGGATGAGTAAGGTACTGCAGTGTCTTTGTGGTGGTGCTACGCATTCCTCCACAGTCCAATAAGATGCTGCCATATGTAGTGGGAAGGGGGATGTGGTTTGATTAGGACATTTGAGAGGTTATATATGTATGTAACCTCTTAAATTTGGTAGTTATCAGATTCTACTCAAAGCTCATTAAACCTCTGCTCCTAAGGATTATAAAATTGATCCCATTATTTGGAAGTGAATACAAGGGTCCATTATTGGATTGAATTAGAACTTTGATCTAAACCATTGGCAGTAGCTGTAGATATAGAAATCAAACAATTGTTTGAGTAGATCCACTGCAAAAATTTATTTTGCTTATTCTGTGAAGTTATTTTATGATTTTCTGTCAAGCTAATCATTAGTTGTCGGAGGAGTACATTATCAGTTATTGACTTAATTACTGTGGAAAATATCAGATGTTGAATGATGCATGTTGACTTGTATTATTCATGCACATAGTCAATGACGTGGGAGGCAGGTGTGAATTCTGACTTAAAATAAAGATTGGGGATTGTTCGCCCTGCTATCTTTATGTTAAGAAAGCTGAATTGTCAGGATAATTCTTTGATTTGAGCACAATGATTCTCTGTGCAGGTCTTATTGGATAGTGACCTATATTTGTATATATACTTGATATTTTCTTTGTGATTGCCTTATAGATGATCAAGGGACCATGATGATGTCAGTTGCTACATCATTAAGCAGTGATCTCTGCTATGACATATTGAAGCGCCTTGATGGTGCAACTTTGGCTAGTGCTGCATGTACTTGTGCAGCATTCAGTTCCATCTCAAAAGAAGAGAAATTATGGGAGAATGTATGTTCTTCTATGTGGCCTTCAACCAACAGGGAAGATGTCAAAAATCTAATATCATCCATTGGTGGATTCAAGAAGTTTTATGCAGATTGTTTTCCTCTTATAGTAAACAAGGAAGTTCCCGAGTTTCGATGGAACCACTACCTTGAGTATCCTGAAGAATGGACTGAGGCTGAATACTATGGTGATGTGGGTGAATTTGAAAGCATTTCACCATCCGATTTTGTCTTTATTGTAGATATCAGATATAAAGACAAATCATTTTGCTCGGAAGTCCTCTCGGGCATTCCTAATGCAAATGACTTCAATGGTTGGTTCTACAACTGCCCCTTCCGTGTCGATCTTCTTAACTATTCAGCTAGAGATGATGACCATGAGGGTGAAGTTACTCTTTCGGTTTCTGATGGTCTGCCACCGATTACATCCATGGAAAGAGAGAGGAAGGACGGGAAGCTCTGGAAGGAGCTCTGTGATGGAATCCGGCTTAGTTGGATTATTGTAAACAAAAAAATAAAGCAAGCTGCTAATCTTTCAAGCTGGAGCCCCCTTGGTGGGCAAAGACATTGGCCAACAGACAAGGATTTCTTGATACGCTTTGGATCCATTCTTCCTGCCAAAGATATTCTTCCATGTCAAGTAGTGGAATGCATCTTGATTATGAAGTTCAGAGTGATCCATACTGAAGGTGAGGATGTCCAAACGAGTCTCAAGTTGACAGAGCTAAGCATGCAGTTGGGAGATATGGAAGGTGCTCATGTTAATGGAAGAAACAGTTTGCTTGTCCTCAAAGAAGCATTGAGCTGCCGTAGGAGCAAAAATTACAGTGAAGCGCTTGAGTCATGCCACTTGTACTCGAAAGTACAGAGTGAATTGAAGGAAGAGAAGATGAGGAACGAAAGCTTGTTAGACAGACTTTGTATTTTAAGTGGTATTGCGGCGTTTTTCACATTCTGGTACTACTTTTTGTGAAATGGAAGTAATCACTGCAATTTGAAACACTCTTATTGTAAATTCTTTCTTGTCTAACAAACTCTCAAAGTTTCTACTCTTTGTGATGTAAAATTCAATTTTGGTCAACTAATAACAAGTCACCTATCTTGTTTCTCAAGTCTGATCAGAAGAAAGGCTCTTTCTATGTAATAAGAAAGTTCAGCAAGAAATTCTTGTTCATCAACTCCCTCAAAAGGGGTCATCCTCCTCCTAGTTTATACTGAAGATTGAAGCACTCTATTGTTAATTGTTATCAACTGAGAACCGGAAATTGAGGATGATGAAGACATGGAAGGGAGTTGATGAAACATCTAGGTTTGAATCTCCACATACACATTTTTTTTTTTTATGTGAATATTAGGAGAATTATAAGTCAAATTATTGTTTAGAATGTGGCTAAAAATACATTGAAGCCATCATAGCAACTTCTTGTGGTGATGTTTTTAGGATTTTATGAAGAGTTGCCATTCCCATTTTCTACTGTCATCTTCGTTGGCTCATGATCATGATCAAACGGTTACTCAAAATAAATAATTGAGCAAACTGCAAAAAAAACTTCTTTAACTATTTTTCATTGGCAAAAAACACTCCTCATCTATTTATTTATTTATTTTTTTTTTTGACAAAAAAACTCCCTCCAACCAATGAAAACCACATGAGGGAGGTTATTATGACAAAAATGCCCCTCTCATCTATTTATTTTCATTTTTGTTTTTTTTAAAAGAAATTCTATTTGTCCTCTAATTTTGTAATATTATTTTTTTATTTGAGAAAAAACATTGAATAACTTCTTAGAGGATAAATAAAATTTGTGTTCACTGCTTCAAATAAATAAATAAATATTATTAAAAAGGTCAAAAAGTGAGATAAAAATTATATTTTAAATTGCGATTAACATAAAAGATAAAATGATTAAACAATGATTGAAAAATGAAATTACTCGCAAACCACCTATTCCTCATATTATATAGCATAGTCATTCAAAGAAAAATAAATAAAATTTATTGATATTTTTTTTATTGTAAAGTGATTGACCCACTTGTATCTCAATTCCCAAATAAAAAAATAATATTACAAAATAAGAGGATAAATAAAATTTCTTTAAAGAAAAATAAAAATAAATAGACAAGGGGGGCATTTTCAGCATAATAACCCCCCTCATGTGGTTTTTAGTAGTTGGATGAGTTTTTTTGCCAAAAAACTAGATGAGGGGTGTTTTTGCTGATGAGAAATAGATAAGTGTTTTTTTTTGCAGTTTGCTATACATAATTTTGATATCTAAGGATATTACTGGGGTGACCACGGATCTGATTATGCATAATCCTAATTCGATCCGCGGATTACGGATTGGCAAAAATCCAATTTAATCCGATCCGTGACAATCCACCAATCCGATCCGATTCGATCCGTGATTGAACGGATTGGATCGGATCGGGCTAGTAGTCCTATTTGATTTTTTTTTCTACTTCAAAAATTCCAAAAAAAGAATTGACCAACAAACACAACACTTTTTAAATGAACACAATTGTTAAATAAACAAATATAATATATATTAAGTTTTTAGGTTTACCCATGTAAGTATGTAGCATATTATATTATTATACATATAATTACTAATTATATATATAAATATATTGCCTCGGATCGAATTTCTGACCTTCCTATCTGTAATCCGATCCGTGGCTAACGGATTCTAATTTTTTAATTCGCCACTAATCCATTAGCTAACGGATTGGATAGGATTTGTCCGGATCGGATCGGATTCGCGGATTTTTTGTACACCCCTAGATATTAGGCATTAAAAATAAATAAGAACAACTCATTTATCTGGCTAAAATGAAAATGCTAAGATAAATAATGAGAGTGACTATAAAATATATTACTAATAATTAATGTGTTAAAAGAGAAATTAGGAGTAACATTTATTAGTAATAAAATAAGAGAAAGTGAACTAAAATAATATGGTTATAAACCCCATGAATGCACCCGTAAGAAAGTGACAATCTAGGAAGCACGGATACTTCTACAAGAGTAACGTACCCATATCGGATACCGATACTCCTCGGATATTTGCAGATACGTGTCCGATACTTCCTAAACGTATCCATAATTTTAAAATATATATTTTTATTTCTAACACGTATCCGATACTTCTTAGATACTTTGACCATGTATCCGATATTTTTCAAATACTTCACAACACATTTCTAACAAGTTTTGAACATTAAAATGTGCAATAATATCATAGTATAATTGTTAAGAAAAGTTTAAATTTATTTAAACAAGAACTATTAAGATATATATCATAATTTAATATAAAATTTATCTATACAAATTATGCAATATGATTTGTAACTCTTATTTTATTTGTTAATCAATATATTTTATAAAAAAATTTTAATAATTTTATTTTTTGTATATATAAAAATATAATTTGTTATTTTTATATTGTCGTATCCTGCCGTACCCGTATCCTATTTTTTTGAGATTTGTCGTATCGCCGTATCCGTATCGTATCGTACCAGTGTTTCGTATCCGTATCCGTATCCATGCTTCCTAGGTGACAATTTATTTGATTAAAAGGCAGGAGCAGAGAGGAATGAATGATAATGAAAGAAAACATGACATCTAATAGGAAACAGGAGAATTGAAAGAAGGCAATAATAATGATGATAATCTTTATTGGCTCAGTGATTCCTATTGTTAACTGTCCATTTTTTATTTGCACCTTATTATGCAAATAATAACCATAAATAAATAAAAATATAAAATATAGAGCAGTTCAATCTATGGCTAAACTAAACACGCCCTGATTACAGAAATTGTGAGAGAAATTTTTTTTACAGAAATTGTGAGAGAGTCTATTTGGAAATGACTTCAATTTGAATGATCCCAATTATAGTTTAACACATTACATCTATCCGTAGAAATTTATTGTTTTGGATGGAGAGGTACCGTTATTGTTACTATGGTCCTCAATTTAGGTTTTCTTGAGATAATATAATTTAAGGTAATGCTACTCAGATATAATTTTTAGATAGAATTCGTACGCAGAAATATTTACATCCATTAGATGCATGTGGTAGGTCCCACCACATACACTCACGACATGCATTCAATAAATGTAAATGTTTCTACCTAAAAATTATGCCTGAATAGTATTATCCTATAATTTAATATTTGAAACACTACCTTGTAGATAACTACTATTCGACTCAATGTTTATATTAATTATAAAAATTCAAATGAAGTCCAAAGGGACCCGGAATTAGTTGGTCTCATAATTCTCATTCAATCAAATCTCATAAATTAATTTTTGAGCGTTCTTCACTTCTACCCGATGTATAAGACATGTTTTGAACTCAAAACAGATCACTTGCACGAAAACAATTGTCATTGCATCAATGTCTCACCTTCAAATTTTAAATTCCTAATTATATTATTATGTTAATGTGGTGACCCATTCCAAATTCTAGCTGTATGTGTCATTATTCTATCACATTGATTTCACCTTTTATTTTGGTACTTATCTTACATTAAATGGGTTTATTAGAAAATGAAAGACCGAATTGCACTACATGAGCATATTCAGGACATGTCTATATTATATTACACCTATATATATATATATATATAGAGAGAGAGAGAGAGAGAGAGAGGGGTATGCACGTTTTTGGTGGTGTTGCCGTATGTTGGTCTAAATGCAATGTGGAATGTATTAATTGTATGTCACGACACCTCCTTACTAATAGATAATGATGAAATGATGACATTTCTTGGTCATTTTCTTGTTGAATTATTTAGTCAATTTATTCTTTTGTTTTGAATAACATTATTTAGTATATTTACAAATATTATAGCATAAGGTGAAAAAGAAGAGGCGCCAATTGTGCAATGTATTAAATATTGATAGAAAGTGACCCCTTTTGTGTTTATCCACTACATATTTGGTATATGTTCCGTCAACAAAATATGTGTGGAATTTGAATTTTGATAAATTGGTGAAATTTGTCATGAAATAAATTGGTGAAATTGTTTAAATAATACTAATAAATTGGTGGAAACTGGAAAGTGACGGCGATTATCAAATTTAAACTTTGTGGATGCAAATCAACATGTCAATTTTTGTTCTATGTGACTACTAAAGGAGAAGTTATTACTGACTTACTGTAGATGATTTTGGATGATAAGTCAGTTGTTGGTGCAGTACAATTAAAATCATATTCAGATTTATTTTTTTTGTAATATTTTATTAAAATTTTATGAGTTTATTTTAATTTTTAATTTTTAATTAGACTGTCCCTCTAATAATTTATGCTCAATTTTGATTATGATTGCAGTGTCTTTTTCCATGGAAAATTGTGGTCATCAAATTTGATTTGACGACTTCATTTATTTCCAAATTATCATTTTGATTTGACTTTCCTCTCTCTCTCTCTCTCTCTCTCTCTCTCTATATATATAATATTTGCCCTAGCACTTTCGATGTTGTTGCACATTATTGTCATAGGCACGTCCATACTCCATAGTCAATCTTGCGGAGTAGCTGTAAAAGCATATTATCTTATGATCATGGTATCAATAACATTTTGAGAATTAAAAAGGGTGTACAATTTCATAATGAATGGTGAGAATTGAAAAAAATCAAAATCAATGCAATGCAAAAGAAGAAATGCATCCAGGGTATTGTTTTTTGTTTTTTAATTTTGTTCGGTGTTTGATTAATTTTTATTTTTTCAGGTGTATAAATAACATATGGGTTTATGTTCAAAACACTGTGGAGAAGGGAGTAGTTACAAAAATTTTCTTCAATAATTGAACCTACCTTAAATAGAATATTATGCAAAGTGCTCTATGTGCATAATCTGTGTGTGTATTTATATATATACATTGAAATATTTGTTTTGACAAAGTGTCTTTTTTCTTTTTTTTTTTTGGAAGAATTAGTCTGAAAATATTTTACCAAAAAAAAATATCTAGGGATAAAATTATTTTAAGCCAAACTTCAAGCATATATAAACGAGAGGTGTTTTTAAATAACATAATCACAAATATCTGTTCTTGTTTTCTTGTGGACTCTCACCACCCAAAATATGTTTCATAATACATGTGAAACATTAATTTGTATGGTGGGTTTTCTATGATAATTTAAATCCTTAACCTTTCACGTGGTAAAAAAAACCTGACTGCACAGTATTTTTGTCGGGTTTTCACATTGTTGGCCGCAGTTTTTTCGCCCCCACGATCAGACCACACGAGTCACACGATGCCCCTCCAAAATCATACTACCTGGATTCTCTCTCTCTCTCTCTAAAGTTCAAGTTCAAAATGGTGGTATGATTTTAAACTGTTTATCTCATCATAAATCTATATCTATCCTTCCTTGATTACTCACCCCCCACCAAGTTCTCTCATTTCTTCTTATCCTCTATTTCTATGTGTTGAACAAAAGTGGATGATATGTAACTGACAGAGCTCGGTTATGAATGCTTTCTTGTGCTTCTTTGAAACCACCCACTTTACATCTGTCAATTAATTAACATCTAAATCGAACTAAACCAGTATAGAATACAAATCTCTGGTACAAACTGGTTTTGCCATGAATTTTGTCTTCCTCCCATACCCCACCTCTCTCTCTCTCTCCATCCCCAGCTTCCCATCTTCGTATTCTGTCTTTCTTTGTCTCTCCAAAGTAATCTTTATATAAAGTTCACTGCAATATACCTCCTTAAGGCCTAGCTAGTGACCCACTTTCAGTACTTGGCCCCTTCTTGCACATTTCTCCTCTTCTTTCTCTTGACTTTCTCTCTCTAAAATCCATCTCCTCTCAAAGACCCTTTTGGTTGATATATACCCAAAGATGAGTGAGAAAACCTCTTCTTGTGACCTGAATACAAAAACCCACTTAAAGGTTTTCAAGAATTTTAAGCGCTTGAATCCTCTGAAGCCCTCACCGGGCGTTCTTGGATTCTTCTCTCTCTCTGTTTTCTTCATTTTCTGCTTTTTTTGCTTGGATTACCGAGTTGTGACGCGAGGGTTTCGCCTTCGTGGGCAGCCCGGGTTGATCACGTGGTTCGAGTTAAACCGGTCATCATCGGGTGGGAATGGACGGCTGGGATTCCTTGAAGAAGGTGGTGATAGGTGTGACGTTTTCGATGGTAATTGGGTATGGGATGAGAGTTATCCACTGTATCAGTCCACAGATTGCCTGCTCATTGATGATGGCTTTCGATGTTCTGAGAATGGTAGGCCTGATAATTTCTACACTAAGTGGCGTTGGCAACCTAAAGACTGCAATCTGCCCAGGTTTTTAACTTTCTAAATATGTCTTATGTATTTCTATCTATCTATCTATATATATTAGTATATGTTCAAATGGATTTAAGAATTTGATTTATAGAAAGTAGTTGATCATTTCTGTATTTTCTTCCTGTTATTAATCTTCCAATTGCCTTCCACACTAGTTTATAACTGTGGAATATTTTGAGATTGTTTATTATTGTATGTCTATTTAGTATGTGCTGAAGTCTGGTGTTTCAACAGTGATCAACTTTTCGCTTTGGTGTCAACTCTTAGGTATCAAGCTTCAATACACTGACTGCGTGTGTGTACATAATTTTTTTTGAGCCTATAATGTTTTACTACCAAGCTGTTTGTAGTTCAGCTTAACATTCTTTTTAAACAATGAGAATTGATCATGCTGGTTGAACATTATTTTGTAAAGTCTGGCTGAAAAATGTTTGAATTATCAGTGCTGTTGTTTTCAATTGGGGATTTGTCTTGGTATTATTCAAGTTCAACAACCCTTCTTGGATCCCATTTTCCTTGCATATTATTGGGCATTAATCCCAATTCATTTTTGAACGTCCTGTTTTTGAATATTTTGTAGTCCATCTTAGACTTGTCTGATTGATTGGCAAATGAAATAGATTTCTTATTTGGATTATTTCCTCCTACCTTGAAAACAGATTTGATGCAAAAAATATGTTGGAAAAGCTAAGGAACCGTCGTGTCGTATTTGTTGGTGACTCAATTGGAAGAAACCAATGGGAGTCCCTTCTCTGCATGCTCTCTTCTGCGGTTCCTAATAAAACTTCAATATATGAAGTGAATGGGAGCCCAATCACTAAACACTCAGGATTCTTGGTGTTCAAGTTCAAGGATTTCAATTGCACTGTCGAGTACTACAGAGCTCCATATTTAGTGCCGCTGAGCCGGGCTCCAGCTGGAGCTCCAGAAAAGGTGAAGACTACTTTGAAGCTGGATCAATTGGATTGGAGCTCCCTGCAGTGGAAAGGGGCAGATGTGCTAGTTTTCAACACTGGGCACTGGTGGAATTATGAGAAAACCATTAGAGGGTAAATACAATCTTTCTGAAAATCTTTATCACCAGTTTGTTTATATATTTATTATTGTTGGATCCATATCTCTCCATCACACAAATATTATGAATGCATTTGTTTGGTGGGAAGGAGTTTATAATATATGTTTTATGGGTGCAATGCCTTCTGGTAGTGTCTAGTGTCAAATAACGTGATTAGATGTCTTGAAATATGATGTAGAAGTTAACCAGGTTTTGTGAATGCTGGTTTGGGTTTGGTGGAAACTGACCAGATAGTTTTCTTTTTGGTGGAAATGTAGGAGGATGCAAGTTTAAGATGAATGTGAAGTTCTATGGGGTACTTTAGTTGTTTTGATCCATTTGAGGAGTTTAAGACTTAGGGTGGTGTGTTAGTTGGGAGAGAATGTTTATTCATGTGTTCTCTATCAATATGGAGAACCCTTAGCATAAAGTTCTGACTTCAGAGCTGACTTTGTGAAGTCTAAGAAAAGAAGGAATTCTGAGTAAATGTATTGGCCTCGATGATAACAAGTTTGATGGTGTGGTAACAATGACAGATATAAAAAGTGATGAGTTATTAGTTTGGACTGCTATAAATATAAATCAGTAACCAGTTTAGTTATGTATCTTGTTTCATAAAATCTTAATGGATGGAAAAACTCAATAAAACTGAGATTGTTGGTGTGCTCTATATTCATCTGGTGTAAAAGTGAACATGAACTGGAAATATGAAGGTACAAATTGAAGTAACAACACATTATACATGTAATGTAATATAACTAACAGATCAAGCTCAACATAGGGTAGTTAGTTTAAGACATGGATTCACCTTGAGCAGCTTTTGCAATTTCTTTGTTTGATTAGCTACAGAGAAGGATAAATTGAGAAAAAAGATGTTATTGTAGCAAGGTAGCTTAGGTAGAGATGTGCTTCTCTTGCTTTATGTGATTGTAAAACTTCAAGCCAGTCAAGACTGCATTAAATTTCTAAAGAAGGCGAGAAAGAAGAAAGTAAGCTGCTAAGAGAATCATTTTAAGTAATTTGGTTGCTTTGGGAAAGTATTAGGAAAGAAAATGAGAACCATAATCGATTTTTTTTTATTTATTTATGCCAAATGAATGCTTTAGGAATGCCTTGGAATAGCTAAATATTTTGCAAGTGAGCACAGAATGAGAGTGTAATCACGTATATAGGTCATTATTTCATGCAATATTTTGTGAATTGGTATGAGCTAGAATGGGGAGAGGAGGCCACACCATACATGGATAAAGCCATTAAGAAGAGACTTAATTATTCGTTCACTCAATTGAAAATATGGCAGGTTAAATGAAGGAGTAGGATAATGTTGCTCCTATATATGGGACTCAGCTTTGCTCTCTGATCGAGGGTGGTTTTGTCCTATTAGTTGCTTAAGTTTAAGGCTTTAACTTCAGAAGGATCCCCTCTTTAGAGTGGTGTATTTCTTTTCTCCTTGTCTTCCCGGGAAAGCTCATCAAGTAGCTAAATGTTCAGATATATGATTATGCTCAAAATTCAAGTTGAAGTTTAATTGCACACACTGTATCAACACTTGATTCATTGGGCTTTTATCTAATAACAAATGTTCTGGCCATCAACAATTTTTTGGCCCAAGGACAGCCATTTCTAAGGTGCCATGTCTGTGTTGGATATGTACCGTACACCAACACAACACTTCTCGTGTACTCATAGACATGTATGCCAATATCTTGTTCGTGCACATAAGTTAAAAACACATTCTTAATTTCAGATACTCAATTAGCACCTACCTTGAAAACATGTGTGTGAAGAAACTCTGGTGTTTGAAATTTGATTTTTTAGCAAGGAAAAAGTTATTGTCATAGATGAAATCCAAAGTATTATGCAAAACTTGTTAGATAGTTTGACCATCTCTTTTTTGAAAACTATAACCTAAGAATGTTTATCAAAGTAGCGTACATAGAAGAAGAAGATGAATCACTCTAATTATGTGGTTGTGCATATAATTTGTCATGCCTCTACCTATACGACATGAGTGATTACTGAATGTTACTCCCTCCATTCTAAAATAAATGTACCTGTTTGGATTTTCAACTTTTAAAGGGAAAATGGATGTCTCCTTTTGAAAATCCAAAACTAACCTTTGTTGTGTAAAATTTATACATTATTGATTTTGGAAAACTTCTTAAAGTATATGGATAATTTTGGAAAGTTATACATTGACTCTTCAAAAGGGTGCATTTACTTTGGGACAGCCTACATTTATTTTGGACAGAGGGAGTATGATTCATCAATTACGAATTTCATATTAAAGTAAAAAAATATTGCAAATTTCATATTAAAGTAAAAAGATATTACTTGTACTTATCATAAAGTAATTCTTGTTTTTTTTTTCCGGAAATTAAAGTAATTCTTGTTGTATGTAATGATTGTCTATATAAAAAATATGGCAAACGTTGCTGAGTTGTCGTGTGTTTGTATATTAATTTTTTAAAGATTTGTCGTGTTGTGTCTGTGCCGTGTCGATGTCCATGTTCCGTAGCTTTTGGCCCTCTTGTGACTCTACCTTAATATTCCGAGCAGACAACTGACCACCTAATAGTTATATATGGATTATGTTTCCAGTTCCCAAGGGAAAAGGGATCAGGTAGTTCCCTCTTTCATGCTTCTGCTTGGCCTGGCTGTTTCCATAATCAGCTCTATCTGCACCATTCTCCATCTATTACATTTTTTAAAGGAATTAGTTGTGGCGGCTTTATTGCTTTAGTGACCGAGGTATTAAGAATGTAAAAACTGTACTAGTGTGTGATCAATTTACGTCGAGGGCAACTTAGTGTGTCCCTCTTGAAACTAAGTACTCTTGATGGGTTTTAGGAAGCTACTGTTGGGTTAACCTAATCAACATTGTGCTTGAACTCCGGGTTAATATTACTTGTTAGGGGTTGTTACTTCCAAGAAGGCGAGGAGGTGAAGATGGAGATGAGTGTAGAAAGTGCATATCGCAGGGCAATCGAGACGCTGGTAAACTGGACAAGTACTGAATTAAATATGAACAAGACCCAGGTCTTCTTTCGAAGCTATGCTCCAGTGCATTTCAGGTTTGTCTTGTCACTTTATTAATTATATTTTGGTAGTCTTCTCAAATCTCAATATAAATTTCTCTCTTTGCCTTCACAAATATTGGCCAATTTGGCCTCTATATAAATATATATATATAATGAAGAACATAATCTAGGGATACATCTCATTCAAGGATCAAAATGTTCTTCTGTTTCAGTCGAAGCAGTTGAAACATTTGCATTTCCCAGTGAACTGCAGTGAAAAACATATAGAAATTGAAATCATAAGTCACTATCGAATGTACCAAAACATACTGAAAGGTTGAAAAGTTTTCATTCACGCATTGTGACTTTTAAAAGGCAATATCCATTCTTTTCTTTATTTTTTGTTTTATTCTTTTTTGGGGTTTGGTGGGCAAAAGTATTGAAGAAAAAAAATCTTTGGAATCTATTAGAAATAGCAAAGAGCAGAAGTAGAAGAAAGGAGGAAGAGATGATGTGAAGGGAAACCTTATTTTATTTTATTGCTTAGTTGCTAATTATTATAGATTAACTTGTTAAATAATTTACTTAGGTTGATATGTGTGAAGAATGTTTTTCTTTGTATGTTTTATGGTTCATGCTTGTATTATTTTATTATAATAATTCAATGTTACATGATAAGATCAATTTTTTTCGAAAGTACAAAAAAAAAAAAATCTCTTATACTCGGTTTTTTAGTCAAGTGTTGTTTGACGTTATTTTTGTTACTAGTTGATATTTGCATTTATCTATCCTCTTATGATAGATGGATTGATCAAATGTTTTGTATGTTGCTAAATTTGTTCATTGTTAAATTGCGTTTTTAAAATATTTATGGAACATTTGAGCTGACCAAAATGGATGGCATTCCTAAACAAAATTTGTTTCTAAATTTGTTTATCATCCCATTGATTGCATTTTTGAATTGATTCCGGAGTATTTCCATTTTCAATTCAACCAAAATGGTATTATGAAACAAATTGATCCTTGATCTCACCTAATAAAATTATTTTTCTTGAATATAACCCTTCTCTTATTTAATGCTAGAATTTGGGAAAAATTATTCTTTTCACTTTCCAAAGGAGCAAAGGGAGAAAGTAAAAATTTTTAGGTCTTTACTTTTTATTGTGGACAATTATAATGGGATAGAGATTAATGGTAATGCCGTAATGGGATGGTGGGAGCACTTTGGCCTTGTTGTTCTCCGTTATACTGAATTGTGTGTGTTTCAACCTTAGTTTCAGTCCTCTGCTGCCATGTTTATAGTTGATGGTAAGGCTGCTCAAGGAACTCATTAGTTTTTTTTATTTGCTGCACAAATGCTTCTTCACATTTCATCTAAATTCTTTAGTGAAATTCCTGAATTTCATTTTATTTTATTTTCCCATCATGAATTAATTGCTAATATCATTAATATGGTGAATAAATTGAGATGTATTCGTGAAATTCCTGAAATATATTTGTAAACTTGGAGTGGAAATGCATTCTTCTCTCTTTAACATTTATTTATTAATTTATTTTTCACTACTATATTTTGGGAGATATCCATGAAATTCCTTAAAACCCTCATTTGTGAAAAAATAAAAAAAATTGTCCTCGTAATTTTGCAGTGGAGATGTATTAATCTTTCTTTGAAATTTATTCATCATTTCATTCATGAACTATGTTACATGGAGTTCTCTAAATGTGTGAAGTACCTGTGATGCATACATGATAGTTGGGTACAAGTATGTGATATGTGTCTGATGTGTTTGGTAACACGTATATCTAATAATATAAGTTATTGTATTATTTTATATATGACTATTTTTATGATGTTGCTTTTGTATCATTATTGTTTCAGAATTTGTAAAGTGCACATGTTGAACAATCTATGTTATATTAAAGCACCATATTTTTATATATAAATAAATCAAAATTATGAATATTAAGTAGTGTCCCCCTGTACTCCGTTTGGGGTTTGATAAATGGACTCTTAGACATATGCTCAAACCTCACATGTATCCAAGTAGATGTGATATCGATCATGAGTAATATGTGAGTCAATACTGGCACTTTCACGGTTAAATTTAGTTCTGAAGTATTTCAACTGCTTTAAAATTCCTGAATGCAAGTTTGGTTATTGTAAATACTGGCATCTTTGTAAAGATGCTGAATGAAACCCTCCTAACCTTAGACCCAAAATGGTAATTGCAATTGTAACATGGTATCCTTGTGACTATGGCAACCTGAATCCATTTTTTTAAGCTTATCACGTAGCTAAAAAGGTAGTATTATTGTAGAAAAACATAATCAATCAAGAGACCTGAACTTGTTGCTAGTTAGCCAAAATGTTCATCTGGTCATGTAAAAAATTCTTATTTTATCCTAAATGGATAATAATTGTGTTTCAGTATGGTGATATAATGCAATTATCTTGTTATTCATAATCATTGATAGTCAGTGGATTTAACAGTGGTGGTGACTGGAAGACTGGTGGTAATTGTCACCTGGAGACGCTCCCTGACTTGGGTTCATCTCTGGTTTCATCCGAAACATGGATTCAATTACAGATTGTCATTGAGGTGTTATCAAAACTCTCTGAGAAGGCAGAACTGGGGAAAGTGGATTTATTGAACGTTACATATATGACATCACGGAGGAAAGATGGCCACTCATCCTTGTATTATTTAGGACCCAACGAGGGACTAGCTCCTCTCCATCGGCAAGACTGTAGCCACTGGTGTTTGCCTGGTGTCCCTGATTCATGGAACGAGCTTCTGTATGCACTCTTCCTCAAACGGGAGCACATTCGCCCACGAAATTCAACGAAACCTTCTCAAGCCTCACTCTGATTCGTATAGAAAGCTTTCTAACTACAGCAGCATCTTAGAGAAGTTTGTGGCAAATTTTGCATATTCCCTTGAACCAACACGTTTCCTTCTCACAGAAGGGATATGCTTGTGCTGGCTCTTCTCTGGTCATTGCATCTCTGGTTCCTCATTTGATTGATAATTCTTAATACATCATTGTACAGGTTTTGCCGTAAACAAGGTTAAAACTTGTTCGACTTGATGAATATAGTTGTCAGTTTGTATGATGATGTGTCTCTCGCATTGATTGATCAACTGATAGACTTGAGATGCATTAACGGAGAGGAGCCAGACCTTGAGAATTTGGAAATGTTGGAGGGATGCAGGGGAAATTCTTGGCAGCGGATTTTCAATTGTCACCAGATGCCACTGGGTGGTATTTAGGTTGTTAAATTATTGGTTCCTTGTGCAAATTGATAGTTGACAGAGGAGATATACACACAAATATTAGATACTTGTTGTAACATATTGTCATTCATCAATAGGGAAAGAAAATTATACGTGTAGCAGTACTGGACATTGTCTACTGTATTTTGTATACGAAGAAAGGTTGGAAAGTCATTGCCTTTTGTTCTTTTTGTCTATAATTATATGTATGAACAAGCAGAATTGTGAGGAACACAGAGAAGTGAATTTCTTGTAGCCACACCATCTATGTTGCATGATTGTGGCAAGTTTGCACCTTTGGCCTGTCTACTGTGCAAAAAAGTGTCACTGACTCACTATCGTGTGCCCTCTTGGGTACTTTAATTTTAAGAAATAATCAAAAGAGATGTTATGTAAATATTTTAACGTCTAGTAGTTACCAAATAAAGCAGTTCTCTATCCTGTCATGACAATTTACAAAGCTTTGCAAGGGATTATGTATTTAGTACTCTATCCTGTCATGGTAATTGACAAAGTTATATAAGGGCCTATTTACATTCTTTGTTCGACTCTTATAAATAACATTTTGTTATATCAACATAGTGTCAATTAGTGCAAGGAAAATAACATTTAAGATGGTTTGCTTAATGAGGATCTCAAGTCTTACGCAGACTGAAATGCCCATTTCAAGTCCATTTCTTGTAATGAAAAAGAATAAAAAATTATTACAATCTCAACGTATGGATAGTTATTCCACCGCCACCACCACCCCTTGCACCGCCACCAGTCACCTTCCACCATTGCCACCGCTGTCTTTCGTCACTGCCACTGCCTTCCACCACCACCACTGCCGCCTTCCACCATTTTCGTCATTCTCTTCCACCACCACCTACACTACTACCACCTTCCACCACCGCCTTGCACCGTAACCTTCCACCACTACCTTTGTTGCTGCCTTCCACCATTGCCACCTCCACCTTTACTGTCTTCAACCGCTGTCGTCGCTTTCAGCCACCACCACCTACATTACTGTTGCCTTCCACCACCGCCACCACTGTTGTCATTTTTTTATAAAAAAATGTTATTTTGTAGGTTTAATTTTTTTGTCACTGAAGTGAGTATTATTTTATATATTTTTATTTTATTTCTCCATTACCAAAAGTAGCCCAAGTGTTAACCTATTTAAAAGATTCCAAACAGCAGTGTAATCCACAAATGTAATTTTAGACAAAATTCTTTAGCATTCTCTAGTGGAGCTCCGTCATTGTTTTCTTTCTTTGAATAGGTAAAGCAATTTCTACTGTGCATTTCTGTTTCACCAAGTTTCAGCGAGGACTTGAGATTTGTGAACAGGTTCGAGACGGAACTGACGTGTCAAGTCTCTCTGTTCAAATCTTCTTCACTCCTAAATCTTATGGCAAAAGAACTTTTGTTCATGGTATTGTTGGTGGTTCGGGGTATCTATCATGTATAAATATATAAATAAATATATGTATATATTCGTATTTGTTTTACTTTGACTTTTTTTATTTTTTATTTCCAATTGGTTTGATTGGTAATTGGCTTGATGATTTGACGGTGCATGTTTTACAGATACATTTGGAATTGGCCCTAGCCCTAGCCCTAGCCCTAGCCCTAGTGAGATATATTTATGAACATGGATAGATGGCACAGAAAGGTATGTGAATGAACAATTTCCATCTCAGTAGTATTAATTAATCGTTTGATTAAAACATGCAATTTATTTTTGAAAGACAACTTTTCATATCTGATTCGTTTCTTGGAATCGTTTAGCCATTCCAATAATCTCTTGTGGACAATAAGTAGGAAGAATTACAAAAAATGAAGAAATTAAATTAGGGATCAAAGGTAAAAACAGTATAAGACAGAAGAGAAACAGAAAGATTGGAGTGGATAAGGTTGCTCACATTTTTATTTATATATTTTTATTATTATCATTATTATTTTTTGGTGGTAGATCACAGAGTTTACAAAAACATTTCTACTTAGAGGCTAACAAATTGAATCAATCATCAAATGGGTACTGCTCATACCTAATTGTACAATCAAAGAGCACAGATCGAGCCCCGATCCGACTGTCACAAGTCCCGAACATGGCCGTTTTGGCAGCACCAAGACAGGTGTTGCAGTCGGAACTTGTTAGGTTTTGGTTACAAGCAGCATGACCATAGGCAAAAGCATTGGGGTAAGGAGAAATGTTGTGGTAGTCATAACCTTGCCGAGAGGGCGTCACACTCTCTAATTCTGCAACAACATAAGCTAGACTTGTAGAGAAAGGATCCCCTTTTGTGTACACCCCCGAATTGCACAAAACGGTTGACACGTTGGTGTTTGGATTGCTTCTCACTGTCACAACACTGCACAAACCAATCAATCCAATTAACAATCCACTTACAATTACTTCCATCTTTGTCTTTCGAAGAAAACCCATCTCTCTCTGTTTCTCTCCTTTCTTGCTTTCTTCTTTTTAAGAAGATAGGTTTTTTTTTTGTAACTTTTTATCTAGGTTCTTTCATTGGTTTCTCCATCAGTCTTAACAACAATGCATAATTAGATTTTTGTCTTTTTAACAACTTTGTTCTCTACCGAAAGGTTCCTCTTTTACTTTTTTCTTTGTTTCTTTGTGTGTTTGATACTAATAAATGGTTTCTCTTCTATTTATTGCTTTGTTTCTTTATTTCTATGTTGTTGGCGTATGTGGGCCAACTTTATACGGTGATGATATGATTCAGTGAATGGAAAATGAAAACTTGGACTTTCTGCTGAGTAGCCTGAGTTTATTGAATTAGAAAAATGAGTATAAATACATATACATATATTATATATAACATTAATATGTGGCATATAATATGTATGACATATATAATATATCTTGTATGTAATAAGATATATATTATATTATAATGTTATAAATTAACTATAATACAAATATAATATTATAAAATATCTATTTTATAGTAATTTATTAATGTTATATAAAATAAATAAAAATAATAAACCATACATATTAAATATTGTGTAAAAAATTGTTCACACTATTATATTTTAAATAAAATTTATTATTATATGCATAATAATAACATTAGTACATGATATAATACAATAAATTATTAAATATCTGACAAGCACATATTTATATTAGATAAATTTCATATAAAATTATATAATTAATATCTTATATACATTAATAATATATAATATTTTTCGATTTTAAATATTATTGTGAATATACATAATATATTTATGTAATCAAAATATAACATAATTCATAATACTATATAATATTATATTTAAATTATTATTAGTACATGATATTTTAGATATTAATATAATTTATTGTATTTTTATTTAATATAAATTTTATCCTAAATTATTTGTTATATAATATATATTATATGTTAGATATATAATATCTTATAAAATATATGTTCTAGGCACATTACATCTAATACATTACTAATATGTTATAGAAAAACAACAGATGAAACTTATAATTTTAATGTATTATATAATATATATTATGAATAATATATTATGATATATATTATATTATAAATAATATTATTATTTTTAATTAGATAATACAAATATATATCACTCTATTAATTTAATTTTTATTAACAAGGGTAATTTGGAAAGTTAATTTAAAAGACCTTTAAACTAGTCTAACCAAAAATGGGAATAGGAATGATCATGTAATTCCATGATTGCAGCAAAACAATGGAATTATAATGGCCATTTTATTCTTGCACCATTCTCATTCCATTTTTAGTTGCATTCTATTCCTACTCCATTTTATTCTTGCACACGAAATGTAGCCTATTTTATATTGTAATTATGGAAATGTTTCACCCTCACATTTCTTACTATCAGGGAAAATGCACGAGCTGTTGTAATTAAGCTTCTTTGTTCACATCTCCGTTCTGACCTTCCTTTAATCATTGGAGAATATGCTTTAGCTGGAGTTAGAAGTTTATTTCTTGAGTAGCTAATTAAATTGTATGCACCATTAGCAAAAAAGAAATATTTGTCAGTTCAATTTTACCTCGTGATGGAAAAATATTTTGTACTTGCACTATTTGAAATTATAACAACACATTCAAGTTATTCAACACAGAAATGTAATGGGCCTCTTGTACTGATATATCATAGCAAAAAATAGGCTTCTCGACACAGAGAAGTCATTAGGTAATAGCATCAGTATTTAAATAGTTTGGAAAGGTAATGCTCCCTCTTACATAAGTTTTATGATCTCAGATCATGCTTTATATACCCTACATTAAATAGTCTTAATGTTTTTTTCTTGGAAATATGATCTCCTCACAAGACTTAACAATAACCCCCCCCCCCCCCCCCCCATTTTTCACATACATGTATATTTATCGTGCCAAAATATGGCTCTGATGGTTATATACAACACAAAATGCTCATGTGAAAGCAGATAGCTATTTAGTTTGAAAATTGGCAATCTCTCCTAGTTCCTCCACTTCTTGTGCTAGTACTTCCACCTTATCCACCATCTCCAATAATAAGAACACAAAGCTCGCAACAGCAAGTTCTTGATCACCATTCTCTAATTCTCCTACCTTGGAAGTAGATGTTAGCTCCAGTTTCATCGACTGCAACTTTGGTGCTGTCAAGGCCCTAGGTCTGCACCTTTTCATTTTCATGATGTTCTCTCCAAGCTCTCTCAGAGTCCACGCAAGTGATGAGCCAACTGCTTGACATGGTTCTTTGATTGATTGTCTTAGAGTTGATGATGGCTGGTGACACAAATTTTGAATGAATCAAGCCATTTATTCTATGAAATTAGTATTTAAGAGAGATTAAATAATTAAAACAATTGTCAAGTGTATAGTTTCATTTGGTTTGCTTCGGTTAAAGCAAGGAGATGAGTATACCAGACGGTACCTGTCTAGGAGATTGAAGACACCCTTCCAGTGAAAGAATGGTTGCAGAGAGCTCTCTAAGAATCTCCCCAATCCGTAGGTACTTCTCCCATGGATAATAGAACCCAAATTTTCCATGCCATGGTTCCCATCTTGCAAAATTTGCCTAAAAATATAGTTTAATATTTGTGAGCTACTAATTTTCCGTTATACATTCAAGGCCAATTAGTATGTGATTAAGTGACATATATATTTTGTGGCTCAAATTATTTATTTATGAGTTCGCTTGGTGTCTCTGAGGATTTTAAAATATTTTAGTACACCAATGCTAACTGCTTATAAAATGCAATTACCATAGACTCGTCGCTGGACTTCGAATGTAACACTGATTTGCAACCGTCAAGATTAACACTGGGCTGGTTTTCCTTCTCATTAACTAATCTGAAGTATTCCTCCAAGCATCCTGCATTGATAACATAAGTTTTTTCAAGTTCCTTCCTATTTGAATGACAGATATAGTTTAAAATCTGTAGTTTTAAATAGGAGACAGATTGTAATTACTTCAGAACTGTTCAAACCAAAGTTTGAAATAAAAAATAAGTTCTTCAGTATTTGTTGATAAGTTAAATAATAATTCTTATCGTTTTGATGGTTGGATTTCAGAATCTTTTTAAAAAATGTACTATAGCTTGAGAATTTGGGATGGTTAGTTTTTTTTTTTTTTCTTAGTAATATCTTTTATGAATTTTAGTTTGATTTTGATAACTTACCTTCAATACAGCAGGTGAGTTTTTCGAACTTAGATGCCAAGGAGCAATGGAGTTCATCACTAGCCCACGTGGGGAAGACGAATAAGTTTATTAACAAGCAGACAACAAAGCCCATACCAATTGTTGAGAGGCGTTCACGGGCTAAGTCCATGACCTTGTCAGCACGCAGACCAGATACCACAACTAGATTGAAGGTAAGGATAAAAATCATGGCCCCATAATCATATCTCCTTTTAATGCTGGGAATCAATCGAGAGTATGTTGTAGCTGCACCTGTTTATGGTCAGAATAATTTTTTAGATATAATCTTCATAACATTGATTTATGCCATCAAATGACAGTACATTTTGCAGTGCATGACATGTTAAAAGACTTTTGAACTCAAAACAAAGGCCTATCTGTCAGTAATGGTGTCAGTATCAAAAAAATAAAATATGTATTTATGTTGGGGAAGTGTCTTGACAACCATACATAAAATAGGACATACTTGTTGAAAAATAATGCAAAATTATATGGACTTATGAGAAACCTACTACATCTCGTCAAAACACAAGTATAGCCCAAAGCTCGGTCATTAGGTATGTGCTCAAATTAGAGAACATTCTGTAGTCTTAATAAGATGGGGGAAGGGGCCATGTACATATGGCCATTAAGTTTCATACTGAATTGCTCCCGTCTTACATCGAAGCTGTGTGGAAAACACATGGTATGAGATGTTCAGTTGATCTTTAGCATATCTATAAGAATTGAATTAATTGATTGATTAATATAAGCAAATTTTCAGTTAGAAATTTGTAAAAAATATATATATATTTTTTCTTTTTTTTTTTGTCACCAACTACTAAGTAGTTGATAGTGCCATATGCATTGCGCCATTATCAAATAAGTTCATTAAGAGAAGAAAACAGCGAGAACTGAATTTGACAGAACAGCTAATAGAGGAAGAAAACTAGTATGATGTTGACATGAGTTTATCCTTACCAATGATAAATACAAAAGTACCGACAGCAACGGTATTGCCAATGCCAATCCCACAAACTTTATCAGCCAAAATTGCCGCCAAACAACCCAGTGCACCACCTATTATAGTTCCAATCGCACGATTCAAACCCTTGCTAAGAGTAGCACCTGAAAACATACATATTATATAAACTTGTCATGGAAGAGGAAAAAGTGTAGTTGACACACTGAAAAGCTTAAATGAATTTACATAAAAGCAAACTATTTTGGTTACTGCTATAATAATGACGAACCTGCGAAGAACTCAAAGACAACCACCACAGTCATGATAGCCCACATAGCATTTTCCCCCACTTTCTTGTACAATGGGTCAAGGAGATAGAGAAGTGAAACCAAAACCAAGGCAATTCCAACCTTGATACTATGAACCACTTTTCTCATGTCATGCTTACTTTTCTTTTCTCTAAGATAAGAAACAATAGAAAGAGGAGAAAATTGAAATTTCTTCTTCTGGTTGAGAGCAACTTCACCTCCACCTGGAATAGTTATTACAGTTGAGCTCATCATAGTTAAGTGTTTCTTCCAACTCCTTTCTCTCTTTTCTTGGATTGAGTATCGCTTTCTTGTTGGGAATTTGAACTGGAGAAAGGCCAATTATATATACAGCCATTCCGTGAGATGTAAAAAGTGGGTAGATACTAGATAGATGTTACAATCCAAACATTTAGTGGACCGAGATTTTATTTTATTTATTTTATTATTGTTTTCTTTTGCACTCCTAGCCATTGGTTTGGACAAAAAAAGATAAAATGAGAAAAAACCATTTGTTATTTGTGCATTTGTCTTGAGATAAATTCATTTGATAGTTTAGTGACCGTAGTGGAACATGCTTGCCTTGCACGAGCGTGCCTCCCAGTAAAATGATGTGGAGAATGGTCGCATCACAATGCCTTAATGCAGTACTGACTGCTCAATCAACATCTGTTGTGGGATGAGTTACTAAAGGATGAGGTATATGCATTGCAGTCTATATCACTTTTTCTATATGAGTCGAGTTGAGTAGTACAATTAGTGTTTTGGATAATCCCAGTCCCACTATACGTCATCGAGCAACTATACTTCCCGGTATGGAGACCAAGCCAAACATACCTGCACTAAGTACCTTTCACCATATTTTCAATTATTTTGTCATCTTTTTTGGATGCAGAAATGCTTGCAATGTCACGGTTCAATAGGTGATCATTCATTTGAGACTCTTCTCCATCATATCTGTTAGTTATGTTCTCATACATGTATACACACAATATACATAATATCTATGAGTGTACAGAAATCTAGAAATATGTTAATGGACATGTTCTTCAAAATTCTTTCTAACATCAGGCAGCAGCAATCAATGATAATTTGACTGATATGCAGATCGAAAATGAGTCAAAGTCAGGAAGGTATAACTGAATATAATGGGATAAAAAGATTTCAACTACTAATTAGACTTGTGATTATTAAAAAGAAAATTTTGACACCACTTTCGACCGTTAGTGAGGTGTTGTATCATGTTGGGGCACTACCTATTGTCTATTACGTGAGTAGGTTGTCTACTTCTTCTTTAGCTAGTTTTGCATTTATTTCTTTTAAATCTTTGGATTCTTATATATATTACCACATTTTCTTAAGGATTTATAGCTAGTTTGAAGTTTATTTTATTAGTACAATTAATTTAAAGCAGAGTTTGGATGTTCCACAGAAAATGAAGTACGTATTTCATTTTATTGTGTGAATCAAATATCAAAGGAAGCAGTGGAGAACAATGTTGCTATTGTGAAAGTAACTATATATGTTAGTATGTTGATATATAACAACTACAATTCGTTCCTTGTAAAATGGTGGAAAGTGTTATCCGGTTTCCTCAGATGCACTTTCATTATAATAAGCTAAATATTGAGTTGTTAAAATTATAATTCTCATAAAAATTTGATTAATAATTCTTAGAATATTACTCTCTCTCATTTTTGTTATGTATTACACAAGATATACATAATAACTTACAATACATTGTCTTACAAGTATCCCAAAAGGATAGGATACGTGCTTAATCACATCCTGACATGTAAAAAGTCACAAAAGTAGACCTAAGTGAAGAATAATATCTGTAAATTTTAACCATAATTTGTTTGCTAGTAGTAGTTGTTGTTGTTGTAGTAGTAGTATTATATATACATTTATATGTTCTCAAATTGATGTATTTGCCATCCAAAGATTGAAATTGAATCAATTGCTTCATATATATATATATGTGCGTGTTTACAATCTATATTCACTGGCGGAGCCAGTGTGTGCCGCGGCCGCCGCGGGGGGTTGGGATGTGCCCCCTGAAATACTTTTTTTTTACTATTATATACATATTTTTTGTAAATTTCAAAAATACCCCCCCTCAATTTTTATTTTACTCTAATAAATTAGTAATGGTAAAGATTCAAAAGAAGTTATTTGAAGTAAAAAAAAAAAAACCTCCAAGGTTAACACAATAGCTCATTCTCTCTATTCGTGATTTCACTCCAGCAGCCTTTTCATGACTGCGCTACAGCTTCTTCTCTGAGTTTGCGAATGAGAGATAGAGAGAGCAAGTCAACCTTCTCTAATTCTGTTTCTCTATCACCAGTTTACTGCAAACTTCATTATTCATTTTTTTTTGCAGTAAAATACATTTATTTTTCATAGAATATGAAAATCCTAAATGGTTAGATGTAAATCTTTCTTTACATTTAAATTTTTTTTAAGCTTTGATATTTTAACTCTCTAAGGATTCTATTTCTAATTTTCTTTCAGTAACATTAAATTACGTTACCCTGTTCCATTATATTGGTTTTCCGTTTCCTTGTTGATAATCATTATATCTAAAAAAGAAATAAAATTGACTAAATTCATTTTTTTAGGTAAATTGAGAGTCAACACAAACCGCTTTGTTTGTCAAATTTGTTAAACCTGTCAAATGGTTTGGACACAATATATTAAGAATATTATATTAATTGAAAAAATAGTGATTTTGTTGTATTTTTTCATTTTTTGTTAGTTTTTTACATGAAAAATTTATATTTGTCATTGCTTTTTTTTCTCCACCAAAATACACTATGCTTCTCCTGAACTTAAATCCTGGCTCCGCCCTAGTCTACATATATATTTATAAATTAGGTTATCTTTAGATTTGATTTACTTGGAACTTATGGTGGTAGCATGGTAAACTATAATTCATTATCAAGACTAAATGAGAAGCAGT
This sequence comes from Cornus controversa, assembly GCA_026545225.1. Taxonomy (NCBI): domain Eukaryota; kingdom Viridiplantae; phylum Streptophyta; class Magnoliopsida; order Cornales; family Cornaceae; genus Cornus; species Cornus controversa. The sequence continues at coordinate 64,050,666 of CM048850.1, read as the reverse complement.
TATATACTGCGGAAGATGAAAACCCTCTTCTAATACACTTTGAAGACCCTTTTAAAATAGACTGATGGCACTCACATTTGTGTCTAACAAACACTAGGGATGGCAACTGGGCGGGTATGCCAAAATCCTATCCCGTCCCATTAAGGAAATACTCAATTCATCTTCCGTTAAGAATCCTAACAAGTTTGTAGTAAACATACCACCACCGCCCCTATTTAGAGAAAGAGAGGAATAACAAAATTCTTAAAATCATCTGCTTTATTTGCTTTGAATTCGATGTTTGTGCTAAAAGTATTCAAACGATGATGCAACAATCCTACAATGAAAACCTCAATATATAAGACCAAAGAAAATGACACAAACATACATACATATGTAGATGGAGATATAAATAGTTTTGGTCTTCAAGAAATTTTTTTATTATAAATCTATTATGTACACAAGATAAAGAGAGTTCTCTTTTAGTCATAAGATAAAGAGAGGAATAAAGCAGAACAAGGTAAACCCTAGTGGCTGTCATATATCTAATATACTATATTTATATAAGTAATATAATAATAAAAGAAATGACACACTTCATATAATTATGTTACTATATAAATATATATATATATATATATATAATCGGGACGGAACGGGTACTAGACAAATTTTCTTAAAAAAATTATACCCACTCTTACTTTTATTAGAGGCAGACTAAATCCTCTCCGTCAGGCGGAGAAAACTGCCACCCTAACAAACACCATAATTTCAGTAAGAGTATGGGTGCATGTATCAACCAATTTTAGAACATCTTTTGTGAACTTCATTTGAAATTCTCAAGTTAATAATATGGTGGCTTCAATTCCTTGTAATGCTGACATGAGTGGAAGTCTAAGGCACGTGGACAGTGTACCTGTTTACTTGGGGGCATGAAAAGGTTGAACAGAACACGTTTCTCTTATTTTATTGATTGTACTGAAACCGTACAAATCCCAGGTCCTAACAGTAAAGGAGGAAGATAATGTTTGAGAAAAGGGTAATAAGGTGGAGTAATAGTAGTGGGATTGCAATATAATATATATTATATTATATTCTCCACGCGTTTGGACACGGAAAGGAAAAGAAAAGATATGATGAGAAGGGAGGAAAAGAAAGAAGGTAAATTCCATGGAAAGTAATACTTGTCAATTCTAGAAAATAAAGCCAACCACAATGATGTGCCAGTGGAAAGTGTTCACTATGGGAGGGAGGGTGATAAGTTGATAACTGGTATTGCTAGTGCTAGTGCATTCACAACTAATATTCTGGATGTTTGTCTCTATTGCATAACAAACATTTTTCTTTTTCCCATCTAAATCCAAAGAAAAGAATTTCCCTCCCTCGTAAATAGTGGAGACACTGACTGGAATTTCCCTCCTCCTAAATAGTGGAGACTGTTTTTATGTTCTTTCAGTGTAATATTGTTCCTTTTTTTTGCTTCTGTCCTGTCCAGGAGATTTTGATTTTGGTTTTGTTTTTGTTTTTGTTTTTGCTTTTCGGTAGTCTATCATCTCATTCTGTGATAGTTTATCTTGCTTTTAATTATCTCTGGTTTTTGGGGGATATTGTTGGTTATCTTATTGTTTCCCTAATTCTTGTTCCCAGAATTTGCTTGTATATTTTTCTTGGACGGGACCTAATCCTAATTCTTCACCGGTACAAAGTACACTGTTTTATGTTTTGAATTTCAGCTTTTTAATGAGATGACACTCTGTAAAACTGGTTTTTTTTTTTACTGATGTATTGGCAAAATTTCAGGAATACAATGGTAACATTTTAAAACAAATGTTTGTGGTCAAGTCTACACTGCGGAAATAAGTATGCTGAACAACATTTTTGATTCCTTTGGACGTCTCTTGAACCTAATTGTATTTCTTTATTCAATATTAACACTCATCATCAATTCATCATTACCTAACTAAAAACATGAGGGCTTGTGAGAGTTTGTTGGTTATTTAATTACTTTTTTTTTCTTTTTTTCTTTTTTTTCTTGTTTCAAGGGAATTTATCATACTCATACTTGCCTACCAAAAGAATTTAAAAAAGGAAAAGAAAGAAACACTCTGATTTCTTTTTATTATTATTATTATTATTTATTTTATCTTCTCATTTCTTTAGCATCTTAATGGGACAACTAACAAATGAATATTTATAATATATTGCTTTGATGGTTGAGCAATATGGTTAGTGGTTTGCCTTTACAGATATGCATTTAAACCAGTCTTTAGTTGCAAAATATTCATTTACATATTATATTTGATCATGCTTCACAGGTTCAATGGTGCTGCTGATTTTCTCTTGGGTCACAAAACAGTAGGATTAGCAATGATTTTGAGTCAAGGCTTGTATTGCTTCCCTAAACATTCAACTTGAATCCAACTCATTTTTATTGTGTTTTCATTTTTAATGTTTTAGATTTTTATTTGAGATCGGGTAGAATTTGACCTTTTTTTTTTCATTTTTTAATTGTCGACATTCAATAAAGGAGGTGTTAAATGCTAATGACATTATTGTCCATTTAATTCATAGTAATTAAGTATAAGGTGCTTTTACATCTCTTTTTTTTTTTTTTTTTACAATGCATTTACATCATTTAGTTTAAGAAAAAAAAATGATTGCATTTATCATTTCACTTCATTAAAACTTATATTGGACCTCTTTAAACGTGAAATCGAGGGATGAAATAATTTATAATAATTAATTTCAACTACTTGGTATAAAGTTTTGTTGAGTTGAGTTAAATTTACAATAAATAAATTATGGTTTTTTTTTTTTTTTACAAGTAAGAAATTAAAAAACAAGGTGAACTGAACTCTAGAATTCATAGTTTCAGACTAAACAAGCAAAAACTAATTAAAGAAATTTTACAAGTCTAAAGTTTTTGCCCAAATATTGTCAACTTAATTCATAAATCTCTCATTAGTCAGGAATATATATTTAGTATGAGGGGGAGGTTGGCTAAATTAATGTACAGTGTTCTTAACATTTACTATTTTCAAAATAATATAGGTTATTTTCTCAATAATACTCCAAATAAATATGTATGCTTGTTTGATGTGAGTTGAGGTATGAAAATGTGGATGAAAGAGGGATAGTATTAGGAACTGTACGGAAACATATAGGATAGACGTCTTCTTTTCTCATTTTGTTGATTTTGTTTGATTGGTGACTTGTTTGATAGAAGTGAAAACGGGAGTTTGAATAAATTTACCAATATAACCCTTGTATAAAGTAATATACATATGATATCACAAGGAAGGACTTTAGTAAACATAGCATCATTTTGTTCGAAAAATTAATGGGTTTTGTGCAAGTGGGAGTTTGATAGAAGTGAAAACGGGAGTTTGAATAAATTTACCAATATAACCCTTGTATAAAGTAATATACATATGATATCACAAGGAAGGACTTTAGTAAACATAGCATCATTTTGTTCGAAAAATTAATGGGTTTTGTGCAAGTGGGAGTCTAGGTACTACGGCTGCAACTCGGCGGGTTAGAGGTATAATTCAGACTCAACTTTACATATAAAATGTTTAATTATAATTCAATCATAACCCTACTTTCAACTTTAACTATTGGAACTCTAATCCAATTCATCCTTAAATTTTTAAACTTGGTTTGTAACTCGGGTTGAGATTTCAGGTTAAAAAGTCGGGTTAATTCGGATTATCTATATCACCAATCTCCATGTTAAAATTTTGAAGTGATCTTTAATAAGTTTTAAATTAGATTACTCCTAAACACACAAAAAAATTAAAAACTTAATGCAAATTTCTAAAAAATTACAAACAAATTTTTAAGAAATTAATTATTCAAACTGTTAACATACAATAAATTAAGATTTAAATAAATAAAGTTGAAAAAAAAAAGTTATCATAATTTGAATATTATATATAATATATTTAAAATAAAAAATATGTATAAAAATAATATTATAATTCGGGTTTGGATTGAATTTGGATGCTCTCTAACCTAGTGCATCCAACATTTCTGTGCATGGGAGGAGGCGATTTCACAACGAGTATAACCAGAGAGGGAGAAAATCACTCATATATATATATCTATATATATAATATTTTATTTTTACATTGTGTGGAGTGAAGAAGATTCAAATTGGTAATGGTTAAGGCGCTGGGTCGCATAGAGTGTACTTTGGTGCAGATGATTGGGTACGAGTGTGGTGGTCTCTCTCAGTGGCGAAATTGCCTTTTAGGGCATATCATATAAATCCTGCTTCCAATGTGGAGAGGCTTTGGACACATGACCCACCCAACTGCCACGCGTCACAATCTTAGCGGATTTATACACTATCTTTGCTTGGTTAAGTTGCTGGACACGTGACCATCATTCGGGAGGGACAGGTGTGCGATCCACCGTTACCCCCTCTATGTTCAGTTATCAGCTCTAATATTAGGAGGAGGGGTCTTTAGTCAATAATGATTGTTTGATCGGTTGGATGACGATGCATCAATTAAACCAATAAGGGCCCAAATAGCAGAGTCTGTTTGATCCCTTGAGTGACGATGCAATCAATTAAGTAAAGGGTCAGGTAGAATTCATAGGCAGAAAATTTTATATTCATTGGATGCATGTGGTAGACCCCACCACATACACTCACCACATACATCCAATGGATTTAAAATTTTCTGCCTATAAATTCTGCCTACGAATTCTACCTGAGTAGCATTACCCTTAAGTAAAAACTAAAAACCAAAAACCAACGAATGGGCAGGTCTGGGTCTGGGTCTGCTCTGCTAAACAAATTAGGTAGGCATCAATTCGAGTTCCAGTGCCAGTGCCAGTGCAAGTGGCGAGTGCGTTTCCTTTTCCTTTCCGTGCCACGGACTAAACATAATTGCAACGTTACGAATGCTTGCACATCACTGACGCACCAGTCAACTTCATTTGTACGGATTGACGAATCTTATATATATATATATATATATATAAGACAAAACAAAACAAATGATAAGTGGAGGTTCCACTTAATGCCGCTAAAGGGAATGGGATGTTGTCACCGGTGCACAATGCGCCACCAGAGTCTTAGTTTAAGGCAGCTTGAGTTAGGTTTTTGTCGCTCACACTTAACAAGCCAACTGTTGCAGGTGCCAATTAAAGTTGAGCATGTATCTTCAGTGACTACAATCATGAGGTTCCCCATCTAATCCATACTTCTGGTGGCTGGTTTTGTTCTTACAGTAGACTTCTATCACTTTCAAGGTTGACAATTTTGCTACCCATCTACATTTGTACAACCAAGCAGTTTACAACTGTATACATTCAACAGCGCACTTGCTAATTTTAGTTTTTCATAATACTAATATTTTTACATTCTAAAAGTCATCAACACATATAAATTCTAAATTACTTCAATTTTAGCATTTCTTTCAACATTTTCGTTAAAACAAGAGCTGAATGCGAATGAAATAGGATTCATATATATAACCCATTCCTATGGGCCGCCTATGTGTCGGTGATGACACCAACCAATAGTTTAGGCCATTCATGTGATATATATATATATATATATATTGACACTCCTGCTACAGCCATGTAATGTAAAGTGGCTGTCACATTATGCACCATTTATAGCACAAAATTAAAAAGAGTATCGTAATCTTGCTGCACCTCATCTGCTTCAGCGCACAATTTCTGACGCGGTGATTTAAACCCTTTATCATGCTTAAGCGGCTAAGCCCACACACACACAGACATGTGTGTGTGTATATATATATATATGCATCAATTGAAAATATATAGATACATATATAGTTGAATAACTTTATAACCTGTGGTAATTCGAGAATTTGGCATTCTAGCCTCCTCCTGCCCACTCATTCCTAGGCAGGGGGGACTCAGGAACTTCCATTTGGGGAGGGACTAATAGTGTGAATATAAAATTTAAAAAGATTAAAAATTATAATATATTTTTTCTTCACTTTAGAAATCATAACATATATTTTTAATCTAAAAGAAGACCCATTAAGTGCTTTCAAAGACATACTTAGTCAATTTTTACATAGACACCTACAAAAAGGATAAAAAATTTATTCCCATCATCCCATATATCGATAGACTTTTCATACAAGAGGTTTTAGGTCGGTTCTTTTTATAGAGCATTGTACAAATGTTTAAGACAAACTTTTTATTTTCTATACAAAAAGGTTTTAGGTAGGTTCTATAGAAAACAGAGTATCGTACAAATAGAATGGAGCCGATTTTAAATTCAGTGGTCTTGGATTGTACTACAGTATTTCTCAATTAATTTGAAGGCCTCTTTACACTGGATTCAAAGGGAAGCAAATAACTTGGCTCATAGGGTGAGTACATACACTCTAAGGTGTGGGATGCATTTTGTAATTGATAGCAACTTTCATTCTTGGTTGATGGATGAATCCACATATGATGCTTTGTAATTTATTTGGGTATTTGGATGGATTTTTTTTTACTGGGTATTTGGATTTGCTAGTGAATTTTGATGGGTTGTCTTGGTTCCTATTGCGGTTCACCCATGTTCCTAGGGTTCACTTAAGAGCATTATCCATAGCATGAAGATTCTTGACTCAAAATGAGATGTGATACCCCTAGCACGATAGACTATTGCCCATTGTTGATCCTATTTACAAAAGGTACCGGGTAGACCAAAAATTGCCATTTTTATACAAATTGATCCATTGCCCTTATATTATCCAGCATTCTCACTTGTGTACGTAGCAAAAAAAACTTTTACCATGATTGTGACGACCTCTGTGAGTAAGTGTGGTGTGAGCGAATATTGGCAGACTACGGGTGTCACAATTCCATATCATCTGGGTCTGGTCAAGTACTTATATGTATGTTGATACTCTTATTTGACATAACGCGTTTTAAAGTCATGATGGTCATGAACCCATTAGAACTTCGTAGTTAAGCATGCTTAGTTGGGAGTAGTACCAAGATGGGTAACCTCCTGGGAAGCCTCTGGTTCGGGGAACCAAAAGCGGATAATATTGTGTCGGGTAAGGGTGGGACGTTACAAATAGTATCAGAGCTAGAGCCCAAACAGAAATGTGTCGTACCAGGATGGGTGACCCCCTAAGACATCTTTGGTTCGAGGGAGCCAAAAGTGGATAATATTGTATCGAGTAAGGGTGGGGTTTTACAAATAGTATCAGAGCTAGAACCCAGCCAAAAATGTGCTGACGGGAATGTTGGGCCTCCAAGGAGGGTGGATTGTGATGACCTTTGTGGGCGAGTGTGGTGTGGATGAACACTGGCAGGTTACGAGTGTCACGATCCCACATCGTCTGGGTTTGGTAAAGTATGTATGTTCACACCATTTTATGACACAACGCGTTTTAAGGTTGTGATGGTCATGAATTCATCAAAATTTTATAATTAAATGTGCTTAGCTGAAAGTAGTACTAAGAGTAAGGCATTACAACAATACCAAGTAATAAACTCCTCCCTTAATACATTAAAGAACAATATCACTACCGTTTGCTTTCCCGTTGTGAATAAATTATTTCATGCTTCATTTTTAACATGGGCTTGGTGATATGAGATTTCTTTGCCAAAGAGAATGCGAGTGGTTGGAGTCCCACAAGGGAGTAAGGGACAAATGGTGGTGCGTGAATGTGTAACTTACGTACCAGAAAAGAAAACATGGGTTAGGGGGGAAAGGATATGTTAGGGATTTTGGACAATGATCCCTGGAAATGGTGGAATTGCACATTTATTTGGTCTCCAAATAATACAATTTCGAGAGGATTAGCTAGGAACATGAATGAGCCTCCGCAGTTGAGGTCCATATTTGTTGGATCCTTCTATTTTAACCTATTTGGGCCAATTCGGCTAGCCCAATAATTCATGATACGTGACCAATAATATTACCATTTTGGCTATCTATCACCTCGTTGAATACAGTAATTGATTGTTTCTTGCCGAAGGATGATGTTGTTTGTTACAAGGAGTTTGGAGTTTGAACCCTGGATGTGTAGAATTTCACATTTGGGCTTCAGAAAATATCACTCCTGCCGGCTGGCTAATTTGAAATATGTAGGTCCATTATCCTCCATGGTGGAGGTCCATATTTATTGAGGCCAATTAGGCCCAACCCTCTCTCTCTATTAATGAGTCCTTAAATCTTAACCAGCATTGCAAGTAAAGTCAGAGCATTTATCGTCAAAACAAAGATTTAGGAACCAGTGATAAAAACGTCAATTAAGCAAACTCTGGTGAACACCTAAGGAGATCGGTGGAAGGAGAGAGATTCCATTAATCCCAAACAAGTAAAATTCACATACACAAAAGAAAAAGAAAATATTGGCAGACCAGCCAGTCAAAACCCATACATGCAAGCAAGCGCTCTACATGCATCATGGAAATTGAAAAATACTTAAATATTAATGTTGAAATAGTTATTTAAAAAATATCTTACCCATGTCTCTCTAATTAAGCTAACGACCATCTTCCACTTAGAGATCATAAATTCTCTTTTATATATATAACCATCAATTGAATCTCTCGGACCTCACATCCCTAATCAAAATTAAATCATCATCGACCTTTTCCTTCTCACCTACAAGTCTGCTCAGCACACCTTTCCTTCTCTCCTCAGAGTTCTCTCTGTCTCTCTCTCTCTACGTACACACGCGCGCACACTTTTTTTTAGTGGTTTAAGGAGTTTGATTGTAGCTAGATGCTCCGTTGAGCTGGTCTATTGATCAGATATATATATATATATATATATATATATATATATATATATATATTACTTCTTTTCTCCCTCTGAATTTTTATTTTGATTTGGTGGTTATTTCTTAAAATTTGATAGATGGAAAGAAAAATCTTTGGAAGATCAGAGGTGGTCTCGTAATGAGTAATGACAACACTGCAGCGGCAGCAGAATGCTCGTCTGCCCGGGCTGCAAGTTCGTGTTTCTATTTTATCTATATCTTCTTTTGTTCAGTGTCATGGAAACGTTAACCTAATTTTTGCTATATATAATGTTGCACACTCTGGTATATATGCATTCCTCTACTAGATGGTGTCATCGAACTCACAGATCAGACGGACAGGAAATTATAAAAGGCCCTATATATATATATATATATATATATATATATATAGGCACCTTCAATGCCTATGCACATGTTGATATATTCACCGGCCAATGCCAATCAAGTAGATGATGATGGAGGAGAAGAAGAAGATCGAAGAATCGGATTTAGAGGCCGATGGCTCTGAACCCTCACGGTGTAACTCAGGCAGTAACCGTTGCTGATGCAACTCGAGATGTCTAAGGATATTCGGCTCGGTTCACCAGACGACGATGGCTCCAATAAAGTGGAGCAGGATTTTGACCTCTCTCATGGCGTGTCCGTCCAAGTTCCAACAACCTCTGAACAAATACATGTGTCATGTGTGGTGCCTATAAATAGACATAAATCATTTATTATTTTCAATTAAAACGAAATCCGCTTAAATAAGTAATGAAAAATGAACATCCACATATCTTCGTTGAGTGCCATCACAATGCACAACTAGTGTTGGACTTGTGAGAGGTCCGGTCCCCACTCCCAGAGTCTCCATCAATCACAATGCACAACTAGTGTTGGACTTGTGAGAGGTCCGGTCCCCACTCCCAGAGTCTCCATCAATCTTACTCTCTTGTAGAATATCCTGCAATATCTAAACTTGAAAAGAAAAGAAAAAACGCTACTGCAACACTTCTGACTTCCTTATCTTATTTAGTTATTTGCTTAGGAGTCCCTTCATTGGAAGACTTTTCACAAGAGGACGGCCACTACTCTCACACAGTCTCAGCCATCCTCACCACCAGTCCATCCGGTGGTCCAAATCACCGTCGAAGAGAACCTACAACTCACCACCTCATGTACTCCTCCCACTCAGCCTTCTCCGAATGGTCCAACCACCACCACCACCACCTCCTCCATGAGGCTGTTCAAGGCCACTCCCAGTGGTTCCTTAAGTACATTCTCTTCACCGTCCCCTTCATCCACAACAAATGGTGGCACAACCACAATAATTCTCCCAAGTCCCATCAAGCCACTCGGTTTCAAAAAGGGACAGCAGCACAAGACGAGCTCAGCTCTTGGAGCGACGCCGCCGAGAGAAGCTCAACGAGAGGTTCATCGTACTGAGGTCTCTAGTCCCCTTCGTCACCAAAATGGACAAGGCCTTAATTCTTGGAGACATTATCGTCTACGTGAAGCAGTTACGTAAGAAGATTCAGGACCTCGAGGCACACCAGATTGAGATGGATCAACGGTCCAGATTGGCGATGGACCCACACAGGATGACTCGGGTCACGGTGGTGGACAAGAGAAAGTACTCGAGAATTGCAGAGGGGAGCGGTGGCTCAAAGCCGGAGGCGGTGGATTCTCCCCCGCCACAGCCGGTGGCGAGGGTTGGTTTGGAGGTACAGGTGTCGATAATCGAGAGCGATGCGTTGGTGGAGCTTCAGTGCCCGTACAGGAAAGGGTTGTTGCTGGATGTTATGCAGATGCTGCGGGGACTTCTTCTAGTGATCACAACTGTCCAGTCATCGTTGACCAATGGAGTCTTTGTTGCCGAATTGAGGGCTAAGGTATGTCATCATTTTCCTTTTCCATTTCCTCCTATCTTGAGGTCTCTTTCAGATTTTGTCATCCCAGTAATTTTGATTTGATGGTTTAAGTAATCCGAGTAACCCGTAAAATATATAGTCATTAAATTTATTGTACTTTTTTTTTTGTTCATTTTTTAAAATTCAACTTATTAAAATAATAATTTTTAATATTTTTTTTATTATCTTAGTAACCTATAATGGGTCCACATTCATGTGATTTTTTATATTTAATTATTTTTATAATTTCAATTAATTTGAAAATATTATAAAATATAATACATTAATTTTTTTTAATTGACACAACTAAAAATAAAAAGGTGAGTGAGTAATAAAGAATGGAGATAGTATTTTTTAGTTTATTAATTTGAAAAATAGAGTCATTTTATAGTTTCGACACGGCTAATAAGTTGACCAAGTTATAAATTGGCATGAAATTTTGTTGAAGGAGTTAGTTGTAAAATCCATTTTTACGAGGTTTTTTTTTTTTTTTTTTTGCAATTTACCCTAACATTTATTAATCATTGTTATATTCTATTATTTCTCATATTTTAAATGGTTAGGTATTAAATTATGAAAAAATAGGGTGGGGGGGAGGAATTTTATTAAATATTTGCTTATGGTTGCTCAATTGAACTTCTTAAATTTTGTCAACTTATTAGTAAAAAGTTCACAAGTTGAATATATTAATGAACAATTAAACAGCATTTTTTTTCACTCCTATCTAAATTCAAAATACAAGGAGCTTAAGCTTTGTAACAAAAACAAATTTTGCTGCTTGTAATCATGGTATCTGATTGACTAGGAAATTGGAATGCGGTGATTAATCTAATTTATGAGTGAATAGTGGGCCCAATTGGTCAATTTATGAGTGAATACTTCTCCATAGTAAAAGCTAACTATTTGGGAATCGTTTTCGCATTAAACTCATCCATTCAATATATTCAAATTTTGTAATCTCTCTGTTATTCCACTTTTTTCCGTTTACTTTTTCATTTTCTTTAGCCATGCAAAATATCAATTTCCATAAGTTTGATGCAATATGAAGTATATATCTTGAATCCTTGATATGCTAAAATGAGAGAAACTACGAATAATGGAAAAAAATTAAAAAATAAAATAAAGCACGCCGTGGCTAACACTTGTCCTCCTCAAGTTTTCAGTTAGTACGGAGAAAGCAGACAACACATCCGCAATGGAAGGATACAGTATATTATATATATACTCACACGGAGATAAATATGCATATGGACACACCACACGCACTTTGGATTTTAATTACTATATTGCTTTTGTATTTGGTACTTAGGGCTTGTTTGGATAACGAAGAGAGAAAAAAAAAGAAATGATAACTTAAGTTATGAGAGAAAAGAAAAGAAAAGAAAAGAAAGGAGAGGATAATATGTATTTGTGTTTGGATAAATTATGAAAGAAAGAAAAGAAATGATAATATTGTTGTTTGGATGAGCTAAAGGAGAGAAAAGAAAAGAAACTATTACAACTAATTTACTGATATGCCCTAATATCTTAAGTTAGGATTCATATGTCATAAGAAAGTTTTATTTTAAAATGTTGTGGACAATTTCGGTATTATGAAAGTATCACTTATCAGCAATCATTTCTCTCCAAATCTTCTCATTTTTGGAGGAATAAGAAATGAGAGATTTGGAGGGATAAGCTATCCCTCCAAATCTCTCCCAATCATTTCTTTTCTCTCCATATTAGTTATCCAAACACAAAAATCATTATCCTTTCTTTTCTTTTCTTTTCTTTTCTCTCCTAATCCTTTCAAATCCATCAATCCAAACGAAGCAAAGTTTGTTCCGTATTGCTACATTTGTTACCAACTCACATCACAGTTCACAAGCAAAGATATATATATATATATATATATATATATATATAGAGAGAGAGAGAGAGAGAGTATCCCACTGAGGAATTAAGGTATTTCTCCAAGCTCTCTTCTAACATACTTTGGGGCCAGAGGGACTGTAATTCAATTTTTGATAGCAAATGGCAGTTCTTCATAAACATCACCTACTTCTCTATGTCCTTATTCATGCCATTCTCTTGCTTTCTTATCCGGCAAAATCTTCAGGTAAAAAAAAATCTTTCAATTCCTCTCTCTCTCTCTCTCTCTCTCTCTATATATATATATATATATATATGTGTGTGTGTGTGTGTGTGTGTGTGTGTACAGGTCTAGATTTTCTTCTGTAGTGGCTCGCTTTTTGCATCTTATGCTCTTCTTTGATGTTGGATTGAATCACATTTTAGCATGATTCTAAGTTAATGAGGAATAGATCTGGAAAAACAGTGAAAATTTTAGGGCTTTAGGCTAACTTCTATCTAGAGATAAGACCTTAAAGCTAGGGAAAATCATTCAAAAGGTTCTTATATATGAGACGCGGTGTCTTGTTGTTTCACAACTAAATTCAAGATCAAGACAAAACATTACAAATAATAATGTTGATTCACCAATTATTAATATTTAATATATAGAACAACATGTTTGAACCCTTTAATTAGGCAAGCTTAGCAGTTATGTTAGAGATATTAATCTTGAGTTGTTGCAAATTTGATTCCAAAATTGTGTTGCTCATATTGGTTTCTAGGATCTTAGGCAGATTGTAGCCAGATGGCCTTAAGATGTACTCGACAAGCAGATTTTAGAATTTTAAGAAAAGATAAGACAAAGAAATCATCAAAGCAGAGGGAATGGCAACTCTGCTGGAATTCTTTTTTAAACCTTTAACTAAGAGTTGTTATTGCATCATGATCTACAACCATCAACAGCCAATTTCTCAACAACCATTCGTTTCATTTGACTCTAAATGGCCACAAAAGAAATGTTGAGCAACAATATTGAGATCTATGCAAATATTTAGATGTTGCGAAATTGTTCTCTGTTCTAATCAGTGAATATCTTCTTGTTTGGGGGGATTAAACAAACTAGATACTTCCCCTCTTTACATATACTTGATCGTATTTCTACCCGAAAACCTAGCTTCGCCACATGCAAGTTATAGTTATAGTAAAGCACAAACAGAAAGAGAGCTTTCTTTTTCACAACTTCTGTTGAAATCATAATTTGCCAAAGCCTCAATCCAGTACTCTAGCTCAACAAAAATCCTTCAAGAAAGGCTTGTGAGGATTGTTGGATGGCTCATTGCTGTATATTGTTATTAGTAGAGAAACTGAACCTTTACTGCCAACTATCCAAAGAAAAGAGAGATTCATACTGTTATGTAGCACTACGCCATCTTTAATATGACTGTCACGACCCGTCCCAACTGTGTAGGGAAAAACATAATATGACTATCACAACCTGTGTAGATATTGTCCGTTTTGCACTTTCTCCTCTAGTTGCTCACGGTTTTTCTCAAAGTGCGTCTACCTAGTTAGGAGATGTCCACACATACAAGTTTCAACAACCCCAGTTAGGAGAATGTGTGGTACAAGTTTCAACAACCTCAGTTAGGAGATGTCCACACATACAAGTCTCAATAACCTCTCCCCCCGGGCAATGTGAGACGTCACAATCACCCCCTCTTCGGACACGCTCCCCCCATTTTCGGTTAGGGATTGACTCTGATACAATCTATCATGACCCATCCCAACCTGTGTAGATATTGTCTGCTTTGCACACTCTATTCTTGGCACTCACGGTTTTCAAAACGCGTCTACAAGGTTTGGGGTGTCCACATATACAAGTCTCAATAACCTCTCCCCCTAGGCGACGTGGAAAGTCACAATGACACCGGCTTCAAACATCAAGAGTTTAAATGTACATGCTTCTCCTCACAATGACCAATATCAAGGAAACAATTCTGTTAGCTGTTATGAAGAACATTTATTTATTTTTTAGTTTAAATAAATTGTAATATATTTTTTGCAAATGACCTTCAACAAGAAATCCATCTTCATGCTTGCCAGGCCCTCAAAATGGAGAAAGATGGAATTTCTTCAAGAAATGGCCTCAATAGAAAAGAATGTAGCCTTTGAGAACAAAAAAATACCTGTTAGTTTATAATTGTTGCTAAACAATTTTTACTTCACTATTAACTTATATATGTGTCTTCATCTTTCTCCACTTTATCACTCATATTAATTTCATTAGAAGTTCTGGATGATACGCAGATGAGGAGAAGAATCTACTTCTAAATCTAAATGGCTATCGAACATCCTTAAACCTCACCACCCTTAGTGAGAACAGCAATGCAGACTGTTTTGCAGATGAAGTAGCAAACCAGTTCAAGAATCAACCATGTTCCAATACTACTGGAGCGGACACTGTTCCTGGAACTGAACCTCAGTTCTCAAACTACCCGGACCTACTAGCCAAATGTAGTCTAAATATCACTGACACAAGAGACGGTGTAGTAATGCCTGTTTGTGTTCCCAACCTGGTCCCGAGCCTTGTGCTCACAAATTTTACCGAGTCCCAATATTCACAGTATCTCAATGACAGCACTTACACTGGGGCAGGGATTGGTTCTGAAGGTGACTGGGTAGTAGTTGTTTTAAGCACAAAAACCATTGGAGGTAGCTTCACGACTGACAACGCTGCAACTTCGACTTCCATTGTTGGTTTGACACAAGACTTGATGCCTTTGTTGTTGGGGTCCTTTCTTCTCCTGCTGAGCTGAGCTGGTTACTGGTTCCGGAAACACTAAATTTTGCAAGACCAGCCTTCTTAATGAAATGTTCTTCTGAATTTTGAACCATCCTTAGATGAGAAGATTGGAACAAACTCCCACTTAGTAAATGCACCAAAAACTTGATGCTTTAAATATCTCAATCTCTATTCATACAGCACATAGAGTATTGTATTCCTAATTTCCTACTTCTAATATTAGTTTGTAATTTCACAATTCACAATTATTAAACTGGACATATCACCACTAATAGCCTAAATAAAAATACATACACAATGCGGTTCAAATTGCAGTTAAAGCCATTAAGTGTTGAATTTGGTAGATTTGGCATGACTCGATTTAAAATCTGGCTGCAGTAAAGCAAGTCCATTAATGGAAGCAAAACACAGAGCCTCCTCAGTAAGTAGTTTAATGGGTTTTAATCAGTTATCCCACTTGCTTTGTGGTGGCAAAGTTTTGCCAATTCTGAAACAAAATCCTAATTGCTTGATCCACAATATCTATTTGTACTTGATATATTGTAGCTCGTCACCACTTTTATCATATAAATAATAATTTCAAATTAATGTCAAAGTTACTCAAGTTACAAACTTGTAAAATAGGGCAAAATAAATAAATAAATAAAATGCAAGACCCTAGGAGAAAAAATACAAGTATCATATAGTTACAAAATTTGTTAAAATGTTTGCGCACTCGCTAGGAAGCCATAACATTGTCAATCAAGCAGAAAAACCACTAAATGTTTGAAAGAGTTTCCTCGGCTACACCACCCAGCAAATTTAAGTCTTTGAATTGGTTCCTTCAGCAACAAACAACTGCTGCTTACATCACCGCCAACAGCTGCTTTCGCAAATCAACCCCATTTTGTGGACAACATGAAGGCATTGGTCAACAAATCAACCAGCCGCAGATAGACATTGCAAAGACAAGAGTCAACCCTTAAAACAAAGTTTCGCCAACATTGCCATTCCCCATCTTCTCCAAGTCTTCTTGTGACAATAGGGTTTTCATACCATTCCCGCCAGTCTTGTCATATGGTTGAGCCATCTTCCGTAAAAACTGCACACAAGTGAAAGAGTTCGAAAACTATTCACTAGGTTCTACACTTGGAATCCACAAACGTCATCCAACCTCTTTGGACAATTCAGGAAATTCCACAAAAAATACCAACAAAATTTTCTCCTAGTAGGTCATTATTAATCATTGCAGATCATATTTGAATCAGTGCAAAGGACATCCCAAATATATTCCTCTTCTTGTTGAGAACTGTTCTTTATGTGTCTAACAAAAAATAGTAGGTGTACTTCGTAAAATGAATGAACAAACTGAAATAGCAATAAGGTCACACCTCTCGTGCTATATGCACAGCCATGTCGGTACTCAAATTCAGGTGTGCATCACGTAAATATGACAGTATCCATCCAGGCAATTTAGAGCGTTTGTCATGACGACTGTACCTGCACATAGAATGGGCGTCAATCATTATTGAATAAAAGAAGCAAGATTGTTTCAAATAGATGAGTTAAAAATGTTAATGCCAAATGCATGGTTCATTGCAAATTTGCAATTCTCCGGGCAATGGGGCAATGAAAGAATGGCTAGTTTGGCTACAGATAACATAAGAGTGTAATAAAAGAACCACCTTTCTAAGCTCTACACTCTTGCAACCTTAAGCTTCTTCCTACATGTATGCACATGTATACCAATACTAGACAGCTCCTTATAACCGTTAATGGGGGCACAGGTTATAACACTGAACTATACAATTACATGATTTTGTATCAAGTTCCTTTCTTAATCACATTGACCTTAATAATATGTTGTTCCTGGAAAATAATGACAATTATTAATTGCTTGATTAACTAATTTTACAACTTCCCACTAGGGGTTAATTTAAATGAAATTGCTTATAATTTTTATTGACAGATCAAGCAAACAAATTTAAACTCTCATTGTGGAAAAATAGGTCTACTTTAGCAACCAAATTCTGGACTAAAAGCACAAATCCAAGAATCTACTCCACTAACATAAATCAAAATTCTTTAACTTCAAATAAATCGATTACACTACTGGGCCAACTTAGTTTGTAACTTACAAGCAAGCTTCAGCATTGCCCTTGAATATGATATTTTGAAGAAATTTTGATGAAATTTAATCAACGAAAACATACCTTTTGTCAGCAAAAATCATCATCCCGTAATCCGCCTTCGAACGGATCACTCGTCCCACACATTGAGCAGCTTGTCTCTGATTCAGTATTATAGTTCAGAATAATGGAGAAACAAATGTAAATTTCTTCAAATGACACAAATGCAGTTGAGAAATACCAAAGCATCGAAAGTAAGGAAGTCCCCTTCCTGTATTTGGAAAGTATCCCGTAAATAGTCCAACCTTGCACGCAATATTCTGCAAATTTTACTAATGAAAGACCACATCCAGGCATAAAAAGCATAATTTCACAATTTTGATTAGAAACAGTAAAAATATATCCACCAATTTATCTTAGTGACGCTGCGGAAAAACAGTAAGAACAAATCACCTGCTTAATGTGTACTGGAAAGGAATACCAAACATGATAACAAGTCTGCCATAATGTCTATCAAAATCTATTCCTTCTGCTACCTTCCCCCTGAAAGAATAAGGAAATTGACTTGTGAGCATCATCTCACCAAATGACTTGTACATTAATCTCTCTTTAGTTCCCTCCAAATGATTCTGGATTTATGTTGGTCCCATACTCCCTCACTACTATATACATTATACGCCATATCAATCTACTCATTTTCCCATCTAGGTTTTTTTTTAACTATTGAGATAGTCTACCTGAAAAGATTTGGTTTTGAGGGCTTCATTTGCTACAGTAACAAACACTATAACTACTTGGAAGATTCTACTTTCTAGATTGAAGGCTATCATATTGATGTTGAAGTATATCATACTTGTATTCTCTTCATAATATTAATAAAAAAGGTAGATTCAACTTTTTTTAACTTACCCACCACCAAATAATAATATAAAAATAATAATAATAAATTCAAGAAAAGAAATCAATTTTGTTTTGTCAAAAATCACTTGAAAAACTTCCCTTTCCATTTTAAATCTAAATAAATTCCAGTGAAGTTAATATTGTAATTTCAATGCTCTTTATGAAGGAAAAAAATGTATAAAAACTGTTGAATTTGAACCGTCTTGGTCGGAGAAGAACTACCTGGCAACTGAGAAAAAGACTGCACCTCTCCCACAATCACAAGCTTTCCGATAGTTGTCCAGAGCCAATGTGGTCTCCACCACGTCCTGAGTCTCAATGAATACAAGCTTATGTTGCATTATTTCCTGCAGCAAAGATTTTTAACAAACAAAATAATTCTCAACGGAAGCGAATGCATGAAAGCATAACAATAAACCTGATTTAAATAAGAATGGGTATCAACGATTCAAAATTAAGCAAACTGAACAAGAGCAAACAAAATTGACGATATTCTGTAGAATTGCCAATCAGGAATATTCACATGATTGTTTATCATTTACCAAAATCCCAAGGATGTCTTTTCTATACATTAACATAAACTGCACAAATTTCCACCAAGTTGCTTTAAGAAAGAGCATCATAAAGTACCTTGAAGGGCAAAAAGAAAAAAAGAAGAGAAGTATTGTTTTATAGATAAGTTCTACAATATGATAAACAATATATTATCACCTTCAAGATGTCCAATTCATTCCACCTATTGACGATTGAATCCATGTATGAGTAACTGACAAAGAAACACACGATCCCATCTGGAACAACAGAGACCATCTCCAGCAAAAGCCTCCCATAATTTCTTACCACACCCTCGTCACTTCTGAAATCAAATCTTGTACTAACCGGGAGTTGATCACTGAAAGAAGAAGCCAAAACGGTATTCAATACAGTAAAACAATAACAAATTAAATAACCTAATGGAATAAATATCTCTTAACCAAACAATTAATAACGAAAATCACAGTAGTAGAATTTTAAAATACCCAAAATATCATATAAACAAAGAAACATATATAAGTTGAATTATTACCTCCCACGAGTGAGGACCATTGGGCATATGCAATCCCTTGTCAAAGACATAGTAAAGCTTCGGCTAACTACTGGATTGAAATTAAGAAGACGAGGGTAGAGTTCAATTGGGCTTAGAGTTCCAGAAGTAATCACAACTGACTGGAACCTTTCAAACACTGGCTTTATGGCAAGGGAAGCGTCGTGACAACTAAGCTGGGATGCATATATGAAAAGAAATAAATGTTCATAAAATAGAATGGCTGAGTAGGATAAAAGACAACAATTCACATTGCATATTATAAACGGAGATGGACAGCAATAATGGCATAACATCCAAGTGATTCTAAACAAAGACAAACATCAAATATAAAATCATTGAAACATCAAAACACAAGTCTTGTTGATTTGGATAATGTAAATATATTGGAACCCCATGCAGAGTTGTCTCAAGAACATATGGCTCTGATCATAGAAAAAAGATATTAACTATAACTAATTGATGGGATTGATAATCTATAGTGTCAGACCAGCCATAACGCTGCTATTCCATTTATGAATTACCGTAAGTCTACCAGTGTCTCACTTTTTTTGTGGAAATAAAACAGAAAAAATCTAACAAAAGCAAACCTGCAATACAGGATCTGGAATATTTGGCATTCTCTCGTCAAATGGTTCAATTATAATTGAGAACCCCCGAGTGTATGTTCCCACGAGAGTTGCAAAGTCACAAATTGTTTGGATATGTAGAAAATCATCTGTGTTTGTGATCTCCAGAGTCAACATGAGAGAGTGTAGGCGATCATAACAAAATTTCAACATTTTCTGGTCGATTCCAGCCTGGGCGTTTAGGGAAGCAACAAAGGCAACAGGTCCCTCCTGTTCAACATTCTCTGTTTCAAGACGCCCATAAAGATACTGGACTAATCTGCGCAAAACAGACATGAAATGTTCCGCCCTGCGTATATTTCCAGGCACTGCTTCCTTTAGAATATCATCAGGTAAGGCAGGATTAGAGAGCCAGGTGTCTGTCACTGAAAAGATGAAAGTGTAGAATTCATGACAAATGAGGATATTGTTTAAAAAAGAAACATAATATTAACAAATCGTTTGTGCATGAGAATTCCACATACAAGGTAAATTTCCCCTTTGTGCCAAACCCTCAACAAGCCGGTTGTATTCTGCCCGCAGTCTACCTGCATCAGTGGCCTTGAACCTTCCTACCATTTCAAATGAATTAAAACATGTATTGATCTTTAGTTAAGAAAAAGGGGGTGGGGAAGAGAGTTAGAAAGAGAGAGACGGACACAGGAAGAGAGATAGAGAGAGATAACTGCATGACAGTAAAATCCTTCCACTAGTTACTCTTGGTCCTGAACAGCATTTCAAGTGGAAATTAACCAGGTGAGTGACTGGGACAGTCAAAGGTAAAAGGTGCAAGCTTCAATTTATTGTAGGTTCCGTTCTTAAGTTGCATATAGCTAAAACAAACTTAGCAAAGCCCATCTAATTTTAAAAACCACCATTGCCATGATGTGAAAACATTGAGACACACGTACAAATTTATCCACTGAGGATTAGGGATGGCAATTTTGTCTGTCCCGCCGGATTTCTGCCCCGTCTCGCCCCGTTTAGGGCGGGTACGGGAGCCATTTTTTTTCCGTAGGGGCGAGTTTGGGAAAAAAAATCAAAACCCGCCGCGGGTATGGGGTGGATTCTCTAATAACCCAACCCGCCCCGCCCCGCCTATATATTTTATTATTATAAATATATTTATATGTATATATATATATATACAAATTATAATTTTACTTTTGGTTGTATTAAGACTTATGTTTTCATTTTATCTTTTTGTTGTATTAACACTTCTTTAATTGTTGGATCAAACTTGTTACTAAGTTATTTAGTTGTGAAATACATTTTCTATAATAGGCTATTTAATTGTGGAATCTTGTCATTTTACTTCTTAAACAGGGGTTATACTTTTTTGAATTTAATAGTATCAAACTTGGTACTACTCACTAGGCTCGTATTTTTTTAAAAAAGCAATTTTTATTGATGTTTGATGTGATTACAATTTTGTGGGGAGGGGCCCCGCCTCGCCCCTTTTGAAATTTTAAACTGGGCGGGGACGGGGTGGGGTTTCTCCCAACGGGGCGGGGATGGGTTTTGAAATTCCGTCTCGTTTCAAACCCGCGGCAAGTTTGGTAATAGTGTTGAAGGTAGCGGGGCGGGGACGGGTTTAGGCAAACCCGTGCCGTACCCGCCCCATTGCCATCCCTACTGAGGATCAAAACATTTCAAAAGATAAACAACCCAAATTAACTTTAACAAACAGATAACAGTAGTAATGAACAAAAATGTATATACCTTTCAATCTCCTGAGTCATCTTATTGAGATTTCTTGTCGCTCCTTCAAGGGTTTGCATCCTGACACTGACGCTAAGCGCTTCAATACACACATTATCAATATTATGTGCCTCATCAAACACCACAACTGACTCTCTCTGCATTTCCTTTGATATAATCCCGGCAACCTTAGGATCAAGCAAGTATTGGTAACTATAAACCACCACATTTGCAAACTGCACCATATGCCGCGCTAAAAAGTATGGGCACCACCCTTTTTCCTTTCCAAACGCCCTCAAATCCTACATGGTTTGGGACACATTGTGATTCAAGAATCTTTTAGATAGGCAATATTTTGGGCTTTAATAGTTTCTTATCTAAGTGAAAATTAAGAGAAGATCCATTGGATTTTTTGTGATGCAAGAATGCAATAGTACAAGTGAATTGTCAATCCACAAATTTCAGAATAATTCAAGGCTGAATTCAATACACTAGATGAATTGCAAATTAAAAAAAGAAGAAAGAAAAAGGAGGTTTTGATAACAAGAAACAAAATATATGAAGAAAATATAAAGGAACAAATCTCGCATGGAAAAAATTAAAAAGAACGAACCCGGTATAAATTGCAAAAAAAGAAAAACAGGGAAGATGCATTCTTGTTCGTACTTTTACAGAATAATAATCTGAAAACTATATACAAGATAAAAAATTTAAGTTTTGTTTGCGAATTCCAAGAACCTGCAATGTGTAGACCCCAGGGGGCAAGACTGCATCGGACGCGGCTTTTTCATAGTTCTCAAAGAAGGAGCACGTCGGAAAATTGGGATTCTCTATTGCAAGAGCCCGAACCCAACTGGCGGTGAGCTTGCGGCATCCGGCATCGACGGAGTCGCGATTCTGGGCGGAGACGACGGAGGGATTGATGCAGAGGTTCTTGCGGGAGGAGAGGCCGAGGGCGAGGATGCGCGCGGAGGGACCGAGGTGGGTGAGCTGGTACTGATGGAGTAATCGGAGCTCGGCTAGGGTTTTCTCCATCTCGTGGACGGTACGAGTGCAGTAGAGAAGCTTGACGGCGTCGGAGGGTTTGGAGAGTGCGTAACTGGTGATGAGAGAGAGGAGTGCGATAGTCTTGCCTGTGCCAGTGGGCATCTCGAGAAGACAATGGCCCTTGGCATCTAGGGCTCGTTTCAGTTCCACCATGTAAGAATATTGTTCTGGGTATATGTGATCGTACGGGAAGTACACCGTCACGTCCTCTATCTGAAACTTCATCTCTCTCCCTATAAATCTCTCTCTGCAAGGACCCAAGACAGCTAGCACAGGCGACTGCTGATGACTTGGATAATGAGAGGGCAACTATCGTTGCGTTGCACAAGATATATTGACATATATATATATATATATATATATAAAAGTGCAAAACCCACTCCCTCAACCTCAACTATTTATTCGAAAAAAAAAAAACCTCAACTATTTATTTAATTTTTTTTTTTTTTAAGCGAGTGACTGACTCATTTTACAAAGTTACCCTTTGTACAGAACTATGACATATATACCCTTTGTTAGAGTGGTCCTTGATAAAATTGAAAATTAAGAAGCAGAATTTTGAGTGTTGAAAAAGTAAATATTGTTGAGTATTCAGTGATAAGTGATATCTTTGTCACTTAAAATTTTACTCTATTTTAATTGATATTTATCATTTTCAGTGATATTAAAATTGTATTATCAAACGCACTTAATTGAATTAAGTTATCAAGCAACCACTATGTCTATTATATCCTTTTCTCTACAAGTATATTTTAAATTTTTATTTAAAAAATACTATACTTATTGAGAAAATAGGATACATGTCATTATGGTTGATTAATTTTTTATTTAAAAAAAAAATCTTAAATAAAGTTATATTAGTGTTTTTATTCTTTTATGTTTGTAAACTTATTATTTAAAAATTTTATCTACTATTTTTTAATTTTTGAACTTTTAAAAAACAGTATATCTATAAAAAAAAATAAAATAAAATAAAAAGAGCACAATGGTGATTGTAAAATTGCAATGAACCATAAGAGTGTAGTAAAAGAAGCATATCTTGGGACGAGTGAGGAGCATTGGGCATTATGCAATCCTTTGTGAAAGACATAGTATAGCTTCGGCTAACTACTGGATTGAAATTAAGAAGACGAAGGTAGAGTTGGATTGGGGTTAGAGTTCCAGAAGTAATCACAACTGACTGGAACCTTTCAAACAACTAAGCTGGGATGCAAATATGAAAATAAATAAATGTTCATAACAAATTGTTTGTGTATGACAATTCCACATACAAGCTAGGTTTCCTCTTTGTGTCACACCCTCAACAAGCTGGTTGTATTCTGCCTGCAGTCTACCAGCATCAGTGGCCTTGAACCTTCCTACCATTTCAAACAAATTAAAACACGTATTGAACTTTAGTTAAGGAAGAGAGTGATTGAGAAAGAGATAGATGTATAATAGAAAGAAAGAGAGAGAGATAAGTACTGCATGCATCACAGTATAATAATCCTTCCACTAGTTACTCAACGGCATTTCAAGTGGAAATTAACCAGGTGAGTACGTGACCGGGACAGTCAAAGCTAAAAGGTGTAAGCTCTAATTTATTTCAGCTTCCGTTCTTAAGTTGCATATATATAGCTAAAATTAACTTAGTAAAGCCCATCTAATTTTAAAAACCACCATTGCCTTGATGTGAAAACACTGAGATAAACAATCCTTCCCAAACACCACCACCACCCTTTTCCTTTTTCCTTCCCAAACACCCTCAAATCCTACAACAGTTGGGACAAATTGTGATTCAGATATTTTAGATAGGAAATATTTTGGGCTTTAATAGTTTCTCATTTAGGTGAAAAAATTAAGAGAAGATCCATTGGAATTTTAAAGTAAGAAAATGTGATGCAAGAATGCAATAGTACGTACAAGTGAAATGTCGTCATACCACAAGTTTCAGAATAATTCAAGGCTCCTCTTAAGCGATTCAATACACTAAATGAATGATAGAATTGCAAATTAAAAAAGAAGAAAGAAAAAAGAGGTTTTGATTACAACAAACAAAATATATGAAGAAGATACAAATTTTGAACTTCCCTTTTGTTGCATTTCCAAACTATGACTCTTCCTCTATTCTTCAAAAAAAAATCTTGACACCGTTTTTCTCACCAATTTATTTTCAGTGTACGGCTGCAAATAGCCAGAAATGGCTATCCTCCAACTGTTTCACCATATTTTTGTTGTTGGTACAGCTTTGCCTTAACATTTGATGTCTTGCTAATCAAAACTTAAATTTGTCTCTCCTGGAATATCCGATGACAATTACCAACACCCGTATCCACATGTATGCTGAATAAAATTTCTGCAAGTCCAATTAAGGCTAATGATTTTGATTTCCCTTCAAATATAACATTAAATTGTGCCCACCAATTGGGCAGCTAATATTGCATATATCATTACATCACAGAATAAATTACAGTTTTCAACATCCCACTATTTCAAAATTAGCTAGAGTTACAGCTGAATTGCTACTAAATTACAACTAACTAATTCGATGACAAACAATATGAAATAAAATTATTTTCACTAAGAAAATAGAAGACACATCAAAACTAAAGATTTAAAGACCCAAGGCTGTATCAACAGGATGAACTGATACAGCAGCATCTATTTAGTCACAATAGTGGCTGCTGCTCTAAATTTGGAGTTCCAGTTTGAAAGCTAGATCCTGATGTTAGGTTCCTGATGTTAGGAGTATCTGAATCTTTGATGGAATCTCAGGACTTGTCAACCAACCAATGATGAGCAATAGCTCTCCAATTGGAGAGCTCCTGTAAATCCAGAAAAAAGGAAAACTCTTGTCATAACCAGCAAGCATTGGTTAATGTGCAGATTGTTCCTGGATGATACTGGTAAAAAATGGTATTACCTTGAATACGAAAAACCACTCTCTTAAATGTTATACACCATACCGCCTCAAAGCATTGCTTAAACTCGGCATTACATTATATGCTTGATAGGATCTTCTCAACTCAATAATAGAGCCCACCTGGACCAAAAAAAAAGGTTCCATAAGTAAATGTAAAAATATAATGTTCATAACAATCATTTAAATTTGGAGCCCAGTCAAAGGAGTGCCTAGACACCAACATAACCTCTCGGTCAGCAGAAATCAAATTAGGGGTGGGGTGTGTGGTGGTGGGGAGGGATGGGGATGCTTTATATTTTCAGTTCTCCTCTATAAATCAGGTTACACTACAATAAATTACTTAGTGATTTCAGTGGGAAGGATCGCTTCAGCAATTAGCATAAAACAGGCAAGTGGCTTCTGATTAATTTTCCCTTGTAAAATTAGGGTGAAGATGTATCCAGCAATGGCTCTTTAATGGTACCATGCATGTATACATCACTTATAAGAAGAATATATACCATAGTGAAGAGAGTCACGAGCAGAATGAGTAAATAGACTCGTGAGTAATGAGACCTAGCTTAACCCAACTGGTTAAGCTTTGCTGAGTTATCCAAGCTTGGTTGTCATGGAAGACATGCTTTGAGAAACCAGATAAACAACCCAACCCCCATTCACCTTCCGATCCCAAGGGGCAGAGAGAGAGAGACGCAATAGGTCCAACTTAGCTGAAATAGCTGAACCAATTAAGGTGGAACTTAGCTTGCAAGTCTAGTCCTACAGGGGTGATATAGAAAAAGAAAGAGAGAGAAAACCGAGGAATTGAGGAACCAATCAAGAGGGTAAAGAAAATGAAGAAGGAACAAGGGACAAGCACTATTTCAGTAGACGCATACCCAGAACCACAATGCAGTCGGTGTGATCTTAGCACAGAAGGGATGATGTATGCAAGATAGATATATCTCTTAACCAGCTGAAGAAATCCTTCCAAGTCATTAATCAATTTTATATTCTCCAACATAGGTTCCTGTTCTGTAGTATGTGTACAGAAAAAGAAAATAAAAGAACAACGAATTGAATATTTATTGGACCAAATTAGAAGGGAGCATCACTCTATCACAACGCACTCAAACTATGTGAGGACAAAAAGCAAGGCCAGAAGTTTGACATACAATGATAAGGACTGATGTAAATCCTATTGAATATCCCTCATTAATACGGCGTAAATAGCGATCAAGAATGGTCGATGAAGTGGCCAAAACGCTTAGTAATAGGCCGCCTGCACAATTTCCAACAGAGAATAGAGAGAGAGAGAGAGCGCACAAAGAAAAAAGAAGAAGAAAGTGTTAATTAACTGGCATCATGCTGGAGTAACTTTAATTAGAACATTTGGGTAGAGATGTACCCCAGAAACGTGTTGAAGCTTGGATCTTTGTCAGATATTCAATGGTGGCCTTCCCAGGCTTTATCTTTGGGATTCTCGCGCCCATCTTGTTTAAGTAATCAGAAATTTCTTTAGGCATGTTGGCCTGGATACAAGTTCACCAGTTAGAAGTAGAACAGCTAAAAATCAGAGGATCCCAGTTAAATTAATGAACTTCATCAGTCACAATAATATCAACTTTTAGTAGTAAAAATAATGATGGATGTCTCTTCCCCATCCTCCCACCACCACACACACACATTTTTTTTAAAAAAAGGTACTACTGCAGTAAGTTTGGGGACTTTTAACTCAAAACCCTAGCAAGGCTATAATTGAGCTCTTAGCAACAAAGCCGACTTTGCATGAAAAAGTCAAGAAAGGAAGTCGGATTTGGGAAGGAGGGGGGAGGCAGAAAGGAAATTCTTCTTTCATGCCTGCTGCATGAGAAAATCAACATTGCAATAACACAAAATTTAGTTTTCTTCAATTATATATTTATTTTTACAAAGTATGGAGAGAACAGAATTACTGCTCATCAAAGCCAGGTCTGACGTGAGTTTGACTCAACTAGATCAGCTCAGCTATGAACGTTTAGCATCTTTGCAAGTTAGCTTTCTAAAAAGAGGGATAAATCAGGAAAAATCAACTCATAAGCTGATACCAATATTCCAACAAACAAGTGAGCAATTTAATGCCTTCTCAACAATGGTATCTAAATTTATTTTGCATGATACGGTACTAAAAGGTTCTGTCTAATTCAAAGTCCAAATCGCTGACAATGAAATGCAGGTTGCACCAATTTTCATGGTTCGTAGACGGCTAGATGAAAAGACAGGGATTGGACATAGAAACTACCAAAAATCTTAACTCAGCAACATGGCCTTATGTGTGTAATGGTAGTTAAAATCCAAGTTCTACGATCTTACAATCCAAAAATACTGAACCAAACTAGACCGCAAAAGGATATTAGGATCCCTGAGATCGTGGGATCATAAGCTGACCCCTGATTCAACCAATTCTACTTTTTAGCCTCACAATGTTATTCTTGTCGTCCTATTTCACAAGGACCCATGAGGCCATTATTCAAATGATACCATAAAACAATGTTAAATATCCACTTAAGTGTCTTAACTAAGACAATCATGTACAAAGTTTCTTCTCATTTTTACTATGCAGATAAAGCGGAGAGACTGAGAGGGACTCTTCTAGTTTGATTCAAATTAGTTGAGGACTCATTTAATCAATTGACTCATCATTCTGACTAGTATGGTTTTCATGTCACTTTGGTTTCTTTTTCTTCTTCATTTCTCTTCTGGATGGTTATTTCACCATGATATGTAAAAGGGAAAAAGAGGGACAGGTTCTCTCTCTCTCTCACTCACTCACACACACAAAACGTCAAGGGCTTCAATACATAGCACTGATTTCTGAGTATTTCAGATAGAATCTTTCTTCAGGTAACTTGAGTATTTGCAGGCTATATCTGGTGATGAATAGTGACTAGTTACCCACAAACTTCTTCTAGTTTATAGTCTCTCGCTCTCTCTCTCTCTCTCTCTCAATGTCATGGGCTCCATTACAGAGCGTTTATTGCTGACTCTCTCTCAATGTCATGGGCTCCATTACATAGCATTTATTGCTGACTCTCTCTCAATGTCATGGGCTCCATTACATAGCATTTATTGCTGAGGATATTAGATAGAATCTTTCTTCGGGTAAGTTGAGTATTCGCAAACTACATCTGGTGTTGAACAGTGACTAGTTACCCACAAACTTCTTTTCCACTTTATAGCTTACATTTAATAATGTCCTATCGAGCTTCATTCTTATAAAGTTATCTGACTTACCAAAATAATAATAATAATAATGTCCTATTGCAGTTAAAAATGTTATCAAGCAGATGACTTTTTCCAGTAAGGATAGAACTAATATGCCCCAAACTTTATTAGGGTTGACTAGTGATTCCTTTCTACGAGTATTAGACTTGTTCTCTTTGTATTTTTAAAAATCCCTAAGAATTACAAATATAATTGGTAACGATTTCCCCAATCCAATCGTGAAGACAACCCATCAATATAAGATCATATTTTAACAATATTAGATTGCCAAATATAGTGTGCGCGCTAGCATAGAAATGTATCCATCAGAATTTTAACTTCCTATGATTCTATAAAGGATTATTTTAAGATTTCTAAATATCACTCTCCAGAACATTTAATATCATAATGGACCAACACTCACCTCCAACTAAAATTAAGAACCATTAATACAAAATATCAAGAACAGATTTAAGCAGGATTAAAATAGATCATCTCAGTTTATGCACTTCTGTATTTATATGTGCAAAATCATGAAGCAACAGCCAAAAGGAAAAGATGAATGTAAGAAAATGATTAAAAAACACAAAAATTTGCAAATTTGATTCAAGTGATATTTATATTTTAAGAAAATTCGAGCAGTAAGTTGAGACAATACTTACAATATCAAATATGTTGAAAAGGAAAACACATAATGCATATATCAGATAATAAACCCATGGCGCCGCACCAAGGGAAGTCTCAGGATTTAATATTTCTTTCACATGTTCCCAAAAACGCGAACCAAGGAGACTGCCAAGAAAGCTGTGTATTAGATAGTTATAGTTGAGAATTCTTCACAAAACAATATCAACCAATATAAAGCACAAACAAGTTATGCAGTCATGTAGTCGGAATGGAAACATAGGATTCATGTAGCCGACCCCAAGTAGTTGGGAAAAAGGCTTGGTGGTTGTTGTTGTTGAAACAAGTTATGCAGTCACTACTTTATACATGAGGATCTTGAGAGGTATCTTAGTATCTACGACGAATTAAATACCTAGTATTTAAGGTACCTATGACAAATCATGAGGACAGGGAACACAAATTTGAATAGGTTGCACCTTGTCTTTACCACGACAATTATTCAATACAGATTATTTTTTCTTTCTAAATGACCTCCAAAATATTGCAACCATATACTAAAAAACCTCATAATCACTGAGATAAGGGATGCTGAAACAGAAGTTTTAAATCCTTTGACGACTCTCACCTTGTTTATATCACCACAATGATTCAATGACTTCCTTTTTCTATATGGTATCCAAAATGAGACTGAAGAATGGCAAACACCTCCATCTTAAGTCCTCCTCAAGATGCAACAACACCCCCACCCCACCCCAAAAAAATAAATAAATAAAAGACATGAAAATCTAAATAAGTTGCAGATAAACAACCTTGCAAGGATGCTAGGAAATGCCAAGAGATAGGCAGTGGTGAGAACAGGCTGCATTCCTGATGGATTAATGTTGAAGGGGATGTATGGCTCTACCTCACTAATTGAAGAATCCTCCCTGTCCAAAACATAGGAATCCAACAAGTAATGTCAATGTCGCACATCATATGAGTGACCAAAATATAGTTAATGTTAGAGCAATTAAAATTGTAGCTTATGCCATAAATGACATCTACTAGGTAAGTTAATGCCAATTTTCGGTTCGGCTGGAGCTACTTAAAGTTGAGACGTGTGATGTTAATAACATACTCTTAAGACACTGCAGATTGCAAAAGTTTAAAAGACTGAATTAATTGCCCTATAAATCGATAGGGTCGTGTAACATAATCAAAATATTCAGGGAAACAAATAAAAATAACATGCAACCAACTGGAAAACGTGCAGGGATCACCTTTCAGCAGAAGCAAGTTTGAAACCATAGTACTGCAGCTTGATTTTCCTACAACCCTCAGTTACAACAACTGCCCACATAGTAACAACAGTAAAAACACCCAGTACAGCAAGTATGTATGGCCACCAGCTCACAACACTTCCTGCAATATGGTAGAAGCTTGAAATGAAACAGCCCTTGACAATGAATGAGAATATATGATAAAATACAAACACATTACCAGACAAATTGTTGAATTCCTATTGACATATCTTAATAATAAAATTGTTATCCACTCCTCATGCAGAATTTTAAGACAGTACGTCTAATCCGCACTACGTATGCAAACCTAAATCACAGATAGATTTGATAGTATAAGGTTCAGATAATATACTTTTCAAGCAAATCACTTTCATCCTTCCCTCCATCACCTTTTTGACGAAAATCTATTTATATATTTATAAGAAGAAGCTAGAGCTGTTTCTGCACAGGTATGGCATTTCAGCCTTAGATGCCACATATTAAAAAAAAAGAATCCACCACCTCACATCTACTAGGAGGAAATTTTCTATGCGATGAACAGAAAATTTTGGAAAAGAGAGAAAAGAGAAAACCTTGCTAGAAAAGGAAAAAAATTTACATAACTGGAGTCACAAGAAGAAATGAAAGATGCTGTGGCAGGAAAGTTCCTACCCCACTAATATCTTCCCAACATCTCCATTGGAGATAAATTAGTACAAAGAATAAAGAAAATAAGCTGATTTGCACTTGATTCAAAGAATCAACATAATTCTTTTGAATCTCCTTACCACCCTAATTGGTCTCTTATAACTTCTCTCATCGAATTTGCAATCAAACTGAATTTGCAAGCACCCATTTTCATACATCTACACTGAACAAACAAAACCCATCTAAAGTCTATACCCAAATAAAAGAGAATAAGTCCCTTGGCTTGTCCTACGCGAGGTCTGAGAGAGGAATATTAGAGATAGATATGAAGTCTATTTAAAAGGTAGCCACTATGTAACATGAAATCACAACCTCATACATGTCAGTTCAAGATGTTACCATTGAACCAAGTAATGACCCATACTTGAATCCCGATGATCTGTGAACAAGATTTGTAAACTTCCATGTACATTTCCAAACTCAGGAAATTTTTTTTGGAAACAAATCTCAGAACTTATATTTGGAAAAGAAAAGGAAACAATAAACAAACTGCAGGAGGAACCCATTTTCATCAAGTACTGGATAACATCTTACTCAATGATGTAGTTTAAGTGTGAATATGGACCCCTTAAGGTGATTGAACTGAGAGAGAGAGAGAGATGGGTCGCCGTACATTCCATTTCTCTGAATTCTTGCAACCTGATTAATGGGAACCCCCCCAAGTTCTAGTTGGTTAAAAATAAATGAAACTAAAAGAGAGAAGTGAAGAACCAAATCCCGAAACAATTTTTTATTATAGAAAATTTCCCGATTAATGGGAACCCCACCACAAGTTGTGGTTGGTTAAAGAAGTAGCCTAAGATTATGGAGGTGGTGGCAGCAGGAGCTTTGGCACTCGGGTTTCCATTGGGATCTCCCCATCAACTAGAAAGAACAAATTAATATGTCAAGCCAAAAGGCAATCCGCTTGAAACAGCAATATATGAAATTTACAAAATGGCTCGGCAAGGGACAGGACTTCACAATTACTGCTTTCTAGCTCTAAGAACAGCCTAGAAACCTAAAAATTAAGGGAATTTTAAAATCTCATCCTTCAATTACTGTGAGCAGAGCAGGGCCTGAATGAATATTCGATGATAGTTTTCTCTGATACCCAATGAAACATCAATTTTCAAGAGATACGATCATAAAATAGGATCGGAATAGCAGACAATAATTCAATGCAAATCCAGACATCCAAATCACAGTCGACAAAGAAATATTATTCACTATATATTCCTTTGCATGGTAGTACCCTTAAGATATAACCAACAAGCTATCAAATGATAAAGAAGATTATCAAATTTATAACTATAATCAGAGCGAAAACATGTGGCTCAGAACCTACTACCGACTCACACAAACTGCTTTCAATGATGAATTAAATTTTCAAAAAAAACTGAAATAAACTGTTGTATAAATGATCAGGTAACTAAGGCAATGGATTGAAATGAAGCTGCTCAAGGATAAATAATGGAATCAAATCTATCACATAACAGATTTAAACTCTGACTTCAGTTAAAATTTCAACCACTATGGTGTTAGAATTTATGAATTTAACGAAATCCTGATACTAAAACATCAATCCTAGTCATAAATGGAATGAACTTGTAAACTGCATATAAGCTCAAGGAAATTCAGAGGAAGAAAAAATTACCGAAGTAGAAGACCAATGGGCCATTTAATCGGAAGGTACACAATGATTTGTTAAAGAGCAATACTAGATCCACAGTTTCTTTGCACAAACGAAATGTAAGTTGTGATCTTTATAGTACAAGTTTTGTCTTTCATAATATAACTGATTTCCAAGAGGACTAATTGTAACAAACAAACTTGTAGACACTAGATCGAAGTTCAAACCAACATGCCCAGTCCAAAATTAAAATTCTCTAAGATAACTGGACTCAAGTAACTGAATCTCCATTTGCATTTCCGAGACAGTTAATGAAGACCAACAATATTACAGCAAGACGACAGTCAAACTTCATCAGGAAATTCAACTCAACACGAGGTATGGTGCTTATTTTATTTTTATTTTTTATTTTCAATTTTTATTATATTTTTGTTTATCCCTGAATGCAGGGAACAAAAGGCTGAAATCAAATAAGCAAATCCTACTTTTACAGAGGAAAACCATAGAGAACATATATGCGTACATCAGTGTTATATAGCAACCTGACAAACATTAGATAAAGTTGTTGCGCTGATATAAAGATATAAATTTAAGAAAAAAATGAAAGAAAACATGAGAAACTACAGATGTTCACATACATTGGTTAGAGTTACTTTGACAATTAAGAAAATATGTCTGGAAAAAGAAGAAAGAAGAACATCCCAAGTAATGTGGACTGATTTCGAAATGTTGGGAAGATACCAAGGAAGAGGAGTTCTTGTCGGGGAAGGAGAGTAGAAAACAGAAGTAAAGGAGAGGAAGGGAATAATATCTCTCTCAGTGCCATATTGCCACCCAGCAATTAACATATGAAGCCTTCTCAGTTTTCAGGCACCAAAGGCTCACATGCTTTACAATGTATCTAGAATTCTTTTCATCTTCTGTAGAAATTTTTTACTTTACCCCAAATCAAATCAGCCAAAGGACTGACCAACTGTTAATGTGAATGAGTTCAAGTAAACTGAAGATCTATTGTTTGGTAGATGAAATACAGGCATTGTTTGATGACACAAAAGGATGAAAATCACCAATTTAGCTTCAATAGAATACACATAAGACAACAAACAATTAAAATGATATACATACAAATTGGAAGGTCGTAGTATTTTCTTATGTTTTCACACACCTGTAAGCTGGGATAACATCTTGCGTAATGTGTCCGTGTAGCCAGTCAATATTCCCACACATATAATCAAAGACGATCCCTGACCTGAAGCATGCAATACTAGTAAGAGAGATGAAGAAAGATGAACCTTATTTGATTAAAAAACATAATGAAAATATACAAACTTCTTGGGGTTACTTCTTTGCCAAGAAAAAATCATGCATCTAAAGATCAACTGATTTTATGCTAGTAATTCAACATAACCCTGACAACAGAAAGAACAAAGCAAGCAATCCTCAGTTGATATCAATCATTTACTTCATTTGACAGCATTAAGTAGATAGCAGTTGAAGGATTGAAAGAGAGAAACTATTGTGTGGTGGCCACTGGCTAGAGATTTAAAGACTACATTTCTAGCTATCTTTTGGGTCTAGCAAGTGATGCCCAGAACAGCAGGAACAAGTGTGCTAGCTAACGAGGTTGTACAGTGGAAAAAAGAGCCATAAAAGTGCAGCAGGTGGCCCCATTATGTCTATGGTGTCGAATCTAGAGCCAGATGAGAGCATACATTGTATAGTAGCCTTGCGCTTATATCATGTATTCATGGGTGCACTCCCTTTGACATTTCTTTAATCATATTTATGCACAACAATTTTAGGGTTTGACCACCATTTAGATGAAATATCATGATCACATAATGTTTTGATTTATGACCAACATATGGAGATTATGCGCCGCAATTCTAGGGTTTTTATAGCTTCTGAAAACAATTTTCTATATTTGACAACAGAAAAATGAAAATGACGCAAATATTACTTTTGAGTTGCTAATAATTGATCTACTCAGAGCACAACACACTGAGTCCACCAGAACCATTTAATGTTGACCACCAAAAAGAAGCACTAGAGTGTGAGTGGGGGAGTCATACATCTTGGCAGGTAGACCATGTGGTTGAAATGATTCATATGAGAGAGAGAGTCAAAAGGAATAGAACTTTTAATTGGAAATAGATGAGATGCTTTCAAACATAAATTGACTAAAACAATAAGTACACATGCATACATATAATTCCTATTTTCATAAGAGAACCGACAAATACAGAACTAATACTCACTCCCATCAATTGCTTCCATTTGCAATTCCCAAACCAATCTTCTTTTTATTATTATAATTATTATTATTTGGGGGTTTGGTAGGGGGTGTTTCCTATAGTATACTTTATGGAAAATTATCTTTTCACATGTATGCAAAAGATGAATCAGAGGCATTCAGGTAAATAACAATCATTTGCTGAACACACCCATGCCAAGAAAAGTGGGGATTCTACAATGATGTCAATTAAGATATTAATGGCAAAACAAGACAAACTACCTCAACTAGTCAACAAATAGAACTATTGTTAAAAAAAGGAGATTCAGCGAAAGAAATGAATAGGAAAAAAAAGGAATCAAGAAAAACAGTTCAGTGAAGAAATTAAGATTATAAAGACATGTCCAGATGTTAATGACTTTACCGAATCCAGCATCTGATATTTTGTCACAAATCCATGTCATCGTCATGGCACCACACACCAATATGAAAGTTGTCGTCATGACATGCTTGACCCTGCATATAGAGCACATGTAACAATTCAAATCCCTTAATAAAAGATTAATCTGACCAAAGCTGATAGCGTTGGCATATCATTCGATCAACTCAACAAAGCCTTTTCCCAATTATTTGGGGTCAAATACACCAATCATTATTCACCATTGCGCTCTAAGGCCCATGCTTTCAGTCAAATCAGATACTATAATACACTTCCTTCCATATCAATAGCAAATTTTTTTTAATAAAAAAAAGGACACAATTAAATGATGCTAAGTGCACCAATCATGATGACCCAAACATCTTCGACTTAATGAAGGAAAACTGTAAAAGATCATTAGAAAATGACTTTTCAATACAGCTTCTTATAGTAATTTGTCTACTCATTTCAAATCAGTATAAAAGTTGTCTGGATTTGCATTCTGCCTAACCCGTCAAATCATTATAAAAAATTTCAAAAAATAGAAGAGAGAAAGGAATACCCTACTATAGTACGTACTTTCCCAAATTAAAAATGCCAACATAAGAATGGAAATAAAAATTTCTTTTTTGCCAAACGATAGAATCAGTTTAACGAAAATTTAAAGTTTGAGAGAAAAAGGGAGACTGAAGTCGACAGATTGAAGTAGTGTTTATGGGGCAAATTTTTACTCCTCCATTGCATATTTTAAATTAATAACCAATCAAAAGAAAAAAATAAATAAACAAGAAATTAAAATAACATCAAGCTCAAAATGGGGAACCGAATGGGCCAAATTAGCTGCATAAGCAGTTGGCACGTCCGAAACAAACTCAGAAAGTCTTTGTCGAGTCAAACACAGAAATTTTGGCATAATCATCCTAGTTAGGACACATAAGTGGGTCACGGTCTCTGTTTAAATTATTATTTGGGTCTTCGATCCTAACCATCAGAAAGCAATACAAGAATTGCAATAAGGCTGTACAGTACGATTCTAACCTCTACGAATTTTTTTGTGGGAGTAGTTTAATTCAGTATTTTTGGATTGTAGGATCAGGTAGAGATTTTAACACCCATGCATTCCATTCAACCTAGGACCAGAAGTCATTGTTGCAAGGAACATAATCTACAAGAACTTCTTGTTGGTTCCAAGTGCCGGCTATTTTAAGTCAAATGACACATGCTACAAGTAACTTTTTGAAAATTTTAAAAATAATGAAAAGAACATGGTTGATTAGATTTGTTGCATATACAGCATTAACCCGTTGATGCGCCCGTAAGAGACAACAAGGCCAAGCCAACCAAAAGCAACATGAAATGAAGTATTTAAAATTGATTTTAAAAATTAAATATCAGATGTGACAGAGTATAATAGAAGAGAATGGAAAACGAGAATTCATGATGGAGAACCGGATGTGGCCCAAGAGCTTGAATTGCACGTGATGCATCTACTATCAAAGACATGGGAAAAATAGATAGAATAACGATTTTGTTTATTCATTTATTATTATTATTTTACGAATATTTTGATTTTTGGATATTTCAGTAATTTAGTATTTTACAGCTTTATTTTTTGTAATAGGATTTGATTAGGGTTTTTCTAGATGCTTATAAATATGTGAGTTGATAGATTGTGAAAGTACTTTTTGATGATGGATTATTGAATATACAGAGATATTGTGATTTCTTGCCCTCATTCTTCTCCCTCTACTATCTTCTTCTCTTCTCTCTCATCTTCTCAATCAATTTCGGTTTTAAAGCATCCCTACCCGTCCTACATCAATTCATGTGGCTGACTCCATTCATGTAGGAAAAAGGCAAGAATGACTTATCAAAAAAAATGGCAAGGATGATGATGATGGTTGACCAGATTTGTTAGCTCAATGACCAGGAAAGATCATTCTTAGATTTTTAAAATAACAAAAAAAAAAGGAAGTTAATTTATTGATGATGGTTACAATGCTGTTTTCCAGTATAAGAGGCCTGTAGAAATCTCCCTTTGTTGGGAATTATAGGGGAAAACAATTGATTTGACATATCAAACAGCAACCGAAGTGACTTCCCTACATGAGACAATACAACAAACTAGATTATAGCAGCTCATAAAGATCTAGTTACATATACAAAGGAGGAGAGGAATTTCTCCACTCACCACATAGAAGCCAACACTGTAAATATTATCATCACAAGAAATGCATATGAATGCAAAACATAATTCATAGCTCATGGAAATCATAGGAGCACACTCACTGGAGAGACCTCACCTATGCATGCAACCATAGTATGTCACTATTCCATGTTGGCATATTGCAACTGAAAATGTGAATGCTTTATTTAACTCTCAAGAAATACATATCGTAATAGCACATTGACAGGAGAGAACCTCACATATGACCGCATTACCAACATAGTGATATACCAGGAAGGCTTATTTCAATTTGCAGAACAAAATATCCATCTAGATGACAAATGTTATATACAAATTAATCACCATGGCTTTCTCTTTATCAGCAAACATCAGGAGCAT
This sequence comes from Cornus controversa, assembly GCA_026545225.1. NCBI lineage: Eukaryota > Viridiplantae > Streptophyta > Magnoliopsida > Cornales > Cornaceae > Cornus > Cornus controversa. The sequence goes on along the minus strand of CM048850.1, from coordinate 64,012,405 downwards.
TGTTCCCATGACTAAAGTTTAAATACATGAAATCCATAAAGCACCTAATTATTGGAATCAGAAAAACATTGTTGAAAGTAAGTATTCTAACAAAATTACCTGTGACTAGATGCATGGATGGAATATGGAAGTGAATAACAAGCAAGAATCAGAGCCTCCAATATTGCAAATCCAAGTGAGATCCACCATCTAAAACACATAAAAAGAATCCATAGGGATTGCAACCTTTAACATGCCTTGAAAAATGATATAAATGACTAAGAAACTAAATAGCAACGACTCATCTCACTGCTTGAGATGAATAACTAGACACACATATAACTCTTAATCTTCTCATGACCATCTAAGCCTTCTTTCCGCAGCTTCACTAAGGAAGGAAGAACATGACAAAGTACCTGCAAACATGATTTGTGATCTCTCTCATAATGTCAAATGGCAATATCAATACTGACCTAGGAAGGCTATCAAAGATCAAATTAATGTACATGACAGGAGAAAATTTAGCTCAATCCATGATTTCAATTAGCATACTTCTTTCAAGCATGGAAGCATGAGTTTTACTATCTGTAAGAAATTATAAAACGGAGCCTGACTGATATGTGTTGATGAAGTTGCATGTCATCATGCTAATAAGAATTACGGTAACACCAAAAGATAGCAGCATAACACAAATTTTGAAGGAGTACAACTGCAATACTGGAGCTCCTCATAACAAACATGTTACACTAAGATCATTCCCCATATGAGAAGCAACATTGTCCATGCACAAGTATGGACAAAGGACTACCTGTCATAAGTTACCACCAAAAGTTCTCCTAACCATCAAATGACAAAAAATGGATGTGTTTAGCAACTCAAGAAAGGTAAGTTCACAATCCTGAAAAAGAACTACCAAGTAGCTCCTAATACACTGAACTCAACCAACTAAGAAGACACAAGTTCTTCATGTTTGAAAGAGTTATCTAAGTACACTCTAATCCTGTAAAGTTAGTTTGCAAAAGGGATCCCCAGCACACAAATTTATTATGCTCGTAACATTCATATTATGTGCAGCACAGAACCCTCCTTCAGCCTCTAAATGACTCTATTAATATATGACACTTAAGTGGCAGGCATAAAAATGTTAAGAAAAATATGAAAATTCAAAATACACACACACAAAAGTTCTAATTAACGGAAAAAATAGTGAACCAGAGCGGCAAACCTGCATAAGAATAGATGCTGCAATCTGAGGACTGATTCCAAGTTGAAAAAATGAAAGCTTAAGTTCTGGAGCAGAATCACCAAGTTCATCTGGCAAAAGTAATGCATGAATGACTTTTCAGAGAAAAAACTTTTTAAGTCTTACAGAGTCCACTTTTTTTTCATTATAGCAACTGCTAGTTAAGTTATTTACAAACAAACAAGTATTACTGTAGTTTTCCCTGGTAAACTTTAATTTGTATCCCTGATTTAAAAGGCAAGCCCCTGATAAAGCACCACCACACATAATGTACGTCATCATAGAAAAATAAGATGAAACAAACATTCCTCTCCGCCACTCAAGCTCCTGATGTCTCCCATTTTATAGATATTGTACCAGTGCCTTGTTTAGCCTCTTCAAGAAATTCTCCAGAGATCAACTCATGATAAAAATAACAAAAGAAGTGATATCTTTTGCTGCTATCCATGTTTAAATCATCATGCACTTTATCATACACCAAATTAGATGTCAAATTTCAATAATTTCAAGTAACCATATTCAGGAATATGCAGGAAATTGGTTGAAACTTATTCAAACAATCTAACTTTTTTTCATGTCGGCAACAATTGCAGAAACATGTAAAAGATAGTATCCTTTTTTTTTCCGAAATAAAAGGGAGGTTAAAGGATGAAAAGAAAAAAAAAATATACAAAAAAATTATAAATAATTTATCAGAGAATTGAAGATAAGGAGATGCAGGAAGTAAAGGAAACGAAAAAGTAGGAAATGAGCGAATCGTAATACATTGTTGATATTTGTAATAGTCTAATTTGCTAATTGTTACTTATATTGTTATTTTATATGTAGAATGTGCCAAAATGACTATTTTGGGTATATTATCTAGTGAATATCTACCAAGCCAAAGTGTTGTTTTTCTCATAATAACTCAGTATTACATGAGAAAATTAGCTTCATGATCTTTTATATTTGTGATTACTAGTAAAGAATTATTAGATATTATTTGATGAAATATTCACACGTGTCTTTACTTCACAGTTAAACTCTAATGTCTTCTCATGTACATGGATGTGAATATATATATATATATATATATATATTCAGTTAGCTATTTGTTTTGCTTAGTTTCACAAATTCACATATTTTACTTCATTTTTTCAAGCATTTCCAATGTTTCACTGTTTCAGAGTAATCTCAAACACATCCATTGTTCGATCAAGAGACAAAATTTTGATCCTTACTAGGATCAAGACCAAAACTTTCTAAATTTTACAATGTCTCCGACACTGTAGTTTCAACTCCACAAGCTAAGAGGCTCAAAATCAAGCCCTGAGAAGAAAGAGAAAAAATCAATCTGAGTTTGATATCTCCCAAAACTCCACCAAATCCTTATTACAGCACATGAATAGTAGTAGCTTCAATCCCAAACAAATTAGTTGGGCCTAAATTAATTTCTCTTCCAAAGTAACTCCCCTTGATTAGTTATTGCTAACCCCCTCCACCAAGAAAATTTGTTGAGCTAAATTTTACAATCTCAGTGGGAAAACATGGACCAGAAAAGGGGGGTTTGAATGTAACAAAGATATAATATTTAATAAGCTTTTACCGAACAATCACCATCAGCAAATTCTTTATCTACTTCACTCAGTTATTAGAGAAAATATCTGCGAAAGGAATTAAAGGAACCCACTGCAATTCAACGTTGAATACTGATAAATATGCATAAGCCAAGGTATAGCACAAGTAAATGTATACTAACCAACAGATCCCGAGAGAAAGCTAAGGTAGTCCTCAGGCATCAACCTTCTATCGAAACCCGGTAAAGGAATGAAATAACCAACACGACTCATCACAATTAATACAGCTGTCACAAATAACCTCCGCCGTATCTCACTCTTGAAAAAAGATTCGGCAGCATTATTGAGGACCGAACCCAGACGCACAAAGTCCAAAAATCTATTTTTAAACATTTTACGCTTGGACTGCAACGTTTTAAAGTTGTTGACATCCTTTGAATTTGGTATGCATGCTCCCTCATCCGGCTTTGGCAAAAAAGATTCACCATCTAAACTTTCACCTGATGTTTCCTCAACATTAATATAATCGCTACGGAGCTTATTGTTCACTCTTGAGGAAAATGGTCTGTTTAACTGTAAAAAATGGTTTCTTCTGAATTCTAAACAGCTTGTCTTAAGTGTAATGTAAGTTCTAGCATACAATGGACGATCGAACCTAATATCAAGTACAGCCTGCACACCTGAAACTCAAAGATAAGTAACAAAGTTAGCCCGAATTCATTCCTCCATCTACAAAAATGCATAAGAAAACAAAAATTCAATGTGAGACTAGGCCTAGTTATTTTTATTCCCAAAACAGTTATCAAGGTAGAACATAGGAGACAAGTGATTTATGACAATATTCTCAAATCTCACATATTAATGATGGCAAACAATGTAACTGACAGTTTACATGTCTACTTCTTCCAAATTCTCCAAAGGAACTACAAAGGGCGAGATCTATCTTTGATGAATCATATATTATGGAACCACAGTGTATATTGACATTTATGATTGATTTGAGCAAAAACTGATCAAGAACCACTGAAAAATTCAATTACAAAAGCTGCATTGATGAAGACGAAGTTAGGTCAGTCCACAAATCAACGTCAAAGAAGAAAAGTGTGGCAATCATAAAGTGGATCAAAATCATTGACTAATGTCAAAAGCTGGAATTAAACAGTAGTTCAGTGCAAATGGAAGTATAGGAAACAAGGAAAAAAATTGAAAATTTGTTAGATCCAGTCAATTAGACTCATAACAAATAATGTCATGGCCAAGAAAATATTATATGTTGAAATACTATATCACAAGAGCATGTTTATCATACCGGACTTCCTAGATGTTCTCCACTTAATAATCTGAGGCATAGTAAGCTGAAAATTCGAGAAAAAAATAAACTAGAGGCAACGTAATATATTTACCTTCCTTGCATTCTTTGAAGCAGTACACAGATTCTGCAAAATGTACATATATAATCTAGGAAAAAAAATGTACATATATATTCTATTTGCAAAGGAACCTTAAATCTTGTCGTGATCAGGTCTTCTCCAACTTAAGGAGAATGATGCATATGGTGGCTCCTCTCATCTCAACTAAAAAAGCCTTGAGCCACAACTACTGGGGCCCATATCTCATACTTAATTCACTATAGAATATGTTATAATGGATGCGAGCATAAGCATGATTTTTCTAGATACTTGCTAATTCTAAATATAAGAAAAAATATATGACTTAAAGGCAGATAGAGTAGAAATTAATCACAAAAAGTTCCTGTAATTTTAGAATCTATTTCGCAAGTTCAATTAATATCTTGGTACCTCACACACACTCAGTTAGTGACAATTTTGTTCTAGTGTCCTTCCAAATTATAAATAACTCATAATTATAAGCATGCACAAAGTATATGGGAATGTAAATAAATATAAATTTTTGAGATCAGAATCTCTTGAAAGCTTGCTTTGTTATATCCAACTTTTCCCCCTCAACGTGCAACACCCCAAGCCTTCCCACCAGTGTAGCACCAAAATTTGATCTTGTTATCGAGGAAAAAAAAGATTTGGACAAGAAAAGATGTGTGACTCTTCTAATTAATCTTGTCTTATCAGTTTTTTTCTTTTTTTGTTACAAATAGAACTTAAGCGTAAGTTCACTCTTGCATCCAAAATTCCCAGCAAGTCAGCAACTATATTATAAAATTCCATAACCTACTAGACTACACCATGGCTTATTTAAACTCTTTCCTTTCCTTGTTTCAAAGATAAATTTTCTCTTTGAAATAAAGCATCTGACAAGCAACATTCAATTTTTGAGGTACGTCTAACCTAAAATATTTTGCATATAACCGAACTATAGATGATAGAACTTTGTCATTTCAATTTTCAACTAGAGCCATAACAAGGGCCATCCTACAAATAACGACAAAATTAAAACATACCAAATTCAATAACCTAATACATATTACCAGCAGTTATGGTCATGACATTCAAGTTCTCCAAAGGCCTCATTACAGATGATGGTGTTTCAACTTAATATGCCAGTGTGACTTGCAGAGACACAAGATGACCCTTTAAACTATAACTGACTTCTGCTTGAATTCTAGAATTTCCCACGCAAGTCTGGCTTCATTTCCCTCATGCAACATTTTCTTATACCAATTTCCCAATCATTGGTAAACCTTATAATTGGAGAAATGGAGAATATCTAGCGCCTCCTACCTTTTCAACCAACTGATTATCTTGGTTCAATTAAAAATCCTCATCCGGTGCAAAGATCATCCATATATCAACCTAATATGTCAAAAACAGCAAAAATACCCTCACTTTTAAATTGGCACAAAATACCCACCAAATCCCAGTCACATCAAGTTAAACCCTAGTTTCATACTAAATAAATAAATAAATACACGCAGAAGCATGAAATAGCATCCTATATCTTAAATTGAAAATTCTTGAATAAATTTCAATTATATCCATAATACTGAGCCTCTACACACTCACTTGTGGTAAGAAAATTCAATTTCTGACCAGGAAAAGAATAAAGATTTTGCGTACAATCCGACAAAATTTGATAGTATGATTTATGTTCAGGATACAACTGAGAGTGAGATAGAACAAAGTAAAGCAATACTAATAAGCAGTTTGGTTGCCAAAAAAAAGGGAAAAGAAAAGGAAGTACTGAATTGACACTTAACAACCATAAAACTGTATTAGGTTTTGATTTAGCGGTTCTTACTATTTTCTTCATGCCGCGTGATAAAATATAAAGATTCGAAGTTTTTTTTTCCTTCGTTTTCTCGCAAACCAAACAGTAAAAAGCAGGAGAGACTAACGCTGACCTTGATTGTTGATGCGCTTTGTTCTAAAGACTTGGGGATTGAAGTGATGAGCGCCGATGAGGGTAGCTTCCATGTCGAAACTTGTAGGCAAAAAGAAACTATTACAGACTACTACTATTACCGGTAGCTTCCATGTCGAAACTTCTTATCGCTCTGTGTTTTCAGTATTGTTATTTATTTATTTTTATTTTATTTTACCATAAAGGCCTGTGATATCTCCTCTCCTTTCAAAAAAATAAATGGGAGAGTGTTGGGCCTGTGGAGATCTCACTTTCTTGATGCATGACTCTGGGGGATTGGGCTGGTTAAGTCAAATCTGATCCGAATCCAAGTCAGATGGCCCAGAAAATAAAAGGGCTGTAAAGATCCTAGGCCAGTCGGTTCAAGTCTGGAAAAGAAGTATTGCCTAAGCTAGCGTTCTTTCTTGTGAAATGTTTCGGCCCATTTAATAGCGGGACAGGTTGAGAATTGGCTCGAACTGGGAAGTTTGGACACCTTTAATTCCAAGCTTGATGTCACGCCCGCTCAAGTTGAGAGAGGTTTCGATTTCTTAGGCAATGGCCTTTGCATGACACACTTGGAGGCTTACAGAATTGGGGGTAAAGTGTATAAAATTCCTCTCTAGTTTTAAAAATGTGTAAAAAAAATTTCTTTCATATTCACTTGACACTCTGTAATTTGTATTTTGTGCAAATTGCCCCTTCTGAGCTATAAACACTATTTAAATTCTAATTTTATCTTTCTACCAAATTTCTTAATATCTCTAAGAATAACAATTTTATTCTTTTTTTAATTTTTTTAAAAGACTAATTTAATTATTAATTGATAATAGGACAAGAATATTTTAAAAAAATTATATAAAAAATAAAATTTTATTGTTGGAAATAGGGTAAAATTGGAACTTAAAGAAATTTTTTTAACTCAAAAAGGTTGATTTGCACAAAATACAAATTACATGGGTGTAAAGTAAATATAAAGGGAATTTTTTGCACATTTTTAAAACTAGAGGAGGTTTATGCACTTTACCCTGCACAATTGTGTAGGACCATAGAGAAAAGTGTGGAGAATTTCAGAATATTTTTCAAGAAAAAATTAAGACAAGAATAGATGGAATTCGATTATTTTCCGTGTCCAACTTAATAGATCCAAAAAATTTAAAATGTTTGCAATCAAAAACTATTAACTGTTGGGTTTTCATTCTGATATCCGATTTTCTAAGAATGATAATTTCATTAGTTAATAATATATTATTATTTTGCATAAATACCAATTTCAAATAGGACAATAAATTTCTTAGAAAACATGACAGAAATAATTAACTCAAGGAGACATTTAATTTAACATCCCCTCCTTAAAGAAGTTATCCACAAATTCGCTTGGAGGGTTAGATTTGTATTGAAATTTTTGAATATGATCTAAATTCAAGTTGGGTTTTAACAAATATATATGTTGGACAACCCAAGTCCAAAGCTTAATATATCCTAATCCGATTGTGACTGTTAGTAAAATGTTAGCCATTCAAATTCCACTCCTAATCGAGTATAGCTTGATTAACCAAGCTCAACCCTAACTCAAAAAATAATTAAGTTTGGATTGGGCTAGTCATGTTAGAGATCGGTTTGAGATTGGACTTTTTTTTTTTTATGATCTTATATATGTTAAAGTTCATAAGAATCATAACCACAAAGAGTACTGTTATTATTAAAAATGGCAAAGAGGTACACTAATGTAGGACAATAGTGGTTTAAAATATATATCTATATAATAACATGTATATATGTGTGTGTTATGTGTAGGTGGTGTAAGAAAATAGTATAAATAGTGAAGAAAACTATATATATAATAACATATATATGTGTGTGTGTTATGTGTAGGTGGTGTAAGAAAATAGTATAAATAGTGAAGATATGAGAGGTGTGGTAGGGAATAGTTCAAAATAGTGACGGCATAGTATATTATATGCATGGATGAAAGAAAAGTTTCATGAAGAAATCGTGTTTTGCTGAGTCGACAAAGAAATAGTGTGATGCTGAGATCGAATTAAGAAAACATGGTTCGACCTATTGTTGCATAAGTCAATATTGCAAGCTATAGAATAGCTATAGGACGGTTAAAAGTTCGATTTGTAACACAAGCGTGCATGTAAATATGTACGATGTATTAAAGGAAAGATCATCCAAATATCTTAAAATGAATTGATCAAAAGAAAGAAATATTGTAACTCTTTTGAGTTTCTTGAACTTCTGCTTTGTAATATCATCTCCATGTGAGATTTTATTCATCCTTTTCAGCTTCCGCTACGTCATACACGTACAAACCATTTTGATAAAGAGAGAGGAAGTTCGGCAATTATATATATAATCATGACTTAAGTCGAAGCAATATTTCTCATGCATACTAGTTAAAGCACTGTATTCCTTGAATTTCAGCTACCTTTTACCCTCTGGATGGGCTGGGGAGGATGTTTGAATTTGACTGGTATTGTTGGTGATCATGATGCCGGCTTAATTACAAGAATAAAAATATAAATCAAGCATCTTAGAGATAATACATACATATATATATATATATATATATATATATATAGCTGTTATTATTTAAATTACATTGCATGATCGATCATAATATAGCTAATCAACAGCAATAGTATTGTAGCCTGTGTTGTACTTTATGGATCGTGTAACAGTGTCATCAATTTGGTCATGCATCTATCCCAGAGCTAGTAAGTCCATTCTTTTGGAAGAAATATCTCTGGTGAAGAACTGCGGCTGTGTGAGATGACACACCACTGCTTTGATGCATCCTTACCTATTTTATTGCTTACTGAATCACGATCTACACTTTTTGAGTTATTCTTTAGATCTGCGTATAATTAAGAAACAATGTCAGTGCTACCCCAAAAATACAATTGGAGGAAGCCAAATATATATATATATATATATATATATACACACACACCTCGCTCTGGTTGAATTTGCATGCCCAGTAGTTCATGCACGTTGAGTTTGAGAGCTTGCACGACACGGGAAGGGAGGAGAACAGGAGAACAAGCTGCAGATTGCATGTAACAAGCTATAAATGTATAATGGCAGATTTAATGCGTACATAGGGTAAACATATATAATGTCTTCTCCTGATTTTTTCATAATTACATCAATCTCTCCTACTGTAAGTTTTCCTATTATATATATATACACACAACTATTTTAGCATATACTTGACTGTGCTTATTCAGTTAATTTGACAATTAAATTGCAGGTAACCTACCTGGCTTTTTGGTTGATTGGAAGTCAGTGCCTGCTCTTCGGGGAAGGAAAACTCCAGTCCCACCAGTTCTTTGGCCAGAATCTAGGAAAATAGCTTGCATGCCATTGCCAGGTCCATCAGTTGCCCACTTTGTGGGATATTGTATTGGTCTCTGATTTGGTTTCAGGCTAGATTTTGAGTGCTGATCATATATAATGAAACATTATCATTTCAATAAATATATACTATGAGTATATAATAGTCAGTCAATCCAGTACTTCTCATATGTAAAGAAATAAACCAAAAGTGATTCATCTATATATATACATGCACTCCATATATAGTGATATCACGACTACTAATTATTATTGTTACAGGAATTCGTATGATAACAAAATGAGCAATGTTACATGTCATGAAATTATTTCATGAATTTCTAACATGAATGATGTGGCAGGTAACGTGAAGAGTTAATATTGGTGGAATTCCTCCCATACACATAGTCCCATGATATTATGACAGAATTCTACCAATATTAACTCTCCACGTTACCTGTCACATCATTCATGATACAAATTCATGAAATAATATCATAACGTTTAGCGTTTTTCTAACAAAATTGACCTTTCTTATTTTGAAGTTGCAAGGAAAATCCTCTGTATCAACACATTATTATCCATCGATTGCACAACCAGAAGAACCAAGTCTATTTGAAGATAAAATGTCTATCCTTCATTCATACAATGTCAGTGGTTAATTGGAAGAGAACGAGTGATCATTGTGCTGGCCTCTTTTTGATGATAAAGAACAATGGCTAAAGTATGTACTTTCAAAAAGACATACGGATGTCGTCACGGAATTTCTAATTTTTTACCGTCAACTTTATAATTTAAAAAAAAAATTATATTCTGAATTTTTCTGATTTTATATATTTTTTCTAATTTTCAACAATTTTTTATTTTCGATTTTAATTTATATTTGGTAGCTATCCAATCTATATAAAGTCATGTAGTTTATAAGGTTTTATAGTTTTTGTTGAAAAAATAATTTATAGCAATTTATAATTTGATTTTAATTTTTTTTTCTCTTGCTTTATTCTTTTATTTCTTTCCAATATAGCTGTGAAAATTAGGGAAGGATTTTGTGCCTCCATCACAAACTCACATATATATGATATATTCTAAAGCATTTCAATTGTGTTTAATTACATTTATATATATATATATATATATATATATATATCTGTGTGTGTGTGGGGGGGGGGGGACCAAACTGTATATTTCCAATTATACAAACAGGGGCGGAGCCAGAAATTTTTTTTTGGGGGGGCCAAATTTACATTATGTAATTGAAATTTAAAAATATTAGCAACCAATTGTAATTTAATTTTTTTAAATTTTAGTTACAGTGTATATATGTTGAGAAATTTGTTTAGGAAAAAAAATTTCAAAATTGAGAAAAATGCAACTTAAATAATTAGATAGAAAATTGATGTGAGAATGAAAAAAATTTAGAAGATGAAACCATAAGTTACAACGAAAAAGTGAAAAGGTAAAGAAAAAAAAATTAGAGAACCAATTTTTCTTCAACAATTAATTGTTTCAGTTTTTCAAAAATCCAATTTTTAGAAAAAGATTTTGAGTAATTTGATTTCATTTCGAAAAGATATATTTGATTAAAAAAAAAAAATTTAACTAAACAAAATCTCACAAGTTTTAACAAAATAAGATTATTTTTTTAGTGGCTTGTACATAAATTAGTCATAGAATTTGTTATTTGTTAGTAAATGACCATTAAAAGTTTTAGTATATATGATCATTGTTGTTTATAATTTCACAACACTTGTTTTTCCTCCTTTCAATTTGTCATTTAGCAAATGAAGATTGATATATAATTCTAGATGTTTTTCTTGTAAACATCAATTTACAAAAATATTTGATAAGAAAGATTCATGCAGGGACATTAATGTATTTCTCTTTTGAATTAATATAATAGATATTGTACATGTGTATATGTAAATAAAATAACGATTTGTTGTGATAAGAATTACAATATTAATGAACTTAAATTTTTATTTCACAATATTTGGGCATTCAAAAATATGGCTACAAGGTCTAAGTTTAATTTTTTTATATAGTTTTCAAGGAGACAAACTAAATTTATTTTTAAATTTCCTATTTGAGGTCAATATATGAGTTTTTTGAAAAAATTTGGGGGGCCAAATTGAAATTTTTAATAAATTTTAAGGTGCTATTTAAAATTAATTATTTTTTTTTGGGTAGGCTCCGCCCCTGTATACAAATATTTTTTATCAATAACCCCAGAATTTATCGATATATATACTATATAGTAATCGGAATTTCTAACTCGTTTTCAGTTGCTATGCTAGTTTACTAAAAAGAAAAAAGAAAAAAAAGTAGGAAAGAAAGAAGAAAAAGAGACTGAAATGAGTACCTTTAGAAGTGGTTCTGCAGGTAACTTGGGACGATGACCGTCTCGTTGGAGACTCTGATACCTCAAATATTCCTGAAAATCAAACAAAAACAGCATATATATTAGTATATAACTATGAAACAATAAGATTAAAGTTACATATATGTTTACCGAAAATAAAATCAAAAGGTAAAGATATAATTGATTCATTAATATTTGTCCCCCAAAAAAAACCACAAAAATGTATATAAGAGAGAGAGAGAGAGAGAGAGAATGTAGCATGAAGTTGAGAAGTTGGGAAGAAAACCTTTGAATCACATGCCTCGTCTAGAACGTGTGTGGGAAGCCACAACATTCCTTCTTCGAATCCAACATCCCCTTCTTCAGCCATTGTACCCCACTCTAGAGAGAGAGAGAGAGAGAGAAGAGAGAGAGAGAGAGATTCAGTCTTGTTCTGAAATGGGATTAGAGAGGCTGTCGAGGTCCAACTTCAAACCTGCAACATATCTAATTATACTTACGTGGGGATGAGAGAGAGAGAGAGAGTAGTGTTAGATGTAGGTGATGTTTCCATAGCGCTATTGACGCTCTCCACAGCGCGTGTAGTACAATTTTCCTTACACGTGTATACATCCGTACTAGCGTATAAAGCGTGTATTTCACGGGCCGTATAGAGGCGTAGAGTCAGCAATTATAAGCGAAATGAAGTGTGTGAAATTAAACCTTGATTTTCGACATGAATTACGCATAAAACCAAGTTAGGATTTCGGTACCAGTTTACTCCTTGCGTTCAGTTTGCAATTTTATAGGTAAAAAGGTTTCCAATCACAACATGACACGTACCCATAAGGTCTTCAGTTCCAGGTTGCTATTTTTCATTTCTGCTTGTATGGCATTCATGTGTATACCGTTACTGTATTTGGTTTTCTTAAGATTTTGTATTTGAAAAAGAAAAGGAACCAATTCAAATTACGTAATAAAATATTAAGGATGCACTTTCCTTTTATATAATAATTAATGAGCAATGCTACACGTCATGAAAATATTTCATGAATTTTTATCTTGAATGATGTGACGATTAAATGGTGAGTTAGTATTTGTGGGATTCCCCTCATACACAGAATATCAATGGCATTATCACTTGTCACATCATTCATGAAGACAATTCATAATAAAATTTCATGATATTTAACATTTCCCATAATTAATACCCATTTGATTTTATTGAGTTCAGATTTTCACCGGTTAGTATATATAAATATGTGTAACATAACATGATCATGTTTTTTGTTTTTTTTTTTCTTTTTCCGAGACCGTTAGTTGTTGGAATGGTAAATAATAAAACTAATAATAATTTAAATTCGAATATAAGAAACAACCACTTAATACATCAGCTCTTTAAGATGAATATTTACTTACATATCTATATTACATTTAAGTTTGATTCAAAATATTTTTATTTATTTAAGACTAAAATTACTCTATCTAACCATATAACAATCACGATTCAAAATACAATATAGTGCCATATGCAAAACATACACTATAGTGTGTGTGTATTTATATAAAAGATGGTGCGATATAAAGTTTTGTCCCATAATATAATATTTCAACAACTGAAGGGCACTTCAGTACTTGAAGAGATATCGACAACGTGGGAGATGGATAGGTTGGGTTGGGTTCGGTAAACCCCTCTTCCAATTTGGTTGTTGCAGTTATTCTTCGCCAAAAGGCTTCGTTGTTCCAAACCTCTTTCTTATTTTATTTTATCTTCTATAATTTATACATACATACATATATATATATATATATATACACACACACACGTGTGTGTATGCATTTGCTTGGAGAAAATGATGATGACCCCACTTATCATTTTTATGCCATTTATGCAGCGGCTAGTTCTTAGCCACCAAACCAACCCACCAACATCTTGACAAGTTCGAGTTTGGTTTAAGAAAGTGGACATTCCACGGACACATGACGTGTAATACAACACTAACAGAGTAAGAGGTCGTCTTTTGGAGAACCTGGTTGATCAATTGAATACCTCAGGCACTAACCACATCTAGGCTAATGAGGTTGTTATGACAATTTCCAGCCCATTGACCATATGTATAACATATGTCCTTAACTGGTTTGAGACTCGGGACATGCGTAATTATAATGGAATGGTTAGAGATCTTCTCCAACCAGTGAATATTTTATCAACTAATGTAAAATAAATATTATTATTTACTATTATTAGTCTCAACAATACAAGTATTTGAAGATTGGTTATAATGGAATATTATTATTTCCCGAAAAATGGCCACCTTAAAATTTGAACCCACATTTTACACATCCAAACCAAATTTTCAATAAAACGATCTGCTTTGATGTACCATTATCTGCAAATAAAAACCGAGCAAAAACAACAAATGATTCTCTTCTAATTTATGGTAAGTAATTGTTTATAAGAATCTTGGTAAATGGAGGTTTTACAATAAGGTTGACCATCTGATAAATTTTTCATACAATTATAACCATTTCTTGATTTTCTCTTGTGAACCAAATAAAGAAAAAATAACTTTCCTTTTAGTACCCGGCCAATAATAAATTATTAATTCCTAATATTAAGGGGGAGTTTGGTTAGCCAAAAAAGAAAAAGAAAAAGAAATGAAAATTTTTTAAACTTTCTAAGAGTTTGGATAGCGTGAATTTTTTTAAGAAACTAAGATTCTCAGTAACTTTTTTCAAAACATTTCCCCATATAAAACACAGAAAAATTTTAATTTCTTGTGAAAATTATTATTTTCTATTATTAAATAAAATAGAGAATTTTCATTGGCAGAATACTACATTAATATGTATCCCAGGTATTAAAAAAAAATCCCTCCTTCGGTCCTTCTATCTATTAGTAGTATGAGTATCCTTCTTTCCTCATGTGACTCTCTCTCTCAGAAGAGAAATTTAAAAAAACCCTCCGCCTTTCTTCCCTTCTTTGTTCTCCAATTTCTCTCTCTATCAAACAAAAGAAAATAAATTATTATCTTCCTTTCTTATTTTGGCTTGGAATGTAATCAAACACAAAATCAGATAGAGGTTTTATCCGGCTCCTGGCGAACTAAAACACGAACTTTTGACTGCCGAAAGAAACAAACATGACAAGAGGAGTTATTATATTCATGACAAAAATCAGAACGAACGATTAACTGCCAAAAGAAACAAACATGACGAGAGTTATTATATTCTTGACAGCTTGTAACCATTTTAGACATAATTAATGAACATCACAATTAATATTGCAATAGAATGCATTATGCAGTGAAAGTGATCCTGATCTCTCTCTGCTGCTTGTTTTCCTCCAATAATTCCAAACAAAAATATGCCTACATGACATCATATACTAAAAAAGTTTAAAACCAAAAATTTAATAGTTCAGTCAACCACAAAAAAGGCAATTTATAAGGTAAAACCACAACTGTGCTAGTTTGATTTAGTTCACAAGTGTACCCTTTATTTTAAAAATCCAAAAAAAGGTATCCATGAAGTGAAAGAATAGGTAATATAACGATGAAAATTACACAGAAATATCTTGAAACATATTATCGCACCAACCCAACCACCAACGGAGAAGGAACAAGAGAGCCTCCCACCCATCAGCTCTCCATGCCCAAGCTGAAATAATGGGCATAAAGGGCAAGGGCTTCAATGTTTTACTTGGTAATTTGAAGTCTGTTTCACGGAAAGGGAAGGCATGGTCACAACAAATGCTGTTCTCCAGACTCCACTTGACTGATTTTGATAACAGAAATTCTAGTTGCAGGAAGTCCAGCAGATCTTCTACCAACCATCTTTTTCTTGACCCAAAACTTAAATAATGATCTCAAGGGTCCCTACTTATTCTTTGCCCTTTCTTTGTAATCAAGTACTATCTACATGAGAGGTTAAAATTTTGTTGGACATAATCCCATGTATGTCTACAAAACATTTTTGTGCCCGTCATCATCTCTGCTTATCCACACTTGATGCAGAAAAGGAAATTCAGCACTTTGCTTGGCTATGAAATCAAAACAAACATATATCAAACTGGACAGAGAAAGGGTATAAACCTTACCTTAAAACAATTCATTGCATAGTCTGCTTAAGAAAGACAGCTTGAAACTTCACTTACACACATTTTGCTAGTTAATTTAATAAGCTCATGAGTTTCCTCATCCAACTGGACCTTGTCCTTCTCCATGCGCTCTGCAACTATAAGTGGCATTTTCCCAGCTTTTGCATATGTTCGCAGAAGCAAATTATAGATCTCTGTATTCACATGGCCAGCATTCTGAAGTGTAACTAGCAACTGCTCCGCCCCATCAACATTGCCTTGTTCTTCAAGGTTCCTGAAGACTTCTCGCACTATCCTTTCATCAGGATCCCATTTCTTCACACTGCCAACAGTTTTTTTGAAACAATCTAAAACTTTATCCATCTGCTTCTGTTTCAAGTAGCCCCATGTTAGCAGCTCCCATGTGGTGTATCCAGGGATGATGCCTCTTTGAACCATCCGACTGTAAAAACTCTCAGCCATTTCCATCCTGTTTTTGTTGATGTAAGCTGCAAGAAGTAAATTTGGAACCCTAGAATCACGAGTCCCAGAAACAGACTCCCACTCTGTATAGAGATTCTCAGCTTCTTCAACCTTCTGGAGTTTTAGGAGGGAAGATATCATGCAAGTATATTCAGCATCATTCATTTTGCGGAAGGATGACTTCATTTTATTCCATATGCGGTCAACCTCGTCTTTATTTTCCATGCTTGTATGCAAACTAATGAGAGAGGAATAAGCAACTCGAACTTTCTGAGAAGTCCTTTTCTCCATTTCCTTCAAAGTAGATGCTGCCTTCTCAGGTAGAGATTTTTTTATGTACAAGCTTGTTAATGTGCTATATGTCACCCAATCCGGCTCTAATTTTGCCTTCTTTAGGTCGAGAAAGATCTTTTCTGCAGTTTCAACATCATTCTGAGAGGCACACACAGTTAACCATAGATTGTAAGTGACCACATCAGGCGAAGTGTTCTCCTTTAACTCTTGAATTACTCCTGGAACTTTCTCAAGTTGCCCAGTCGAGATGTACAGAGACAACATGTGGTTGTAAGGAAAAGGATACTTCAAAAACCCACATTCTGCCATTTTATCCATTAGAGTCTCTGCTTTAGAGGACACCTTGTGCTGCACATAGGTGTGTAGTAGGGCAGTACAGGTAGGCTGTCCTCTCATTTTATCTGGGAGATCTTCAAAAAACTTTTCCGCACTGTTTAAGCCACGAACTTTCGCAATCAAGTCCAAATGGACTGCATAATCTCCCGGTAACAGCTTGATATCATCTTGTATTCTCATCCATTCACATATCTGCATAAATAATCAGATTTTGCATAAATTGTCTGTTAACCACCATCTACTCTAAAAGGTCTTGTATTCTCATCCATTCACATATCTGCATAAATAATCAGATTTTGCATAAATTGTCTGTTAACCACCATCTACTCTAAAAGCTTAAGTTGTTAGAGAGAGTGAAACTTAAATATATAAATCCTTCAACACGCTCCTCACGTGTGGCCATTTTTTTGGTCCAACAAGTGTTTTAATTTTAATTATCAAGGTGACTGTGAGGTTTGAACCCTTACCTGCTCTGACACCATGTTAACCACCATATACTCTAAAAGCTTAAGCTATTAGAAAGGGTGTAACTTAAATATATAAATCCTTCAACATTGTCTTTAGTGGTTCAATATCCTGAAATATTCAAGTCATATCCAAGTAAGTGTGCCAACCAGATTCGTGAAATAAATGCTGTGATAATGTTAAAATAAGACAGTTGCAGTTATTCGGGATTTTCAAAACAACTTAATATACGACATATTTTATTATAACAAACATTCAGTTATGGCTCGATAGCAATTGCAAGAGTCCAAGAAGCAACTTCTAAATAGAGACTTTTGGTTAAAACTTTTACTAAACTAGCAACTGTTAAAATAATTTCTCAAAGAAATAAAGAAAGGGCAAATTTGGAAGTTCAATGGGAAAGCATTCAGTTAAAGTTAGAGACCAAATAAAGAAATTTTGTCTCCATTTTGTTTATTCTTAAACAATATTTGGAATTATTTATCAAGTTCTATCCAATGACATTATTCCTTTCTTGAAATTTCTTTCTATATATTCTATAGAACAATGATGGGAATAAAGATTAGATCCCTTGTGTCTGCATTTATGGATACTTACCAAGTCATTCCCATGAAGAAACTTCATGACAAGAAATGCATGTTTTTACCAATGTGAAACAATTCTCAGGCACAGACCTTGCAATGTGCCTTAAATATCACATTGATTGATGGGGTTCAATGAATAGAAAGCATAATAAAGATTAAATATATATTCATGAAAACAGAATTGGAGAATGCCAGACCATATATAGGGGAGAATTTCAGATTTGCTTTAAACCAAAGCTGAGAACTAGACCAGAGAGAGAGATTCATTTGTTTATTGTGAGCATTTGCAGAAAACTAGCACTAATGATGAATTTAAGATGCATATGAAGAACCATCAAAGGCCAAATTTGATGCATCAGAGACCAGTAGTTGACTTTGATGATATGATACTTCATGGATAGATCAGCAAAGGAGAAGAAACAGTACTGAGTTGGCATAAAAATCAGTATAGCAAAATTGAAGCCCTGTCTCTTAGGAAGAAGGTTGGATTAGAGAATTCAGCCTGGATGGCTCAATGTATTCAAATAAGCCATTCAACTGAATGACGTAGCAGCTGTACCAATAGAATGGGATGACCTAAAAGGAGGTGTTTAAGACCCGCTCTTAGAAGCTAACCTTGGCATAAAAACTGATCGGTGACCTTGCTTGAACATGATTCTCAATACAAGTTATTCTCTTCATTGAGGTAGTTTAAAGGAGATTGCCACGAGACTGGGAGGACGGAGTATAGATTGTCTATAAGAGAAGGGTCTAAGCCATCTAAGCAGTTACAAAGAAAGATGTTCCTGGAAGTAATTATCAAATTCAAGGAGGAAACTGAGTGTTTTCTAAAGGCAAGGTTTATCATAACGGCGTAGTACGTTAAATGGATTTAAAATATAGTTCATGTTGTCAAAAAGAATGAGAAATTGAGATTTCACCAAAAAATGAGCAACCAGTGTTTATGACCAATAAAACGGCTGTCATTGCTGCCAAGTATGAATTTTTGTCCTTTATGGTTGGCTACTTTGGGTATATCCAGCTCTATATGGCAGAATAAGATGTGTCGGAAATGACTTTTTGGTGTCCAAGATCGATTAGGTCCTTTGAATGTGTTGTGATACCAATTGGCCTGCATTCTCACTGGGCAATGAATGTGTCATCCATGACATGGTTGACTGAAAAACTATGACAAAGCATTAGATAGATGAAAGCTATTGAAAGGATAATAACTCACAAATTAAACACGAATACTATGAGGTGTGCATTTGCGGTTTTGGGTGGCGAATTGTTAGGAAAATGTACCCTTTAGCATGGAATCAAGGTTAATGAAACAAAAGCAAGGCAATCATTGAAGCTTAGCCTCCAAAGGCATCTCCAGATGTGCATGCAAGATATATACCTTCTCTCCACACCTAAAACTTCGATATGATCAATAATTAAGATGCCAAGGCAGTATCAACAAGCTTTGAGGAAATAATAACTTACCCCACCAAACCTGCATGCCAAAGCTACTGATTGTAGACTCTTAGCAAAAGAAAACATGCACAATTTCACATACCTGCTAGATAACCAGCCCAACACATGTATAATAGGAGAAGCGCCACAAATAAAACATTTTCAGCTCAACCCATCAATATTAGCTCTTCAACGTATGTTCTAAAATATCTTTACTTTCCTTGCAATTTATTTCCTTTTCCGGCAATGTGATCATTCATTAACAGTCACTTGTTCAATTTTAGGATTTTAAGTTGTTCAGTTAGTTTATGTACTATCCAAATATCAGTTTTATGCAATGAAGTCCACAAGGTGTGCAATGAAATTTTCTTCAACAAAGTACCAATTTATTTACCAATCTCTTTCTCAGATTTTATTCTCAATTGCAACTGGTTAAGCTATTTCCAATAGAAAGTATAAAACATCTCCATTGAGACAATAATTACTTCTTGGAAAGGATTATCCCTACCGCCAAACAATTGTCCAAGTCATTAGTTTGATTTTCCACCTGCTACAGATATTTTCGCAAAACACTTAAAATTGCCACACTTTTTTGTACATTAATAATACTACAATTGGTTAAAACCACAAATGGCGAATTCGATGCCTAGTAAGCAAAAGACAACTTTGGCCAAATTTGATGCCTAGTGAGAAAATCACACCTCACAAATTTTACTTTCTTAGACAAGCTATAATACCAAACATAGCATTCTAAGATAAAAATTAGGTTATAACTGTGCCAGTGCGACTTCTTCAACCAAAAAAATAAAAAATCCAAAACGAAGGCAATATTAATACTGCCCTTACCCACTCTTTCTTCCCTAAAATGTTCAATACAGAATTTGATATTCAATATATGTGAACCCATTAAATATATAGTACATATCTCTATATCACCACGTATCAAAGTGCAAGGTTATACAGATTACTCCATCAACAATAATGAACGAACGATTTCAATTATCAATATGTAATAAAATTGATATCACCGAGAATCATCCTATATAACAATTTGAAATTACCATAAATGTATGTGAATGCATAAAGATGTACATACAAAATGATATATTGGGTAAAAATCCATTAGAGAGTAAATGAGGTTTTAAAAGCAGGACGAGAAAAGAAGACAAACCTCAAGAGCGTGTTTGTAGCGCCTGACCTTTCGGAGCTCTCGGACGATGCGATTGAGCTCGTACTTGCGGACCGTATGCCCTTCTTCTTTCCATTTCCTTATAGTGATGACGGCGCTGCGTTTTGTGTGAATGAGGCTCAGAAGTCGTCGACCAAGCGTGTCTCGGCCGCTGGAGGTCTTGACGATGCTGGTTACGCTGCCCGTCGCTGCGGGCTTTGCCGCCGTTGCTTCCGCCGAGAAATGCCGAACGGCGGCGAGGGTTCTGCGGACGCAGCGGATCAACATTTCAACCTACGTTATGTTCGCGGTTTGTCTAGTGATCAGGGCTTCATAAAGCCGAACCGGGCCATTTTTTTTTTTTTTTTTTCCCTGAGGTTTTATTCTCTGTTTACTAGAAAGGACCAAAATTTGACGAAATATTTTGGGGCCGGAGAAACTTCCTAAAGAATGCCTTCAATAAAATAAATTTAAAACAAAATTTTATTTGATGAATGTATTTTTTAAAATTACTTGCACAATTAATACAATTTTAACTTGATAAATTTATTCTTAATAATTACTCTTAATAGACAAGTTTTACTAAATAAAAAGAGACAAAATTGTCTATAAAATTTGTTACTAAAAAAAATTCTGATTTCCTTCCAAAAGCAAATTTTTTTAACTTCCTTTGAACGAACTTTTTAGTACTTTCACTTTCATTAGAAATTCATTTTCTTTATTTCACCAAATACTAACATTTTTTTGAAAATGACTTCTTGAACTTGGAAGTTCGTTTCAATCATTTAGAAAGCTCTCTCAAAGAAGCACTTGATGGAAAGGATGGATATTCAAAAGTGCAAAAAAAATTTGTCACTAAAGTTTTCTCCATGTGCAAAAATATCCTTTAACTATTTTTTGAGCAAATTAAAAAAATTATAATGATATATATATCATTTATTATGACCATTATGCTCTTATCTCTATAAGGTCCTGTTTGACAGAGCTTTTGTTTCGGCATTTACGCAAAAGAGAAAGAAAAGCATAAGCTAAATCAGAAAGTTGGTACCCCCAGCTTCCTTTTAACGCTATTTTTTAACTCCAAAACTCTTCCTCCTTACCAATCCAAACACTCTCTAAAACGATTTTTGAACTTGAAAAGCCGAAAACCGTTTTTCAAAAGTCAATCCAAACAGGGACTAAATATAGTGTTTTCTAAAAATTCAAAAAATAAAAAAATAGTTAGATAAAAAAATTCAAATAATAAATTTAGAAACATAAAAAAATAGAAGGCTAATAAAACTTTATTTAAGTTTTTTTTTTAAATAAAAATATAACTAACATATATACTCTTCTCTCTACTAGTACAATCAAATATTGTTTTATAAATAAAAAAATTAAAAATAAAATAAGAGTTAAAAAACTTATCATTGAAAAGATTTTTTCTTTGATTTTGTTAATTATAATAGTGATACAGTTTTGACTCTAATTATGAAATGTATGATGTGGAAGTTGAGAGCAAGGTGATGTAGACAAGAGGTATGCTTTGACCAAAACTTTTCTATCTCAAAATAAGTCTAGGGAAATGAATAACCGGTCTTCTACTATGACACGTTCCCGTATTACTGTTATAAATACAGAAACAGTCTATATACCAAGGTACGCAATTAATACCCTATAAAGTGTCTTTCTATCTTTAACAAGCTTTTCCATGCCGATGTCCTTCCAACTGTCCTACTCTTGTCTTTTTACAGGTTAGCGTTTGACCAGTTCGGGTAAATTTCTACTTCCAGTTGGCGTCGTTTGTGAGAAACGATCACAAATTTGATTGTTCTACATAATCATATACGAAACATGATGCACCTACGATCTAAGTTAGATACTAGGGTCGGACAGGATCCTCCTGAGAAATGAAAATAAAGTAAGGGATAATGATTTTTATGTTTAGTTAAACATTGAATAGTAGGGCTGTAACTCGGGTGAGTTAGAGGTATAATTCGGACTTAACCCTACATATGAAATGTTCAACCATAATCCAACTTTAACTTTACTTTTAACCCTAACTACTCAACCCTAACCCAATCCATCCTGAAATTTTTAAACTCGAGTTTGCAATTTGGGTTGAGATTTTGAATTATAAAGTCGGGTTAATTCAGGTTATCTATATCACTAATCTCCATGTTGAAAATTTAAAGTGATATTTAATAAGTTTCACATTAAATCAAATTTCTAAAAAATTACAAACAAATTTTTAGGAAATTAATTATCCAAAATGTTAATATTCAATAAATTAAGATTTAAATAAAGGAAGTTGAAAAGAAAAAGGTTATCATAATTTGAATATTATATATCATATATTTAAAATAAAAAATATACATAAAAAATAATATTACTAATAGAGTATTCGACTCCAATTATGAAACGTACAACGTGGAGGTTGAGTTCAAGCTGATATAGATAAGAAGTCTATTTTAACGAGGACTTCTCCACTCCAGGAGTCAGTCTCCTACTAGGATACAGTCTTATTTGACCACTATAAATACAGAAACGGTACATATACCAGGTACGCAATTAATACCCCCTGAGTTCCTTTATAGCTTGGAAAGTCCTTTCGATTTCTGACTTGATCGTCGAAACGTAGTCGACCGGCACCGCGTCGGTGCCTTCTCGATTACCCTTCTCTTGTCCTTTTTTACAAGTTGGCGTTTGACCAGTTCGAGGTGAATTTTTGCTTCATCAATTGGCGCCGTCTATGGGAAACAATCACAAACTTGATTGTTCTACACGAATCATATACGAAACATGATACACCTACGATCTGGGTTAGAGACTACCACTGTACAGGACCCTCCAACGCAAGGCCCACCTGCCGGCCACAATCCCCCAGCGCAGGACCTCCCTGCCAATCACAATCCTCCAACCGCCCAGGATCCTCTTGTTGGCTATGACCTTCTTGGCGAACAAGGCCCTCCAATCAAATTGGACCCGCTTGCTGTCCCTGATCTTCTAGACTGCAACGTGCCAGCTGCAGGAGAGGGAGGTATACAACCCTCTGGATAGATGGACTTCCCTGGGGCATACCCTGAAATCCCAAACAACTAGGGACGGATCGCTGCGTTGGAATGCCAAGTTTGAAACTTGAATCAAAACATGGCCCATATACTCTAACAAAATACGGCAATTTTGCAGCGCCTCCCTCCTATGGCGCCAGTACCATCGCCGGGTCACCTTGTTGATCCAGAAGAGGATGGTGTTGGGCGAGACAGTGAAGTCCTAACGGACGACGCAGCTCAGAACCGAGTAAGAGGTGGGACGAACCCTAGTTACCTAGTCCCACTCGAAAAGAACCAACCCCATGGAGACTCAGGGCACCCAGGAAAAACTACCTATTATGATATGGAGATGCAGGATCTCAGAACCAGGGTAGAAAGCATGGCCCACGCCATAAGGGGGAAGGGCCCTGCTACAGTAAAGGAACTGGTCCAGCAAACCAACCTCCCTTTCTCCGCAGGGATAATGAGTTGTCCTTTGCCCAACAAGTTCAAGATGCCCACTATTGAAAGCTTTGATGAGACCAATGACCCGCTAAATCATCTGGAGACCTACAAGGCTCTGATGCACCTCCAAGGAATACCAGATGAAATCCTATGTAGAGTTTTTCCTACTACATTGAAGGGTTCTGCCCGGTCATGGTTCAACAACCTGAAGCCGGCATGTGTACGTTCCTTTAAAGAACTAAGCCAATTGTTCATAGGCAATTTTATTACCGCCCGAAGGCACAGAAAGCCTACCACCTATCTCCTGAATGTAAGACATAATAAGGGGGAGTAATTGCGAGACTACATTAACCGGTTTAACAAGGAGATGTTGTAGGTCGATGCTCTGGACAATAAGGTGGCAGTTACCGCATTTATGGGGGGCCTATTACCTTCAAAATTATTATACTCAATTTCCAAGCACCTTCTAAAAAGTATGTCTGAGCTACTCGTGAAAGCCTAAAAGTACATGAACGTAGAGGATGCCCTTGATGCGAGAAAGGCAGACAGAAAAAGGGAGGGAAATTCCAGTGAGGAAGATAGAGACCCCGAGTATGGCAAAATGTCATGGGGCAGACCGATAAAACATTACGTCGTGAGTAGGGAGACATGGGGCATATTAACTAGAGACATTAAAAGGGAGGCAGTTGGCCCATCCTTGGATTGCTGAGCCTTTGTGGAAGTGCCACCAGTAAGACTTTCTTTTAAAAGTTACATTTACTTTAATTATTCTAGCTGAAACTCAATTTAATATCGAGTCTTAGGGTGATAGCTCCGAAATTTTTTCTCGAATAATTCTCTATTTGTTACTCAATTATTAATAGCAATCATTTTTGTTTCAAAATTTGTTGTTATAACTAAAACAAAAAGTACACAACCCCACGGGGATACACCTCCAATGAGGGCCTTTAATGAAAAAGGCAGGATGGATAAATCCCGAGAACATTATTTAACAGCCTTACGGGGGCACAGCCCTACGAGGGCCACCTTATGGGGATACACCTCCAAGGAGGGCCTTTAATGAAAAAGGCAGGATGGGTAAATCCTGAGAACATTGTTTAACAGCCCTACGGGGGCCCAGCCCTACTGGTTCACAGCCTTACAAGGGCTCAGCCCTTAGGGGGCACAACTCTACGAGGGCCACCCTATGGGAACACACTTCCAAAGAGGGCTTTTAATGAAAAAGACAGGATGGATGAATTTCGAGAACATTGTTTAAACAACCCTACGAGGGCACAAGCCCAGCCCTGCTACGGGGACATAACCACACCTTTTCAAATGGCCTTTAATGAAAATTGTGGGATGATTAATCCAAAAACACTGTCAACCTACCCTACGGGGGCACAACCTGTTAAAAGAGATTTTAGCAAAAGGCAGGTAAGTCCCGCCAAGGTGGTTACATGGCTTTATCAAGAACCGTGCTATTAAGTTTATTCATTAGAGTTTATTAACTAAGTGAGTCATTGGCATAATGGTTAGGGTGAGACCATTAGAGCTTATTAGCTAAGGTTTGATTCTTCAAAGTGATAATTATTTTTTAAATATATATATAAATTGGGTTCTTATATATCGACCAAAAGCCGAGTCCAAGGAGAAACCGGCCCATCTTAAGCACGGTCAAAGCCGCACCAGGCCAAAGCCGGGTGACCCAAATGCCAGCCCAAACCGGGCCGTGCTGCCCACACCACCACGCACAGGTTTAGCCCATCGCACCCGGCCCTGGCCGGGCCCACACGAGTGAAAAAAAGAAAAGAGAAGAAGAAAAAGAGCTTGTAGCAGTTTACAATCCACGAGTCAAGATAAGGCCTAGTAGGGCAGCCAAAGTGTTCCTAAGGCCCGACGAGCGACCCTCATGAACGAGGACTTCTCCATCTCCAGGAGGTCCCATTTGACCGTTATAAATACAGAGACGGTCCATATACTAGGTACGCAATTAATACCCCTAAGTTCCTTTATAGTTTGGAAAGCCCTTTCAATTTCTGACTTGATCGTCGGAGCGTAGTCGGTCGGTACTGCGCCGGTGCCCTCTCAATTATCCTTCTCTTGTTTGATCGTTGGAGCGTAGTCGGCCGGCACCGCGTCGGTGCCTTCTCGATTACCCTTCTCTTGTCCTTTTTTACAGGTTGACGTTTGACCAGTTTGGGGTGAATTTTTGCTTCATCAATTACAATTCGGGTTTGGATTGGACTCAAGTTGTTGGTACCTCAACTCAAGTCAAACACTAATTAAGTTCGAATTGAATTTTTCAACCCAATCTCAACTCTAATTATAAAAATAATTATCCAAACCCATAAAAAATTGGTCTGAGTTCGAGATTTCGAGTTACCCAACCCAAATTGCACTTTACTGAAGAAGAGAGAAAAAAATATTAAAAAAGAAATTTGGAGGAATAAAATATGAACTTAATAAAACTTTTATAATACAAAAAAAAAAACTTCAACATAAATTTTGCTGATCTCATGTAAGAGAAAGAGTATGATAGGAAATTAATTGAGATAATTTTTTATTTTCCATTATATCTTAAAAACAATAATATTATCATTTATTTTCTTTTACTTCGTAATTTATCAAACACGGCTATGTTTTCTTTTATTTTTCTCTGGGTTATCATTTATTTACTTTTCTCCTTGTCCAAACGAAACCTAACTCAAGAAGTAAGAAATATCAATCTTTTTTTTTTTTGTTCATTTTTTAATTTTCATGCTCAAATCACAATACATTTCACTTCACTTCTCTCTCATGTATTTGAATTGAATTATTTCATTGCAGCTTCAATGCCCAGCGATTTCTTTATAAACTCAACCTCAGGCCGCCGCACCGACGTTCGCGTCGTCGTCGTCGGCGACCGCGCCACCGGCAAATCAAGCTTGATTGCCGCCGCGGCTTCCGAGGTCTTTCCGGAAAACGTCGCTCCCGTTTTGCCTCCCACTCGCCTTCCAGCCGATTTTTATCCCGATGGCGTACCCGTTACAATCATCGATACTTCATCCAGGTTCTGATAATTATATACATATATGTGTCTGTACATGTATATACTGCTCTCTTCCTCTATACTAATCTATCGATTTAATTATTGAATCGTGAAAGATGATTTCTCTCTGTTTTCTCTCTCTCTATTTTTTCCTTCTATTATTATTTTTTGATATGTATTTTTTCCATTTAAATTTGATGTTGAATTTAGTTTGGAAAGTAGAGGTAAGCTTGCCGAAGAATTGAAGCGAGCTGATGTGGTAGTGCTGACATATGCATGTAATCAGCCTGCAACACTTAGTCGCCTGAGTTCTTTTTGGTTCTATGAACTTGGTCGATTGGAGGTTTGCAATTCACGCGTTTTGTTAACATTTGGCTCATATATATATATATATATATACACACATATATATATTTAATTTAATTTATGTATGTATGTCTGTATACTTGTCATATTTTTCATGATAGGTAAAGGTACCTGTGATTGTAGTTGGTTGCAAACTAGATTTGAAAGACGAGCAGTACCACCTGAATCTAGACCGGGTGATGTCACCAATCATGAAACAATTTAGGGAGATCGAGATTTGTATGGAATGTTCTGCGGCTAATCTGGTTCAGGTTTGTGACGATGGTTTAATTTGTTCCCTTGTTTCATTACAATATATATGCAATTATTTAGCATGTTGCGATAATATTTTTTGATCATGACAGATTTTGTTGCTTTTGTTGCCCATAAATAACAACATTCCGACTGCATGTGTGTGTTTTTACTTTATGATCTTGATTTCAATATCCTTTATTTCAGGAACATATATACAAATATGATTCCTGTAGACGGATTGTTTATATAATAACATTCAGTTTTGAGATCAACACAGTGTGTTGGCATAGCAATCAGATAAATCTGAATTTGGGAGTTCACAAGTGATAGGTTGTCATTCTTTTTTAATTTTCAACAGTTTCAGAATCTCAAAGATTTTGACACCCTTATTCTCTCTCTCTTGCAGGTCCCTGAGGTATTTTATTATGCTCAAAAAGCAGTACTTCATCCAACAGCACCATTGTTTGATCAAGAAACCCAGGGCTTGAAACCACGGTGCATAAGAGCATTGAAACGGATATTCCTTCTTTGTGATCGTGATATGGATGGTGTCCTCAATGATGCAGAGCTGAATGAATTTCAGGTTTTTCTTTTACTACCACATATATATTTGTTTCCTTGGGCACTTGAAAATTTTAACCTTATCTTTTTCTTTCTTTTCCATACAATGCTAGTATCTCATGTCTTATGTTGTGAAATGATTTTATGATTTTGGTGAACAGGTTAAATGTTTCAATGCTCCATTACAGCCTGCTGAAATAGTGGGTGTTAAAAGAGTTGTACAAGAGAAACTACATATAGGAGTTAGTGACCTTGGGCTTAATCTGACCGGATTTATTTTTCTCCATAATCTTTTTATAGAAAGAGGACGGATTGAGACAACTTGGACTGTCTTAAGGAAATTTGGTTATGATGATGATATTGAACTCAGGGATAATTATCTCACAGTTCCATTTAAGAAAGCTCCTGACCAGGTATCTCTCTTACTGAGCTAAAGCTTGATTGTCATAATCTTGCCATTGTTATAAGGTTTTATTTTGGTGTCCCTATTCTTATTTTTATTCAGCACAAGAGATTGGGGAACTTTTTTAGTTGGCCTTATGCTTCTAGAATATTTTTTGCTTTAATCATATTACAAGTTTATAACTCGGTTTCTTTCAAGGATTAATTGCACAAAACACCCCTGTAGTATGTATATAGTGCGTATACCACCCCTCTCATTTGAAAAACACCCCCTAGTGGTGCATTCGAGGACCTATAGTCAACCTGCCATTAATGCAGGTCTTAAATTACCATAATGCCCATGGAATGACATAAAAAAGAGAAAATGAAAAAAGTTGACCCAACTTAAACGACATCGTCCAGTTGTGGCAAGAAGGAAGATGAAGAATCATGGATCCTCGATCAAATGGATCCTCAACGTTGGAGTTCATGGACAACTCTCACCATTACCTTCTTGCTAATCACATCCCCACGTTACAGGATAGAGAAATCCATCTAATTCTTTCACCTAAACCCACAAAACCCATTTCACCAATTCTTCAAACCCTCATTTGCGAAGTCTTCAACATTCCGCAGGCACAATTCCGCATAGAAACCTCCACTGGTTTCCACCAACAACGGAGAGCATTTGTAAGCCACACCAGACTTTTATTTCTTAGGCAACCAAACTTCATTGATAATTCAAAACATCAAGGTAGTGAAATGAATAAAATTGCGCCAAATTGTGGTAAAGCCATTGTTATTTTTTTAAATAAGCAAAGCCATTACCAATTTGATCATGCAATCGTGAGAAAACCACAATAGCTTTGAGTCTAATTGAATTAATTGAGAAAAAAAAAAAGAAAATAAATTATGGTAAGGTTAAAGATAACTTTAAACCAAGATTTATTGAATATTAAGGGATAAGCACATGGTTGATATAGTTTCTATGGAGTACTTGTACAAAAGATAGGGTCAGAGATCCACTTCCACATAAGAGGAATATATGCAAAGAGATTACTCCTTCCAGAGGGAGAGAAAGTGCGGGCTAGAGAGAGAGAGAGAGAGGGTGATATAACTGGTTAGGTGAGAGGGTGATATATAATATACATATATATGTGTGTGTGGGGCGAAAGACATTCTGAAACAAGGTGGCATTTTTGGGTGTAAACATTAAAAGCATGTCACGTGACCACTTTAATGGCTCTTCTCTAATGGCTATTTAACAAAAGGTAGATGCAGCAATTGACCAAATGTGTTGGAGTTATATACAAAATTGGTACCTTGGGGGTGCTATACTATAGGGTGTTTTCTGCATTTAATCCTTTCTTTCAATCATATTATAACTTTATTAGTTGGCAAAGCAATGTTTATATTCCAATTGTTTTTTTTTTTTTTAATTACTCTGACTAAATTCCTAATGTGCACACACACACATATATGTAATATACAGATGTGCCACTTTTCTTTTTGAAAAAAAAGAGAGTTGTTAGTACATTATTTTTCATAATAATTTATTTGTATGTAACACTTACTCTTAAACGTATTATTGTAGAGTATAGAGTTGACAAGTGAAGTTGTTGAGTTTTTGAAGGGGATCTTCAGTTTGTTCGATGATAATAAGGTATTATAAGTCTTTGCCATACTTCATATCATGATATCGTAGATAGATCCTCGATTACATTGTAGACTTCCAATTTCTTTTTATTTGGTTATCTATTAATTAAAATCATTATGTACGTTCCTCAAAATTTTACTATGTAAAAGAGTAGTGTCTTGGCGTTCTCATGGTTTTGTGGGTCTGATTTTTGTTTTTGTTTTCATTAGTTCCTCCTCGAGTCATCTCTCTACTGGAGCCATTAATTTGGTTGTGCAAGTGAATTCAAATCATCTCTGGAAAAGACAGGAAATTGTGGATAATTTGGACACACTAAGAAAAGGTTAAGGACCTAAACCAAGGCCTGTTTAAATGTTGTAGATAGGTGCAGGAATGATTCTGGAATTTTTAAGAAGAATTTCTTCACTCTAAATATAAGTTGCAAATATGTGAAGAAAGTCAATACCAGATGGGTACTCCCTGAGCACTCTAAATCATTTTTTCTTTTCTTATTTCATGCATGAACTTGAAATGGGAAGATAGAAGGTGCTTTATCTTGATATTAAGTGTGCTAAACTGCGAGTAATTTAGCAATGTTGTTTCATCTTAAATATCTAGCTTCTGCTTTATAAACTTCATAATTGTTGATGAAGTAAAAGATGCTGTTCAATTTCCACTTTTATTTTCAACACTTTCAGGATAGTATAGTATACCTATTATGCAATCTTAACTGATATTATCTATGCACGTATTAACATATTAATCAGTCGTGTTTAGGCCAGCTGATATTGTGAATAATAGCAGTACTTGGAACTCATTGCAACAGAGCCTATTAATTCTGTACTTCCTTTGCTGTGCCGCGCATCCCTTACAAATGAAATAACCCCATTTTAATATATTATCTTCTTCATGGCAGTTTGATTGGACAAATTCAAATAGAGAGGTGTTGTAAGGTAACTGTTATGACAAACAGCCGTAAACCAAGCACAATCACGAAACACGATAGAAAATGAAACAAGCACAACACACAAAACACAAGAATTTACGTGGTTTGGCGATATGTTTACATCTACGGCAAAGGTCCGGCGAAAGTTTTCACTAAGCGAAAATCAGAAGATTACAAGTTTCAACCCCAAACCTTAGCTCTCGCTCTCTCACTCTCTTTTTGCGTTTTCAATGTTTTCTCTCTTAATCCCACTCCAAACCCTAGATGTCCTTATATACCGGGCTACAATACAGTCCTAAATAGGGCCCAAAACCCACACAAAGCCCATTTTTTGGGTCAAAACCGGATCGTAACGCGATCCGGACTAAGACAAAATTTGGGTCACAACATAACAATAACTTGTCATGCCATCAGAGATGGCTTAAAGATACCTGAAATAATTTTTTGCGAGTGCTTTTCATGTGTGCAAGTGCAACAAAGATACACTCATCATAAATGCTATTTTAAAGTTGACCTATCTAACACAAATCTGAAT
Source organism: Cornus controversa (assembly GCA_026545225.1). Classification (NCBI taxonomy): domain Eukaryota; kingdom Viridiplantae; phylum Streptophyta; class Magnoliopsida; order Cornales; family Cornaceae; genus Cornus; species Cornus controversa. The sequence goes on along the minus strand of CM048850.1, from coordinate 63,980,642 downwards.
TACATCATATCTAGAGGCGATGCAATAACCATGCAACAAAAGTAATCTCGTTATACACTCCATGTAAAGGTTATGTCCCAAATAATGGAACAACATCATATTAGTGAGATATACATTTACTATGTTACAAAATCATCTCATATATATTTGGTTGGTTTAGCCAGCACACCGCTTATGTTTTTGTTACCAAGTTCAATTATATTGTGTAATATTTTCACCCTTTTTGTGTATGGTCTCTTTTTTAGTCTTACACGACTATTATGCTTCCGTTTGGTAGGAAGGAAGAAGGGAGAAGGAAATAGAGGAAGGATATAACATGTCTCCATTGTTTAGTACAAGGTAGAGTTGAAGAGAAGGGAAGGATGGATGAATGAGGCATCCTTCCTTGCTCACCAATTTCTGTCCATCCAAAATTGGATGGAAGAGAAGGGAAGGGAAGTATTATTATAGTATGTATCGTGAAGCGACATTATTACTTTTGAGGGTGTAATGTTAAAAAGATGTAAAATCTTTGACTTCCTTCTCTCCTACCAAACAATGTAAGGTGTCAACTCCTTCAATTCTCTTCCACTCAACCAAACTATTGTTACATACCACTCTTAACACGATGCGTATTAGCCCATAACATGATGCGTATTAGTCCGTAAAAGATTGAAAGTTTGACCTCCTTAACACCAATTGGTTTTAGGTGAGATGGCGGCTTGAAATCCGACAAGTGATATCAGAGCTAGAGGTCACGGGTTCGACTCACGTGAGTGCCATCGCGCGGGGGAGTGTTGTTACATATCACTCTTATGTTTGTTGTTGGTTCACGTGACACTCTTAACATGATGTGTGTTAGCCCGTAAAAGATTAAAAGTTTGCCCTCCTTAATGCCAATTGATTTTAGGTGAGATGGCAGCTTGAGATCCAACAAGACAAACAAAACAAAGGAAGAATACCTTCCTTTCTCTTTAGATTTCTCATCCATCCTTCCTACCACCTCTTTCATCTGTTTTTCCGTCCTTCATACCAAACGAAGCTTTAATGTTTAGCATGGTCTCTATCTAGCACGGGAAAGATGGATAACCATCTCTTGTGTTTGGAGGATAGATAATTTGTCAATGGAAAACATCCAGTTTAACATTACCAGTTTTCTTTTTCCATATTTATTTCAGGTGCATGTTAATGCCAAATACATATGGTAATCAGGATTCTAGGGCACATACAACCTATGTTATCTGGTATCGGCACTTTGCTTTGGAATGTTGGTGTCGACACGACACAATACTGGTATGAGACGACTAGAGAATTAGTGGAGGAAGGGAAAAAGAAAGAAATACTAACATGCTCACAACGATTGATCTTTGTTGGAGCCAAAAAATGCTTTGTTGAAGGTTCTCCACTCAAAAATCATCCTCATTGGGGTTGAAAATGGTCGTTGGAATGCCTTTTGGGTCCTCGATCAAGGCTAGGGTTTTATCCCTCTATAGGCGCTCTACTCGTAAATGAAGATAGGGAAGGAAAAGTAATCGTAAAGGAAGGCAGCATTCCTCATTTTTTTAACAAGTTTAAAAAGTTATAATTTCAGTTTTGCCCCCAATTTTTTTATATTTCCTTAAAAATATCTAAAAATAATATGTATTCTTATAATTACCCAATATTTTATGTTCCTTTTCAATTTTACCCTTACTTTTAGTTCAACATTTTAAAAAGTACAACAGTTATACCAATGATTCTTTGACGCATTATCTGTGTCCATATCCCAAATTTTTACAATTAGAATGATCTGACACCTAGACACGCACCTGTGTCAGACACCCCTACCCGAGTTCGGGTAATGCAGCATAAAACTAGTGTTGCATTAGCAAGCCATAGCTACCTTTCCTTTTCTTTTTTATTTTAATCAATTCTTCATTTTCTCATTTGGTTCGAGCACTTCGATGGTTCTCATAATTGAATTGCTGCATCCTTGTTACATTTTCTTTTGAAAAGATTCTTTTAGGAAAAAATAAAATTTTGAATGCTAGTAATTAGTAAATTTCTTTTTTTAAGAAGCAGTACTGACGTGACAATATTCTTTCATCTTGCATCATCAAGTATTTTGATTAAGTGATTGATTATCTGTCTTGCATGATAGAAATTGTTTTCATATTTAGGTTTTCATGTTCTATGATACTAAGTTATTTGCCTTAATATAGGTTAATAATATAGGAGTGCAATATGACACTAAAATTTAGGATTTTCATGTTTTACAATTCTAACTATACACGTTCCGAATTTCTGAAATTGTGAACCTTGGTGCTTAATAGGATGGAGTCCTAAGTCACTCTGAACTTGATGATCTATTTTCAACTGCACCAGAAAGGTGAGTTGGTTTTGTGAAGCAACATTTTCTTGGTCTTTTTCCTTTATTTTATATGCTATGATTTATAATTACATCTAAATACAAATAAATACACACGATACACATAAAAACACATGCATGTGTGTATTGAAGTACTTCCATGCTGTGCATGAATGCTTGGTATTGTTGCCTTTCTTTACTGATGGACAGAAAAGTATTAAACTATTAACTATTATAATCAATATTTCAGCCCTTACTTCCATGAGGAATTTCAGGTTGATGATGGCAAATATTGCTCAATGCACTGAAAATAATAACGGTTTGTGCAGGGGCGGAAGGAGGGGGCATGGGCCCCAAAAATTTTGAATTTTTTTAGTAGTATATGGCCCATCACTCTCAAATTTACATTAGCCCAAATTTGGCCCACCTGAAATATATTAGCCCATCCCAAATAAATGAAACATTTAGTTAGTTTATATTAGTCCAACTCAATTAAATGAAACATTTAGTTAGTTTATGTAAGCCCAACTCAATGACAACCTCTTGTAATATGATATAGTAGCCCAACCCAATTAAATGAAACATTTGGTTAGTTTATTTAAGCCCAACCCAATATAATATATATGTAATAAACACAGAACAAAGCATAGACCTGGGATCGAAAGCTTGTATCAGTTGTATGGATTCTTGCAATGGTGGGGAGATTAGGGCTTTGAAGAATGAAAAATTAATGAATTTTTTAATTAGAAAAAGAGAAATAGGTGAAAGAGGGAGAATGAACTTACATATGTTTCGTTCTTATTTGATTTTCTAATACTCTTGTATATATTGAATATACTTATACATATCGACATATAAATACTATATATACGTTATACATACATTTTTCTATAGACATTTATACAATACATATATATTTGATATACCTTTATACATATAAATTAATATTAAATTGATGCAATTTTTTTTTGGCCCCCCACCCCAGCCCCCCCATAGAATCCTGGCTCCGCCCTTGGGCTTGTGTTGTCGCAAAATTATGAAGTTATCTCATGAAAATACACTCCAATTGTAGTTGCTAACTCTTTTTTTGTTTTGGATTAAGTAAATACTCTCACACACACCCACAAATGCCCACTATGAGGCTTGAACCCTTGCCTCTCCTTTGAGCAGAGGTTACATGACCCAGGCCATGGCCTGGTGGTTAGTTGCCAGCTCTTCACTACTGTATTGTTAATTTCCTATTTGGAGCATCCAAATACTTAAATTGAGTATGAGTGGAAGTCCGCATGTTTTCAATGTGTGTATAATTTTATATCATACCAAACCATTTATGCACTAGATTTTTATTTTTATTTTTATTTTTTATGTTAATACCTCTGAATCTGTGATTGTTTTACCTTATAAATTCCCTAATGAAGAAAAAAAATGAATTTTACCTCATAAATTGCTTGTAAATGTTGAAATTTAAACTCTTTAACGTTTTTTATGTGCGGGTGTTTGTAAACGGTACTTTATATCTATAACTATCTAGCATTACAAACATAATTTGGAGCTCTGCATTGGTGATCTATTTTCTACTTCTTGGTTGTTTTGAAATTTTCAGTTATAATGTCCTGCTTATGCAAATGAATTAGGATCACATCTTTTTTTATTCTTTTCCTTTCCTCTCTTTCTATATGACTCACTTTTGCAAATGGATTAGGATCACATCTTTACTTCTCGTCCTTTCTTCTCTCTCTATATGACACTCTTTGATGACACTGTATGATAGATGAAGTATGAAGAACGTGTCATATTTAAACGATTTCTTCTCACCATATCAACATCACAAAAGCATCAACTCTAATCATATTACACATGCTATTTTGTAGAACAACTGTATTTTAATATTATTTTGCAGCATGCATTCAATCATTTAATTTCAATCATATTATTTAGGCAGTGGAAATACACTTCAATAATGTTTCAGAAAAATTACAGGCTACACCAACTCTGCAAAATGTTTTGTTTTATCCTGCAATTGGTTTTGCTAAATTGAGTTCACAATAAGTAGCATGTTTGGATGCTTTTAATCATTTGATTTTAAGCATATTCTTTGCACCAAGAGACCGCTATTGTGATTATATGGAATCCTTAAATGGACAATGCATGGTTTGGTTTGCACAGGCTCTTTCGTGTGTGTTTGTGTTTCTGTGGTGTTCTTTTTTGAAGGGGGAGGGGGTTGTTGGTTACAGGTGGCTGAGAGTTGGAACTAATTTTGTAATAAAGATCAGGATTATGCACTAGTGGGATTTTGTAAATTTTCTATTGATTTTTTGATAAGTGTTTTTTCTGGTGATATTTTATACATTGACACACAAACATGCATGGCAGTTGGTTCTTTTTAATTAAAGTGGTGATGTTTTGGGAAATGAGAATGATTATGGACACTGGTCCTAACTATTGATCTTTTGTGAAACTTGAACAAAACTCTGGTTTGTGGGAACACTCAACAGGGTTTTGTAGGTCTAGTAATAATATCAAACCTTTCATTTCCTTTCATGCTTAAATGTGACTTGTACTTTTCTTATATTTGCTGTTATGTTTTGAATTTCAGTCCATGGGGTGAACCTCCGTACAAAGACACTACCGCTGCATTAGAGGGTTTGTCTCTTAATGGGTTTCTATCTAAGGTGTGTATTCCTATTAGCATTCTTCAGTTGTTGCACTTTAATGAGAGTTACAACTCTTGCCTAAATGTTTTAATCCACAATAATATTTTCTTCCCTTGTGTTTGTTTTTTGTTGGTTGGGGATGGGGCAGACGGAATGGTGGTAAAACTTATGTGAATTCTACTGGAATATAAATCCTTTTATCATCTTCCTGATACTGAAACCAACTTAGCAAGAGCTGCTTGGTCATAGTGGCTATCTTGCAGTGGCTACTTTACAAATTCGTATTTTTTTCTTGACCAGCTGTACAGACAATTTGTGGTGGTGGTCGTTGTTGTTGTTGTCAAAGGGCATTGTCATCAGGGTGCATTAGTTCTGTGAAGTCAAAAAGGTTTACTAGTTGGAATTTATTACTTGCAATACTGCCTTGTAATTGGGAGAGAATTTGCTCTCTCCACCTCCTTTTGGCCTTTAATGGAAAATGAATTATCAATTCCATTTATTAGGAAGATTGGCTACTAGTTCTCTTGCTGATTTGATGCATCTAATTTTTCATGTTGTGATTAGAGGGGGGCTCATATCCACTGGTTTACTTTTCTTATATAGATTATATAAAATATTGACATGCTATTATTTCAATTGTCATTTAGGCAGAAGGTTGCTCTCCTTGCAGTATTATTGACTACTGTGTTGATCTCTTTTACATTAGGCATTCCTCTTCTCTCTCTATATATATATATATACGGTAGGTACTTTCCTTTATATCCTCAAGCTATCTATTGATTGTTTCTCATGTAAAACACATTATTGCAGTGGGCCCTTATGACACTACTGGACCCAGCTCAAAGTCTGGCTAATTTGGTATACATTGGATATACTAGTGACCCTGCATCCACATTCCGTGTTACTAGGAGAAGATCTTTAGATCGTAAGAAGCAACAAACAGATAGAAATGTTTTCCAATGTTTTGTTTTTGGACCTAAAAAAGCTGGAAAATCTGCAATACTGAAGTCATTTCTGGGAAGGTTTAGTTCTGAATCTTTAGCTTGGTCAAAGTCAGATTGTTGCCTTTTGTCTTCAAAAGAGAATTTATAGTGACTTTACTTTTTTTTTGGCAGCACAAAATATCATATACTCTCTCCCTCTTCTTCCAAGCCAATTTTGACAACATTAAATTTGTTCATTTTATTCCAATTACAGGCCATTTTCAGAGGATTATATTTTGACAACTGACGAGGGTTTTGCGACGAATGTTGTTGGTAGGCTTGGGGTGAGTATATTGTGTGACTTGACAGTTCGGTAGAATCTCTCTCTCTCTCTCTCTCTCTCTCTCTCTCCCGTACTTTTGCATCATATCACATCAAACAACAAGTTTAGCAAGTTAAATAAATGAACACGATGAAATGACAAAATCTGTGTATTTTGATCATTATGTAATACATACATCTTTCTTTTAGTTATTTGGGGTAGGAGCTGATGTAAGAATAAGTTATTCTCAACCAGTCAATATCTTCTTATAGAATTTATAGTTTGTCTCGATTGTTGCGTTGAATAAATGTTTTCATGCTTATCATGCATGCCAAAATTCAAATTACTTGGAGAATCACATATTCTAATGTTTATAAAGAAAAAATATATCAGCTACCGGGCACTTATATCCAATGACCCTGATATTGGGCATGCATGACAAGTGCAATGTAGTTATATAATCCAATGGTTGGATTTATAAAAGACAAATTGTATTTGTTAATTAAGTCGATTCTGCGCTATATATATGTGCATATATATTTGTTTCTACATTTCAATATCTATTGTTTATAATATATTATATTCATAAATATTTAATTCTGGCTGATTTGAAGTATATGATCATATTTGTGACATACTACTGCATTTGCAGGGAACTAAGAAGACTCTTGTACTGAGGGAGATCCCAGAAGATGGAGTTAAAAAACTTTTATTTAATAAGGAGTTTTTGGCAGCTTCTGATGTTGCAGTTTTTGTTTATGACAGGTAAGCATGATATGGTATATTTTATTAATAATCATGAAATGATCACATCAGTTGACAAGGCTTAGGGGGGAAAAAAGGGAAAAAAAGGGAACACGCTTTAGTCAATTGCTGGACTATTTTTTTATTTTTACTTTTTAAGCTTGCTTCTTTTTCCTTTTTTTTTTCTCTTTTTGATAAATAAGCAATTAGATTAGAACAGAAAACTAAGTACAAAAGTTGAGGAGAGCATACCCTTTTATGTACAGCAAATGGAACTCAGAAACAAAACAAAGGAAATTACAGGTTAGAAATGTTCCAAGCAATTTGAAATCTACTACAAAGGTCAGAATCATCCAGATTAGAAGCAAAGCACATCTTCAATCTGGTATCTTATAAAACTTTGAGAAGAACAGTGTACTCATCCACATAACATTGGAAGACCTCGTATTGTTTCTCTCCCTCCATAGATGGTAAACAAGAGATCTTATGAAGCTGGCTTCTCCAGCATTTGCCTTGAGGTTACTAGCTATCCAATCCAAAAGGACTGAGAGATTACAGTTTCTTGGCCATAGAATTCCAATCTTAGATGTTAGAGCAGTCCAAACTTTGCAGGAAAACTCGTAGTGGAAGTGAAGGTGTTGAATAGTTTCATTACCCCTTCTGCATAAGATGCAAGCATCATGTTGGCCTGTTGGGTGACTCCTTTCTGCATCAACAGATTCAGAGTTTGAAGCTTGTTTTTAGCTGCTAACCATAAAATGAAACCATGTCTGGGAGTGCCCCTAGCCCTAGGAAACCAGATTGCAGGAGTCCACTTCTATGTATCATTATGAACTCTGAAGGACTCACAAGCATCTCCAATTGTGAAATATTAGAAGTATCAGTCCAAATAATTTTGTCAACACCATCGTTAGATGGAAGAGGGGTCTGATCCTAAACAAATTTGATTTCTCTCAGGTTCTAAAGCTCTGAATTAGGCCATTTCCAACCTTCCCTCCCCAGAATGTAAGCCACTTCATGTTTTTCTTTTGTCCTATCTAACCTACCGGTGGAGGAATTCTATGAATTTATATCTGTAAAGTGCCTTGGAAGCCAACTTATACTCGTAGGCATTTGGTTTTTTAACACGAGTTTTTTTTTTTTTTGTTTTTTCAAATTTCTGTTTCTTTAAAAATAATCATTTTTCCTGATACAATGATGGTAAAAGGCATGTTGGTTTTTTCTTCTTAGTTCGGATGAATATTCTTGTAAAAGAGCAGCAGAATTACTTATAGAAGTAGCTAGACGAGGAGAAGAAAGTGGTTTCGGAGTGCCTTCCCTCTTTATTGCGGCAAAGGATGATCTTGATCCATATCCAATGTCAATCAAAGACTCAGCAAAGGTATTTACTTCTTTTAGTGGCCACATTTTCTTTGAATACTGTCTGTATTAGTGTGAGACAAACTTCTTCCTCTCTCCCAGCCTCCCCTATGTGGTTCCCAAAAAATGGATTTCTTTTTTCTTGATTTATTTTGCAAGAGAGCATATGCTAACTTTATTGCAAATTGCGTTTTTTTTTTAGATTTGTCAGGATATGGGAATAGATGCACCTATTCATGTCAGTGTAAAGGAAAGAGAATTGAATAATTTATTCTCTAGAATTGTAACAGCAGCTGAGCATCCTCATTTAAGTGTCCCTGAAACTGAGATTGGGAGAAAACAGAAGAAATACCGCAAGCTTGTTAACCGTTCTCTCACGTTTGTTTCCGGTATGTATGTTGATCTTCTGAATTCCAGAACTAAGCACTTATGCTCCATTTGGATGGATGGATTTGAAATGAGGGGTTCGGGGTTCAAATCACACACACACACACACCCACAAGATGGCTGGATAGAGGATCATGTATTTTTTTAAGGTCCACGTGCAATTAGAATTCTTCTTGGTATGCACTTCAGGTAACTATTTCACATTGTTATTTCAAATTGCTATCTAAAAACTCAAATCCGTCCATGGATTTGATTAAACCATCAAATCTTTAATTTTAAATTATGCTCCTTAAACTATCCAAATCCATTCATTTAGAATTGATCCCCAAATGGAGCCTTAAAATGTTTGATATGGAGTACATCTTGGCTGATCAGATCTAGTATACTTAGGCCCTCTGTTATTTACATTTTAACTTCTTTTCCTTGCAATGACTTCATGTTATGCAAAGAGTGACCTCCTTCACCCAGTCACACCCTTCTTCTATGCATAGGTTTTATTGATGAGTTTGTGTAAAGACATTTTTGACTGTCTATTTTAAAATTGCAGTTGGGGCTGCTGTTACTGTAGTTGGACTGGCAGCCTATCGTGCCTATTCTGCGAGGAAGAATACCTCCTCTTAGGCGTTTATATTCAACAAGGAATGCGCTGCTGCTGTTGCACTACGGTAACAGCTAAAGTGTTTGTTTTATAACACCTTTCTTTTGTGTTCCACATTTTGCATTGTTGAGCATTTTCAAAAGATGGCTCTTGTATATAGAATGTTTTAAAAATCTGATAATCATTTTTTCCTATTGAAAAGCATTAATTATTGTTTTCTTTTACAGAACTCTCATATGTTGAAACTTCAAGTTGGCTATTATTTATTGCTAATGCTATTTTTGGTGAAATGTTGAGTATCTATTGATCTTGTTCTGATTAATTATAATGGGTTCCGTGGGTGGAGAGTGAAGTTTACATAGTAGACTTGATTGTAATGGTCATAAACCCCGAGTAAGGATTACATCTGTTGAGTTATATATTTGTTTTTCCATGTATAGATATAGGATGTGTTATCCTACGTGGCACTTGCCACATCATCAATAATGGCCCTCATAACAAAATGTCAAGTGGTCAACGAACACATGGTGTGGTACTTGTCACATCACCAATAATCTCACATAGAAGATTGAAGATTTGAATTATTGAGTTAGGAGTAGGATTCAGGAATATTTGGAATTTGAGGCTGTACTTGGTTTGGCGGCTAAAGTCCAAGGCCCGTTGAATTGGCAGACCACTCTCTCATAGTGGTTCAAGTGTTCAATGGACCTTCGACGGGACTTGTAGAGAGAGATCATTTGATTCACATATAATCTATTCCCACCCTATCTCATCATATGAGCATTATTTATAAATTATTGTCTTAGTACATCTCCAATAACACACCCTAATCATTTTCTCCCATTACTTTATATTCTTTTCCATTTTGTTATTATAATAAAATCATATGTGTTACCTTCGCATGACATCATCTGCCTTCACTTGCTTGACCTGTAATAGGACATGCCCAAAGGCTAGGGAGGAGAAATCAAGGAGGAATTCACTTGAAGCTCTTTTGCTCTCTATTTTGCTCTCACTCATTCTTTTTCACCTCAACCTCTAAACCTTCACAATGGGAGTTAACCATGAACTTGCACACTGCCATCCTCTCTCTTTCTCAAGTTTGTCTGGGTTTCACCTCTTTCAGTCCACTTGGATCTCAATTATGTTGCAAGTAATTATGTTGCGAGTAATGAATGTCATTAAATATATATATGATCTACATCTTCATCGTAATGAATGTCGTTAAATATATATATGATCTACATCTTCATCGTGACAAGCCATAGTGTCTCTCTCTGCTTCGCTATGGTTTAGCAGAGTTGTCTCTAAGTCGCAATATCTCTCTCTTCGCTTTGCCACAGTTCAACGAGACAGTCTCTCTCTCATCCATTCATCAAGGCTTAGCATTGCAGTATATCTCTCTTCGCTTCGCCACAATTCGTCTCTCTCTATTCCCTTCATTGCGATGCTAGCAATCTCTTTGCTGTGCCACGATTCGGCAGCGGCCTCTCCCTCACCCTTTCATCGTGGCCTAATGCCACGATGCCTTCATCTTCGTTTCATATTTCATAACGGTCTCTCTCCCGCTACTTTCCCTAGGACTAAGCGTTGTGAAGCTTGCGATCCCTCTCTACCCCTCTCCCTCTAGGCTGCATTCCCTATCTCCCCTTCGTTACTTTACTGCAACCTCTCTGGTCTCTCCCCTTGTCCCACCTCATGGCGATCTCTATCTGGTATCTCCCCTTGTCCCACCTCATGGCGATCTCTATCTGGTCTTCCCCTCGCTCCACGTCCAGGAGTTCCTTGGGGAATCCTCCAACATGACTCTCCCTCTCACCCCCTTGTGTATTAGGAGAAGCTTGAGGATCATCCCATTGTGTGCGCACGAGTGGATTATGGTTCAATTGGTAAGTGAAGCAAGCCAAATTCATAAAATACCGACATGTAGTGTGTATGTACAAATGTATATATACCCAATGCAAATGACAAATTAATCATGGCACATAGGAAAATGAAATTTAAAAATTTCATGACTATTGACATTTGTGAAAATAGTTGATTTAAGCATTTCTTGTCGTGACATACCTCGAGTTGAGGGTGAAAATGAATGGAAGGAAAGACACGATGACCTGAGTGGTTTAAGATTTAGTAGTTGTTAGATGATATGGTAAGAGAAAGTGGTTTTTGAACCAAAGGGTTCTCCCCTTGGGGAGAAAATCCTCTCATTTGAAGTACTTCATGCAGTCTCCTCCAGTGATGCGAGTATTGGTCACAGTTTGCCACGTCATAAAGCAATATACAACATACACAATGCAATACACACTTCTATCACCCTATTAGTTATATGTGGTATAACACTTGGTTATGATTATTACATAGGTGATATATGTTTTAATGAGATGTGATAGTGATAAGAAAATATGAATTCTCATATAACTAATAGGGTGATAAGAGTTCTCAAATATTGCAATAGTTGTAACAAAATGTTATGCCACTCGTAACCAATAGAGTGATATATGCTTTAATGACATGTAATAGTTATAACAAAATTGTGATACTTCACGTAAGTAACACGAGTGTACAAGGTTTATAGGATTTGACCATTTTTTGACCACAATTTATCCGTAGGAGACTTCAGGGAGATGGTCACTGGAGGGGGAAAAAAGTCACTCTCATTCTCTATCAGAGCACAAGATGCATAGAATAGAGACACAAATCATGTACTATATTTAGCATGTAGCCTTTTATACTTGCCACGTCGTCTCTTTCTCCCTTCTCCCACGAGAAAGAAACCCTGTGTATGTGTGAAAGCCAAACTCCGCAGGCAGTCTGTCCTCCTCTTTTAAGGAAAATATTATCCACCTTCCTCATCACCTCACCTGGTCTATGTATTGTATATGTATCGTATTGTATTGTATTGTATTGTAGCCTTTTCAAGTACCAAAACCACACCCACTCGGTACCGCACAAGAGAGGATCCAGACGCCTCGGTGGTGACCACATTAATGGTACAATCCCCACTTGTTCTACCAACAACCCTCTAGGTACTATTGAATTTCTAAAATGTCCCTCCTAACCCTTGATTGTTGAAAATTGACTAGTCAACCTTGTATGTTATGTTTGAGAAGAATTTCTAAACTAAGCAATTCCAACCTATTGTTTATGGTGGTTGTAGGTGAATCATGCTTAGCATTCTTGACATTTGAACTTTAATATTGTTAGGTTGCAATGTTCTTTTTTTTTGTAGTCTAACTTGCATTATTATGTAAATACTAGTTTATATATTGGGTAGTGTGAGAATAAAATAAGATAATATCCATGAACAAAAGCCGTGAAGAGATGGAGAGTAGAGAGAGCTAGATACAGTAATAACCACCATCCCACTAAACCAAAATGATAATCTCTCTTTAGGAAAAACAAGGTGGAGAAAGCAAAATGAAACCATAAAAACAAAAAATAGAGGAGTGAGAGAGAGTTCCAAGAGTTCCAACATATACTAGGAGTAGTTGTTTTAAGGTTCAAGAGATAGCCACATAGAATGGTCCCCAGCTTGACATCTCTTTGTTCCCAGTCCCACTCCCACTCCCACTCCCACTCCCACCTTCCTTGCACCTGGTTGGCCTTGGAAGCTCCCCATTACCACCCTCACTCCAGCAGCAATCACCACCACTTATCCTCATCATCATTGACATATTGTTCCTGATCACCTTTATCTTCTTCAACATTTTCGTAGTATTTGTTTACTTTCTCTTCTTCATCTTTACTCACCTTACTCTCGCAGCAACTCCGAGAACATTCCTTCAACAAACCGAGCCTAAGCCGGCCATTGACACGCTCGGCCTGAAGGTAAGTATTGGGAGGGGAAACAGACACTGCTTTTATTACGAGCCGGCCACCTTCTCGGTGAGGCCTTACTTGAACAGTGTCTGAGCCCCTGATCCAACTCAGGGGAGGCGGAAAACTATCATTACCAATCACTTTCTTAGTAAATTCTCGAGGCTTTGATCGATTCGTTGTGTGGAAATTTTGATTCTCAGATGAAAGAGAAGAGAATTCATCGCTGCATTCGCTAATGTCACTACCTGTTTCGCTTCCCAAACTTTCAGTGCACATTTCCAAGCTTTTCATGCTTAGAGTCGATGAAGAGCACTTTACAAGGGAGTGGACATACACATTCTCTTTGGAAATGTGGGATGTGTTTGTGAGAGTTTGAATGCAGCTCCAATCACCCGGCTCGTCATTGTTGTTGCTTTTGTGGTTACAATCACCAGCACAATTATTGTGGGATTTGGGTGGAGGAGCCAATTTGTGCCTTAAAACACAGGGTTCAAGGAATAGAGACTCGAGACACGATTGCAACCCTTGACACACTCGAGGACATAGTGTTTTGGCTAATAAGTAAACAGAGTAGGAACAGAGGAAAAACAGGGGAAGAACAGAGGACTTTAATTTTATGAAGAAATGGAGAGAGAGAACATGAAAGAGAATTGAAGGGCGTGTGGGTGAATTTATAGGTGGCTGAAAAAGCATTCACAAAGGGATATCTGTTGTGGAGACTAGGGAGAATAATTTACGCCACTAGAATTATTTAGCTTTTTACTCTGCCACACATTACCATTACCATGAGAAAAAGAACACACAGAAAAGATGATCCATTTGAAGATATTTAGAAGTGGACACTTTTAATTAATTTTTTGCTTTAAAAACAAAGGACTTAATGGGCAGTCTCTTAATTTGATTGGTTGATTTGGGAATTACTTAAAATGATATTAAACAAGAAGCTTTCCACAGGTACGCTGTTTTATCATCCAAAAAAAAGCCAACAAAACAAAGGATTCCTTATGATATTATTATTGATAGGGATCGCTTTGCACTGTCAAAAACCTAAGTTCATTGTATTATGATTGCATCTCACACCAATACACAATCAGTCACTAAATATATAAAGGTTATATTTTTATATAAATATTGCTAGACTCATTATAATAAATATATAAAAATACTTGAACATCTTTATAATGAGTAAACATGTCATCTCTCTCTCTCTCTCTCTCTCTCTCTCTCTAGTAACGTAAATGCAATCCAAAATAAGAACATGAATAGATTGAACATGGAAAAAACAAAAGCAGCTTAAGCCTAATTTGCTCTTACATTCCATATTTTAATTATGCAAATGATTAAAATGATTAAGGTGTTGTTTGATAATTAAATTCAATTTTTAATTTTGAATCGTTTGATAACGCAATTTGAAAAAAAAAATATTTGAAAATTCTTCCCACCACTCACACACACAATCGTGACCTATGTAAAATAATGATTTAATTTCTATTTTGTTTTGAATTGGCCGACCAAACCTTTGTAAAGTAGTCCGTAAGAAAAAGAAATGGGACTATTTGTGTCTTCAAACCCCTTGTAGTATTTAATATCACATTCTTAATGGGAACTTTAATTACGAGCTTCACTAAAAAAGGACAGGGAATCCATTCGTGGCTTGCACAACAAACATATCAACAAGGTCTGCTACCTTTTTTACGATGCTAGATAGTGTCATCTTTTTTTTGTTCCAAGGTTCGTTCGTCTTTTACCTCAGAAAACAAAATTAAAAAAAGAACCCACCAAAATTAACCATGCATTCATGTCAACAACCTAGTGGTTGCTTCATTACTAATTACAACTGCACGGGCCTAGGCTGCTGCACCTATTGTTTCAAAATTTTAGAGACCCCAATTTAATTTTGATGGAAAATAATTCAATTTATTGAAATTTCTTAGTTAGTAAAATATTTTTTTTCATGCAATTTATCATTTTACTTTTATTACTATTAAAATAATATG
This sequence comes from Cornus controversa, assembly GCA_026545225.1. Classification (NCBI taxonomy): domain Eukaryota; kingdom Viridiplantae; phylum Streptophyta; class Magnoliopsida; order Cornales; family Cornaceae; genus Cornus; species Cornus controversa. Next base: position 63,965,513 of record CM048850.1, on the reverse strand, counting down.
GGTTTTTTTTTTCTTCTTACTTTTTATGTATGCATATTTGTAATTTTTTTTATTTATAAAATGTCCTTTTTAAAATTTTCACTTTCAAAAGGTATCTTTACTTCTTCTTTTTTTTCTTCTCTTTTACTCTTTAAATTACTTTGAGTCCCTTGAAAAAAAATTGCATTCCCAAAGTTTTCTCATTTTTTTTCCTTACTTTTTTTTTTCTTTTATTTTTTTCTCATTAAAATTCTTTTTCTTGCACTCATGTATGATGTACGTTGTAAGTTTTTTTTTCCTCTTCTAATTCTTTTTTATTTAATTTTTGTCTTCTTCTTATTTAAATTTATTACATCAATTTTATCAACTTAATGTCTATATATTATATTTTTAAATTCTTCTTTACAGTATTTTTTTTGAAAAATAATGACATATTATTTGACTTAATTAGTACACCATTACTGCACCTTTATTTTTTTGGTGTACTGTATTGATTATTAGTTGTCACCTTAGAAAAAAAAAAAAAAAAAAAAAAAAAAGGTAATTGTGAAGCTTATTGACTCCAGCCAACTGCTAGAGAAGAGTTTTGCATAAAAAAAAATTATATCATCAATAATTTTTTTTTTTGAAAAAATTTGTAATATTAAAAAATTAATTTATATTTTAATGCATTTAAGTTCTAACGAAGTTGATGTGATGAGTTAAACTAGCAAAGACTTAATGGCTGAGTGATATATCATATATGATATATCCTTACCTTTCAATTTGAAAGGAAAAGAGTTTGAGTCCCTTTAGAAGAAGAGAAATTCACAATTTGACGGTACAAATAACTGCACACATAATGAGTTTTGAAGATTAGGGATTAATTGAGATGAGTATTGAAACGCCCTCGTTTCATGTAAATTGACTCTGTGGTCAAACAGGAAGAAGCGTCAACTTGGGTATTCCTAGTTCCCACACAAGTGTTTAGGTTCACCGGATCACGGCCCTAATTACGCATATACGGTCCTGATTGACGATGCGATAAGGCTCAGTCAGTGTGATGTACGTCGCACGATCTTCCCAGGAGGTCTACCTTAATACAGTACAGTAGTAGACTCATACGTCGTGTATTTCCCTCTCCCTTTAGAAGAGAGATCAGACCCTCAATACTCTTCTTGTTGCATGTTCCACAGAGACAGAGAGAGAGAGAGAGTTGTGGTTAAGATCTTTTTCTTTCTTTGAAGCTGTTTCGTCTGTGCAAGAGAAGAATGGTTAGGAAATCCAAAGCTGCAAAGGTTGTTGAAGGAATGGCTCATACGATGGTATATTTTAAAACTCTCTCTCTCGTTTGCTGATTTGGTTTTTATTTTCATCTTTGAGCATTTTCGTGCTTAAGATTGGGGGTGTTGGCGATTAGGGTTTTGGGTTAATGAACGGAGAGGTTTTTTTTGGAAACCATACAAGAACTCTGAGAATACAGAGGGAGTTACTAATATACTCTCTCTGTACACAAAACACGCATATCTATTTCCGAGTGTGCTTGTGCATGTGGGTTTGTGGGTTTGTAAATTATTCTTTTTATTACTTAATCTGTATATCTCTCTGTGTGTGTTTTACTGGGGGTTGGAGGGGTTTGATTGGGTCATACATTGGAGTTTGGAGAATTATAGAACAAAATGATAGATTGCAGAGGTTAGGAGTATTTTATTTTGCAGACATAGTTTTTGGCGTCGCTCTTTATTTGGCTGTACATTTTCTGTAGATGAATGCCCATGTTTGGACACTTGCAGAAATGCATTGCATTTTTGCAAACATACCTAGTGGCTAACCCCAAAATTATTCCCTTTGTCAATGTTGCTCCATTTCTTTTCAATTTTCTTTTTCACATTTTTTTTTTTGGTTTGTAAAATGAAAAGTTGTAGTCTTGTATTTCAGAAAAAAAATTATTTTTGAAGACACTGAAAAATACAAAGCTAATAGAGGTTATGCCCTCTGTTAGCTCTGTTTTGCTTTCTCTTTGGTTAATGAAAGTTTACTTGGAAAAAAAAACGTTGCCTTCAATTTCTTAATTGACAGGTTTTTTTGCAGATCAAAGGTGCATCCTTGGTGATATTTACTTTTGTTATAACTACTGATGAATCTTTACAGTGAAAGTATTTAACTTCTGATTTGGTGTTAGATATTTATAAAATTGGCAACTAGAAGAAGTTTCTTGTGTGTATTCCATTCTTGTTTTATTTTCATGCCTGATGCTGTGACCTGTCATTTCGATTGAAATAGATTGTTGCTTTTTCATCAAGACTAATTCACTAACTACATTACTTTATTCATTGCCTGAAAATGCAAATGCTTCTTTGGGGATAAAGAATCCTGGGACTAAAATGCAAACCAACTCTGCTTGCTTATCTACAAGGAAGAAACCATCAAAGAACCAAAGCACGATCATTAGGCGATCTGAACGCCTTTGGAACTTAACCTCACATGCTTGGAACAAAGAGAGAGAGTCCGTGATTGAGGAGATAAATCTTATTGAAAGTGAGAAAGAAGACGAGCCACATGTCGAACAAAATTCCTCTGAGCCACTCCCGTGTGAAAGAAACTTGGAAGAAAAAGTTGACTATCTGGTAGAGCCTGTGATTGAGGAAATAAATCTTGCTGAAAGCGAGAGAGAAGACGAGCCACATGTGGAACAAAATTCCTCCGAGCCATTCCCCTGTGAAAGAAACTTGGAAGAAAAAATTGACTATCTTTTTCAAACTGTAGAAGAATTGAAGTCCAAGGCATCTAATTTATTTATATCTAACATCATTAGTTCTTTCATTGTGTTCCTATAACTTCTGATAATGGATGAGTGTTTAATTTGAAACAGGCAGCAAAGGGGTACTTTCCAAATGAAATTAAACATGCACACCTCAGTTACAGGTGCCTTTACATCGAGTCACAGAAGAAGGTTATGTTCTTTAGCACTTTATTTGCGTGCTATCATTGTTCATTACATATATTCTACTGTTTGTTCAATTTTTCTTCGTCATATGCAGATTGAAGCCTTGACAATTGAAAACTATCAGCTTAGTAAAAAGTTGGAATTTGCTATTGCAAAACTTGATGCAGTATGTTTCATCTACTCCCTTCTCCTCCTAATATGATGTTTTAATCTCTCAACGGAGAACAGTTTGGTGCTTTTTCTTTTTTGCCATAGCTGCAGCTACTTATAAGTGCAATGCTCCAACCGTTTAATTTGGTTCCCATCTTGCATGGCTGGCCTTAAAATAAAGCTGCATTTATAGTGTATACTTGCATATATAGATATATTAAAAGTCTTCGTTTTGTAATAGACTTTAGAGATGTCAAGCTTATTTCATTTCCTTTTTACTTGGTTGCAGTTTGAAAATGAGGCTCAAAATTGTTCTGAAGTCTTTGAAAAACTGAAGGACATGATTTTGATTTCAAATCTGGCTAAAGCTACAGCCTTAAATCTGCCATCACAAGCAACATCTGGCGGATTTTCTTCTCTGGATGCTGCTGCTGAACCTGCTGTGAAGAGAAAGAGGGTTGTTGCAGGAAGTAAAAAGAACTGAGTTTACCATATTGTCCTAGTATTTTTGTGATTAACCTCTGAAAGCAAAATATGTTGGTAATTATGGGCTTCTCTTTCTTGTTATAGTACTTATGGGTGGGTATCTCTTCTCGAGTCGATAGTTTTTTTGTACTAGTATCTATTGACTTGCCTGTATGAAGTAGGTGCTGTTTGATTAACTTCATAGGTATTTATTGTTTTTGAATTTGTGATTTTAAGGAGTGAATAAATGTGGGTCACTGTTACACTTTAAAGGGAATTGCGATTGTGTTAGATTTAAAGGTAGGATCATCCTTCTAGCTTCATGACAAGCTACATTGCCGGATGCCCTGTGCAAATGTTTTACAACCATAACTCTCAGATATCTTTTCATGTGAAGTATAATTTTTAAGCGTGGTTCTACTGGCACCTGATCAAGCCTGGACGGACAACTCACATGATGATCATGTGTGAGCGTTCGGATGAATCAGTCCAGGTTTATTCTTAATTGCGCAATGCATATTTTGGTTACAACTATCCTTGATGTGTTGGCGTAATTTTCTTTCTGCATGAAAGACAATGAATTCAGCCAAATTAATAATTTCTTTTCCATTATTAGTCGTAACAGGCCAACCAATTCACCATAGCTACAAGCAATGTATCAAAAATCCATCTGAAAACAGACATGAAAATTTACACTGGAGTGAAACTTCAAACCCCAGATCCAAATGAAAAACAAGACCATGACCACCCCCTTCAAAGATCTTCTGCTGCCTAGCGTTCTTCACCGTAGCATTCATCAAGAGAAGTGGATAACCCAAAAATCTCACCACCCTCTTCTGCTATGGGTGGTGGTGGTGGTGGTGGAGACGAAAAGTCTAAGTAAGTTCCTCTTATTATATGCTCATAGGATTCCGACAGATCCTGGGAGGTGAGTTGGTGGTACTCCACAAGCTGGTTCAGGCATTGGTTTTCCCTAGTTAAGTTTGCATTTTCATTTGCTAGTCTGGATTTTTCAGCAAGCAGTGCCTCCAGTTGAAGCCTCACCTGACCAACAACAGAAGAAAATATTAGTATTCATGTTGTTTGATTGAAAAACATGATTATGTTTATGACCCGGATGCATGTTGTCTCTCATACGAGACAACTACCAAAAAAATTTCGAGGAGCGCTTCTAAGAAAATTCGAACTCTCAAAGTGAGATGTTGCATCAGGTTTAGTTACACTCACCTTTTATAATTTACAGAATTTCATGTTTTTAAAGTTATGCATAGAAGTATTTCATGCTCCTTCCAGATTTTATGCTTTTGAGTCATTCAATGCCTAAATCTTCTGATTAAGGGAAACATGAAGCGATCAAATAGAGAGTAATAAAGGCTGCTTACCAGATCATCTTCCTCAGGTCTAATCCCTTTGGCAAATCCATCGCGAAGCCTCCTGTTCTCCTCTTCGAGCAGAGCGCATCTCTCTTGCATAAAAAACAAATCTGATTTTATCAATTTCAGTTCTCTCGCAAGTGAAGCCGCATTGCTCGCCATAGAAATCGCAAGCTGCGACAAATGAACAAACAAGTAGCAATCAGCACAAGCACGCTATTTTCACCTATCCCTATCCCCATCCATCTATTATGGTATAACCAGAAGAGAACGAGAGACCAACATTTTTAGCTTTATTGAGCTTCTTCTGATCATTTGGGCTCCTTTCACTGTCCTTCTGTGAATCATCTTCTTTGTCCACACAGCATTCTTGAGTAGGAAACTTCCTTTTCAATCCTCTCTTGGCTTCTTCATCTTCTTCTCCTTTCTCTTCTGCTTCTTCAGGTTCATCTTGTTTGTTTTTGGACTTTTCCATGGCGCTATGAAACATTTCAGTTATTGTGGGTGGTCTTGCAAGATCTCTTGCTCCCTGAAAAACAGAGGAGAAATATAGAATATTAAGCCAAATGCTTCAATTTGTTTTCTACATATTCTTAAACAAATGAACCAAAATTTGAGAACCCAATTCTTATCTGACCATACTGGTCCAGAAGAACAAACCCTAGAAATTTCAACCCTAGAGAGAGAGCTCTCTAGGTCAAACTTGGTTAGCTCTTTTTTTTTTTACCTGAAGTGCATTATCTAGATTGCTAGATAGCTGAGACATAGAATATGCAACAGAGTCAAAACCTCTGAGCAGGAGCAACGAGTCCTCCTTCATTCGCTTTGCACGGTCAAATTCTCCAGCATTCTACAAATTTCAACATAACCCACAAATTCATTCTCAAAGAAGAATTTAAAATTGAATACAAAAATCCAAGACAGACACACTCACCGTTTGTGGGGAAAAAGATTGATGAATAGGCTTCCGATTCTCAAGAAGTGTTTCCACACGGCTCCGGAGCGTGCTCCAGAAGCGCTTATCTGATGAAGGGCTGAACATAGGAGACGAACTCATGAAGCTACTTGATTCCTGCGATCACATTTTGAAGCAAGTTAAGAGACAATAATAGAAACTAGTCATGGCTTAAATTGAACTTTTTCAGGTGATTTTATTAGGAGAATAAAGAAGAAACCAACCTTGTTGAGGTCAACAGGAGATGACGATTCCACGGAAACTGCCATTGGAGCTTAGATGTAGAGAGAGAGATAAAGAGTTTATAGAGAGAGAAAGAGAGGAGCCAGGATATGTAACGGCTAGTTTTGGGGAGCTTTAGTGATGGCGGTGTTTAAATAGATGCGCTGATGTCGCCAACGTTCCAATTATGTGATGTGGACTTTCTGTGTACTCCTTTCATAACACTTGATAAAAGTCGCCTCGCTTTTCACCAAGGATCTAAATAATCAAACCGCTACTATTTTCCAAAAGCTTATCACAATTTTATTTGGCATTGGACTAGGACCCACCGTTTTTAATGTACCATCCGCTCATCATGCAGCTTGTAACTAATCCCATCACCAATTACTGGTAATTTATTTATTTATTTTTTATTACACGGTGGTGATTTGGGCTTTTTCAAAAACATTCTATAATTTCATAATTGGAGTAATTATTGAATACTCTAGAATTTCATATTTATAAAAATTCTATTAATAATAAACTTTTATTTTATATTATTTTAAGAGAAAATATAAAATAGAGAATTACTAGTGGTAGAATACCTCTATACATTAAGTCCTGATGATAATTAATAATTTTTCCTATAATTTACTATTTCACTCTCACAATTCTTCATCCCACATGCATCCAATAATTATGAAAATTTTTCCTGAAGTGTTACATAAAAAAATAAAAAAGTGTCATTATAAAATATTATCTAGCAAAATATTAATATTTTTATGGTACATTTACCAATCAACAAGATAGTTATTTAAAAGCCAAAAAATTGAATTTTTTTATATCTTTATTTTTGCCAAATTAAAATAAAATTTTATTTGTAAAACTATTCTCTCACCACACCATATGTGCACGTCTTCAAGACGTGGATAAGTTTGTAATTGTTTGTTTAAATGAATGAAATTTAAAAGGATGGTCTTGCTCAAGCATGTATTTCATCATATTCTGAGGACTAGAAGGGGGAGGAGGTGGAGGGTGACGAGTTGAATTAAGGATCTCCGCCTCATGAGATGTGATTAATGGCCAAGTTAAGATCTGGATGGTGATTAAATTAGTATGTGAAGACACGTTGAAATAGAGCAATTCGGTGTACGGATGAGACTTCAAAGGGTAAGTTTGTGAGTGATTAAAGCTAAATCCAATTATGAAACACATTAATTAAATCAAACAACAATTGCTGAATCTATATTACTATATATATATTCCACATTAATTTTGGCATTCAATAGATAGAGTCTTTAAGATGTCGTAATAGAAATCTGGATTGAGTATCTTTTTCAATTGTAATTTTTTTAGGGAGCTGATATTGGCACTCCACCAATATTCTCTGGCACTCGACTTCTACCATTTTGTAAAGTACAATTACAAAGGTATCCCTCTACTGTACAATATTGATTCTTATATTTTTAATACCCTATTGCCCTTATTTGATAATGTTAGAATTCTTAACTCCAAATTACAACTTCTCTCTCACGTTTTTTTTTGGTGTGAAAATATTTCTTCGTTGATTTTAAAAATATTATTTTTTCATGTTGAATCAATTTATCAATATTTATTTTAGAAGTAAAAAAGTTTAGGATTCAATATAATGATTTAGAGAGTATCAATCAAATGTATTTGATTCGGATAATAAAAGTTACATGATTAGATAAGTTGGGAAGAAGTTGTTAATAATAGATTACCTAGAAAAATATTAAAAATGTATTTGAGTTGGAAACAAACATTATATCAATGAATAAAACCTATTTGAAAAAAAATTAATTATATTTAAAATCAAAAGAAAGTTTAATTTCACTTGAATAAAAATTATGATATATAGTTCTTTAAGAAAACTAAGGAATTTTTTTTTATTTTAATAGAGAACTTTTAGAAATTAAAAGATGAAAAGAGAAAAACATGACTCTATAAAATATTTTTTCAATTGTAGTTGTCTTAATTTAACTAAGGAGCCTCTGCACCAAAATTTCAAAAGATAAAAATAAAAAAATTAATATGATATTTTTCTTTGTTTGCTTTTTATTTTCTCCTCCTTCCTTTCTATTTTGTTTGTTCACAAATTGATGTTATGTTTCAAAATTTTAATTTATGTTATTTTATAAATAAGACACATGAAAAATAAAGTACATGTTTGGTGAGTAAAAATAGAATATTTCAAAATTTGGATTCTTTGAGTTATATAGGATAAGGACACTAACAACAAGTTTCAATTGAAAAATGTCTAAATTATAGTATTTGGGTGGTAATAAATGGATTGTTATATTGTAAACCTAAAGTAAAAAAGTTGAAAAAACTTTTTTTTAAGAAAAATAAAATAAAATTAAAATTGAGTCTTGAATTAAAAGGGCAATTAGGGTACTAAAAATATAAGAATTTAAAATGGTATAACATATGACCACTTTTATAATTTTATTTTACAAAAATATAAGAATGGAGTGCCAGAGGATATTGGTGGAGTGTCAATATCAGTTCCCTTTTTTTATATTATTAATTGGGTATATTTTAAATTTATCGGGCAACTTTAATTTTAGGGAACTTATCCATGAGAGCGCTTCACTTTCTTTGCTTTTTTAAATTCTTTTTATAAAAGAGTCCCTACATCACACAATATTTGGTTATTATATTTTTAATATTATAATTACCCTTTTCAATAAAGGTTAGAACTTTTGATACTAAAAGACAAATTTATTTATTTTATCTCTCTATACATAAATGAAATATTTTAGTAATCATATAGTGTCTGAGTTAGAGGAAGTTATTGAACTTGTTAAGACAAGTAATATGAAAAAATCTATGAATTATTAAATATTTCTAATTCTCGTGGTAATGGTGATTTTTTTTCTTCTTCAGAATATATTTTTTGAATTAATTTTGAAAATAATGACTTAAGAAAGTATCGATAATTAGGATAAAATTTGAATTGAAATTAAATTTTATATCAAAGAATAAAACCTATTTATAACATTAAATTAAAAACAAAACAGTCTCTACTATGCATAGTAATATTTAATTGAATTGAAAATCAAAGAAAAATTAAAATTTTTTTTTTAGAGTGAGAAAAATTTAGTTTTACTTCAATAGAAACTCTATTGTATAGTTGAATAAGTAAGTCAAAAAAATATTACCTGCTTTAAGAAGAGAACTTTTAAAATTATATTATTATGTGATTAAATTTATTTTTAATTCTTATACACTATATTTTACATATAGTGTGGGTATATAAATATTTCGTGTGTAATTTTAATATGTGAAAAAAATACTTGAAAGTGAATTCAAGTATTTTAACTTTAATAAAAATATAGTCATGATATTAAAAATGTGAGAATGAATTATTGTTAGAGATTTTTTTGTAAAGTTTATTTAGAAAAGGAAAGAGTGGAGTAGCCCACAGGGTAGTTGAAAAAGCAGGTCAAGTATACATTTATGTTTGGATCAAAAACTGCTGGTTCTCATAGGATCATCAAGCACAAAAGATTAACAGTCAATGGCCACTCTTGCTTCCCCATCCTCTCTCCTCTTCACCTCCCAGAACTCCAACCTTCCTCCACCCTCTCTCTCTCCTCCTTCCCGCCTTCAACTCTCCTCCTCTCACTTTTCTTCTCTGTCTTCATCTCTGTCAATTTCTCCTTTCTTCACCTACCCCACAAGCTCCAGACGCCTTTCACTCTCTTCCTTTACTGTCAAGGCCAGTGCTGCAGAGAAGAAGAAGGTCCTTATAGTGAACACCAACAGTGGTGGGCATGCGGTCATTGGTTACTACTTTGCTAAGGAGCTCTTGGGTTCTGGCCATCAGGTCACCATAATGACTGTTGGTGAAGAAGGTTCAGACAAGATGAAGAAGCCCCCATTCAACAGATTCTCTGTTAAGATTTCATCATTATACATACATACATATTCACATACGAGTGTGTGTGTGTGTGTGTTTCCACACATTCAATCTGGGTTTTATTGTGCAATTTTCTTAAGTTCATTGCGGATTTTTTTTTCTTCTGAATTTTTTTATGATTTTGCAGGAAATTGTGAGTTCTGGTGGCAGGACAGTGTGGGGAAACCCTGCGGAAGTTGGGAAGGTAGTGGAAGGGGGGGCATTTGATGTGGTCTTGGATAACAATGGCAAGGACTTGGAAACTGTGAGGTTTGTCTTTTCAAATATTGAAATTGAATTTTATAGCTGTTGGTTTGCCTTATGCAATGTAATGTTATTCACTCTCTTGCTTGAAAGAAGTTGAAGCTTTTGCGTAAATTTATGGCTTATACAAATTATTGAATTTTAGTAATAATCACTTGATGAGAGAGGGCAATATGCATGAAGTCCCGTGTACATGAAATAAGTTCACAATGGTTTGTGTAGTTGGTTGTAGAAAATTACAAACTTGATTATGGAATATGGATAATGAAAATTAGTATATATCTTAATGTACCAGATTGAGAGAACAAGAAGGAATCAGGCATTAAATTTAAAGACTTATTAATACTTTCAAAAAGATAGTATCCTATTGGTAAATCATGAGATCAATTCTTTTAAACTCAAAATCGCTCATCGGCAATGGCAATGGCAATTCCACAAGCTTTTGGTGAGTTCAAATAGGCGTTGTGCTTCTATAATTCACCAGTTTGCAATTGAACTTCATAATTAAAATGGTGTACTTGAGGTGGCCAATGCATTTTGTATGTGATTTTAACGCACATTCTGATATCCATCTTCGCATATAGGCCTGTGGCTGATTGGGCCAAAAGTTCGGGTGTAAAGCAATTTTTGTATATCAGCAGTGCTGGAATCTATAAGCCAACTGATGAGCCTCCTCATGTTGAAGGGGTATGTTATACATTTATAGTCCAAATAAGATAAAGGAAAAGCAAAATTTGCTCAACTAATTAACTGAATTACCCATATCACAGGATGTTGTCAAAGCTGATGCTAGTCATGTGGGAGTGGAGAAATACATCTCAGAGATTTTCAGTAGTTGGGCTATATTCCGTCCACAATACATGATTGGTTCCGGCAACAATAAAGATTGTGAGGAGTGGTTCTTTGATAGTAAGTGAATAATTTTGAGCAATATTTTCAATTTTTTTCCCAGAAAGTCATAACACATAGCCGTCAGGTTGTAAATGCTTTTGGAGCCAAGATGGCCCTCATTCACTCTTAGGCCACGACCCTGTTTATGGCTATTATTTGAATTTCCTAGATGATTTTTTAAAATCTCCTTGTATTCTGAGTTTTCCTATAATCTTATACATGTGAGTAGTGGCTATTTATATGGTTTTGCTCATTGCTGCAAAGGTTTTTTTAACTTGGAATCCACTGCTGTCAATTTTACAACATCTAAAAAAAAATAAACAATCGCATAGTGTAGTGGGTGTTCAATTCTCATTTCCTATTTCATCACTTAAAGCAGTTTAAACACAAATTATTATGATCAATTGTTCCCGCAGTGTTTATGCTTCACTGCTTTTTTGCATTTTATTGATAAAACAATGATCAACTTTGAGCAGGAATTGTTCGGAGCAGACCAATTCCAATACCTGGCTCTGGAATGCAACTAACCAACATTGCCCATGTTAGGGATTTATCCTCCATGCTTACTCTTGCAGTCGAGAATGCAGCTGCTGCTAGTGGTAACATCTTTAACTGTGTGAGCGACCGTGCTGTCACACTGGATGGCATAGCCAAACTATGTGCTCAGGCTGCAGGCCGCTCAGTTGAGATTGTGCATTATGATCCCAAAGCTGTTGGAATTGATGCAAAGAAAGCTTTTCCATTCCGTAACATGGTATGACGATATCTTCTACTGACATAAAAAGGTGGAAAAAAAGAAGGGAGAAAACTGGATTAAGGACACTTCATTTCTTCTATTGTTGTTGTTATTTTTGCTTGGTGATTAAAGACTTCATTTACTGCACAAACTTCGGAGATCACTTTGACTAAATCAAACGAGATTTGATATAAAAAAAAAAATAGTTGAGACAGATCTATAGATATTATACAACGTTTGAATCATCCAATTATGCCAGGTTTGTAAGCTATAATTGGATGGAATCCACGTAATTCCTTTATTATTTAAGCTACAAGCACCCTTTTATTTACCTTTAGGTGGGAACCATTTGATTCTCAAAAAAGTGGTTTTAACTTTGTGAAAATTCATATTAATCAATGTACTTGTGCAGCACTTCTATGCAGAACCAAGAGCTGCCAAGGACATTCTGGGGTGGTGCAGCACCACAAACCTTCCTGAAGACTTGAAGGAGCGGTTTGCTGAGTATGTGAAGATTGGGAGAGACAAAAAGCCCATGCAATTTGAGATCGATGATAGGATACTTGAGTCTTTGAAAGTACCAGTAGCCGTGTAATAAGTCAATGCCAAGTAATTGATGCTTGAACTTCCCTGTGCCCATATATTGTATGTAAATGTAATACAATTGAGACGTAATTTTGTGTTTCGTTCTCATGTATTTGCTTGATGTTGCTAAGAATCAATATATCAATTTTGATAATTCAGACTAGTATATATATATATATATATATATATATATATAACTTCCTTTTTCTTGCTAGCAAGTGTGTATCCTTGAAAGTTGCAGTGACCTAGCTTATGACCTCATTTATCCACAGCTTAAGAAGTAGAGAGTAGAAAAGTTGAGATATTATTGTTTGGTAATGGCAAGAGTTGTGATGGTAATGTTTGTATAATTGTATAGTAGACCTTGCTTCAATTCTCTATTCAGCTGTTAATTTGATAATGATAGAGAAATTCCAAGGTCTCCCTAACTGGCAACCCTAAGATTCAGTCAATATATGCCAGGGCTTTGAACAGAACTCCAAGAAAGGTTCTGAAAAAATCCAGTACCCACCCCACCTTCCATGGAGGAGTGGTGGCGCCTACCTATAGATAGATCAAAGCGCCTCTAGTTCTCTTTAATTTTTCAAGCATGCTCTTTTCTTGAACACCTTCCTCCCCTGCTTATAGTAGAGGAAAATTAATAATAAGAAGAATTAAACACCTAAGCAAAGAAGCATTGTGAGGGTGCAAGAAATTGTTCTTTAGGTTTTCTTCAACACCATCCTCCTCCACTTTCTTTTTATTTTCTTAAATTGTTCTTTAGGTTTTGAAGACTTTAATCATAATCAAATCAAGAAAGTAAATTTTATACTTGGTTGGATTAGTTTTATAATTTTCGAGGTAAAAAGTTGGAATTCCAGAGGATGACATTTATTTTGGGGCAAAAGGCTCTACTTTATTTTCCTAATAGTCAATTATTCCTTTCAACCATTCACTCAATTTTTTTTTTTATCAACGAGTATTGTTCCGTGTCACTTATAATTTAAAATCTTAATCATAATTTACCTGAGGATACATTGGAGAATCAAAACTATGTGATAATAAATTTTACCATCTAAGGTGGTAGAATTTACCAACTGCAGAAAATAGGGAGAAAGTAAGTGGGTTGAACAATCTGATCATTGTGATAATTAATTGGGTTGAAGATTAAGTCCAGCCAACCTGGCAAACCTAAAGCAGTCATCATGATCTAATATATCTATCTATATATATAATTATATATATAGATATACACACATATATGTGTGTGTCTGTGTATATTCAAGTTTCTTGTTTTGTTTGTAGAGCATTTTCTAGTAATAGAATGGTTTTTCGATTAAGCACGCACCAAACAAGGCCCCATCGTCCAGTTAGGTGCAACAGACACCGATTTGTCCAGAAAGAAAGGGACAAAATGACCTTAAAACTGAAAATATACCCAAGACGAAGATTGAAGATTTACTGATTTTGTGAAAGTGAAACCCAACCCAAGCTGCTGCCGATCTAGTGCCTGTCCTAATCAGCACACTAGTATACTATTATATCTTACATATCAATATGCCCAAATGGACTAATAATAATAATATTATTATTATTATTATTATGTTTTCCAGCCTAGACAAGTGACGCACAGTCGGTGGCTTATCTTGCGGCGTAAATTGTTCTTTAATTAGTACTGTTCCAGTCCCACTCTCGTGAAACCAGAAGCTGTATAACATTCGGTTGGAGATTTATTTCCACCATTTCTAAAAATTATTTAAAATAAAATCACAATTTTTATATGCATAACTTGAGTTAAGGAAATGAGAAGAGGGGTGGAATTGGACAAATTGTGACCTTTTTTTCTCATGTAACTTCAATAATTGAAAATCTCATAATGTCCATCATTTTTTACGACATTCAAAAAAACAATATGATTTTTTAATTCGAAACTCACCAAATGCAATTATTTTGGATTCTATTTGTTCAAATAATAGAATTCCACTTTCAAATTCTATTCTTCCAAATATAAACTACCACATTGTAGAAGCAAGAGCGTTTAGAATTATTTATAATATTTAAAATATGCAGAAGTAACTTAATAGTTCATAAAAATATAGGAATAATTCAAGAGTTTTGGAGAAAATAGAATATTTTTATTTGCAGAAGGTGGAGGAGTATCATACAAATGAGAATGGTTTTATCATTATCAGCCTTCTCTTTATCTCATATGGATGAAGTTATTGATCACATAATTTTTTTTTCCTATTATTTCCTATTAACAATAATATTAAAATTTTAAAATCATTTCAATTACTTTATCCATGTAAGTTTTGATTAGCCTTTTTATCACTCAATTTCTAGGCAAATATATATGTATATATATATTTTTTCTAACCAGTGCATCTTCGAGTTTACATTGTATGTAATCATATTAATTAAGTTTACTTTCTCTAATTTTTACATTAATAGATGTTATTTCTAAATTTTTTTTCGTTAATTAGTAATCCTATATCTCTCACTCTTATCATTCATCATAACATCTTCATTTTCATTACATAAATGTGTTATTTTTATTTATTTTTCGGTGCTAAACACTCTACTCTATACAATATATATAGTCCAATGAATATTAAATAAATTCGTTTCACACATAAAATATAACTAATTTCTCCCTATGTTGTTCACTGTGCTCTAATCATATTTACTACGTAGTACATCACTAGCTCTCTCTTCATATTTTAATATTAATCTAAAATAGCAACTCTTCCGACTTGAATAATAATATTTTTATTATTATTTTATGATATTTTATCAAATTTACATTACATGTATTTTATGATATTTTACTAATTTATCATATATAGTTAATAAAATTTACATGACACGGAATATTAATTGTTGAGCATTGATCTCTGCTCCTTTAATAGCTGTGGAACTAATACCTTTGGTTTATGCACATAGTAGTATGTGTAATATAGTGGCCCCTCTCTACGTCACCAGAGCACTTGAACTTTACTACCGACTCACCGACACTCTTCCATCCATACACACAGAGAGAAAGTAGAGAGAGAGAGAGAGAGAGAGAGTCTTTGTAGGAATAAAAATAAATAAAAAATAAAACAATGTAGGGAGAAGAAAGAGGATTCCATTTGAAGTGATATAAATATTAAAATTTGGAAGCCACTAAAGTAAAGTAAAATGTATAGTAACTAAATAGGAGAAAGAGAGACTTTTCATGTGAAGTGACCTAAAAGACAACCAATTTAGAGGGAGAAAAGAAGAGAGAGAGAGAGAGAGAGGGTGAGATTGAGTTTCTTGTGGAATAAATAAAAGCCATTTCTCTGTGGCAAAAAGTGTTCATAGCATAGAGATATGGTTGTGACTTTCCCTCAGAGAGAGGGGGAGAGAGAGAGAATGGAACTCCGATTCTGATTTAATCTCTCTCTGTCTCCACAGTATCATCTTCGTGCCTGACGCTCATGTAGAAGAAACAAGTACGGATTGAGAAAATAGAGATCTCTCACCAACCTATGTAAGCCTCATTCTCTTCTCTCTCTTGCGTTCTTATTGTGATGCATTTGTGTTGCATCAAATCCCACTTGCTTTTCTTGATGTTCGATAATTTGGAGTTGATCTTTGTATCCAACAAGTTAGGATCTGCTAAATTATGCTTAATTTCTTGAACATATTATTCTAGGTATTTGTGTCAGTCTGATTTGTTCTTAACTACCAAATCGAAGGGGATTGAACCAAACTGATACTAATTTATTTTCTTGATGGTAGGAAATGAGGTTTTTTCTGTGTGTTTGGTATGAATTTCGGGGTTTCCTTCTCTCCAACAGTTGATTGGGGATTGTGCTCACTTTGAGGGATCTTTGGATTTTACTGATTTTCTTTATCTTTATTGTTTATGTACTAAATCATGTGTTAATTGAAGTACTGGATCTGAAACATTACAGTCATCTTTTGTTTCTGCTTAGTCTTGGAACTTGATTTCCAGAATTATGTACTAATATTTTTAGAGATTTTGAGCTCGATTGAGGTGAGAATAAAATGTCTTTAGTTCAGAAGAAAGCCATGACAGATAGGAGGTTTATATTGAAAACGTTATTACTTAGTATATTCGATTACAGGGAGAAAAGGCCAAAGAATAATATATTATTATCTGGGGAGAGAAATTTATAATTGTGTCTCTTCTCTACCTGGCAAGGTCTCAGGCACGCGTTTATACAAAATAGATAAAGCAGTAAAGGAAGAATTTTGTTATTTTCTTCTATTCTCTATGCTTCTCTTGATCGAAAGAAGTGCTAGAATCACAGAAAATCTTTGCATTAAAATCTTCTAGGAATATTAGTTATCCCACACTGATATCCTTAATAAGGAGAAGATTATGAGCATGACAAGGATTTCTAATTTAGACGCAGCACTAATTAAGTTGCAGAAAATGTCAGACCCATGGTGAATGATGAAAACTTAATGGCCGTTGCACCAGTATGTTCACATGAAATAATTTATCATCAGATCACTGTTCAACGAAGATGAGTGAATACCACAGCTACAAAGGAGCAAAAGAATGTAGAATGAAAAAAGGCTTGATAACTTGTGATTTAACAAGAATTTGGTTGTAGATAGAGCTGTGGGTAATGGTATTTGTGTAGCTAATCAGCTACTTGGCTTTTGTATCTCTCAGGCTCAGTAGATGAATAATGCTCTTTTTGCTCGCTCGTTTCATGGACTGATTAGGATGGGTCGGTGAGAATGTTTTTTTTCTTGTAGAGTCGTCTCGCATTAAAAGCCTCTTGTCACCTGGAGGTCTGATGAAACAATACTGAATAAGTTATATGTTCATTCTATCTACTTTTTTTAATAGCAGCTACATATTTAGAGATCTCTTGAGATTGGTCTTCATGCAATTTTTAGCTTTGATATATTTTCTTGTGTTGTCAAAATATTAAATGGGAATCTTTTAGTATGATATCAATTTAACAAACTTGCTGGGGGTTTCATCATTTTGTTGCTTCTGCTGATCTTCATCGACTTTCCAGACAGTCAGGATGGATGGTTCGAACTTAATAGTAAGTTTGACATTTTGAGCTACAAGAAAATAAAGAAAAGAAAGAAAATGTAGATAACAAGTACGACATAGAATGGTCTATTCATGGACACAGTGACATCAGGATGTGAAACTTTCCCAGTACCTAGGAAATTCCATTTCCAAATTAGATCACTTAAATACTTTGTCTTGTCGAGAAGCTGGCAGCGACGGTGAAAAATGACTCGACAACAAAAATTGGAAGATTCATTCTAGGCAAGACTTTTGAAGTTACTTTAATTTTGTCTTAAGAATATCAAAATGCAGATGAGATGGAAAACTAAATGAACTTCATAACACCACCATGGATGTCAACGTTCTTTTAAGAACCAGTGTCAAGATTTTTGAACTGAGATTTTATATTTATATGGCATGTTGCAGATTGGTCTGGGTGGTTAAACTCGGAATTTGTTATTTTTCTTATCGGGTGTGACATAAAATTATTTAGCTCCATGTAAATTGTCTAATGTGATTAGTTCTTTTAACAAATTTAGAAGTTTTGTTAAGTTTTTGCTTTCACTTGTTTACTCTGTTATACATCTACACATTTATTTCAGTTCCCTACCAGAATGATGTGTGCATTCTTTACATTGACTTACTCTGTTGCACCACAGCTGGAATATGGGAACTTTGGCACTTGAATGTGAGGCATTAAGCTCCGATATTTATCTAGCTTTGGGGCTTAAAGAATTGTGCAAGGAAAATCCAGCAATACCTCGAGTTCTATCACTTCTTTCTTCCCTTCTTGAGAGATCTGTTCAAAAGAATGAAATGTTATTGGAGACGAGACAAATCAAAGATGCTCTTACAATATTTCACGGTTCAAGAGCACCTTCTCTGGGCATTCAACAATATATTGATCGCATCTTCAAATACTCGTGCTGCAGTCCTTCTTGCTTTGTTGTTGCTCAGATTTATGTGGATAGATACATTCAACGCACAAATGTTCATCTAACTTCCCTCAATGTTCACCGGCTTCTAATAACAAGTGTAATGGTAGCAGCAAAATTTATTGATGATGCGTGAGTACTAATTCCCAAATTAAGATGTACTTTGTTTTGATCATTTATTGCAAAAAGTGTTTTACAATAGGAAGCATATATATATTGGTTTTAGTGTACAAGTGATATTGCTCATGCTGGTTCGCCGTCATCATTTTTCATGTGCATGAACCCAAAATCATTTGTTAAAGGAGAATTGGGTTCCATCGAATGATTATCATTCTTTGCATCCTTGAATTGTTTTTTATTTAATGCGCTTCTTATATAATCTACATCTTTTTCAGGTTCTTCAATAATGCCTACTATGCAAAAGTGGGAGGAGTAAGCACAGCAGAGCTGAACAGATTGGAAATGAAGTTCTTGTTTGGTCTAGATTTCCAACTTTATGTAAGCATTCAAGCGTTTGGGAAGTGCTGTTCACAGCTGGAGAAGGAAGCCGCTGGAGGGCTCCAGATTGAACGGCCAATTCTGGCTTGTGGAATCAAAGAGAGCTGGTCAGCCAAAGACGATTCAACCTGCGCTTCGACAATTGCTAGATAAAAATTAGGAAGGAATTTAAGTGTAACATTACAAATTCTCAATCGGTGACACGTGTCAATTTAGAAAATGGATGTTGAATTCGTAAGTTAGAGTTTTGCTGGGATGATTATTAGAGAAAACAGAATGTTTTGTGTGTGTTATAATAGTGTATAGGTTGCTCTGAATTTTATCTACTTCCATTATGATTGTTTGTACGTGTTCAAAGTCATTCAAATTTGTCGGTTGGTTTTGCCTCGTGAAGTTTGGGTCCATCCTTGCACAAAGGGCATGCATACAAAAGGTGCGCGCGCTTAAGAAAAGATATTGATCAAAAGTTTTCTATTTCACTGTTTCCGATTGCTGCTACTACTGACCTCATGAATGGAGACATTTAGATTAGCATTATCTATTCTTGTTTACAGCAACTTTTCAAATGGAACAGGTTTGTGATTCAGGATTGCTTCAGGGAAAAATTATCTGCCTTAGACCTCATGTATGATATCACGTACACTCATGTGATTGGGTGGTAGAAGAGCCCAAGCGAGAAGGGAAGGCCTGTAAGTAGGAGGGGTGCAACTCGAACAGGTTGGGTGAGTTGAAGGCTCAAGTTGGTCAACTCTAACCCTACCCAATCCGAATCCGGCCATAAACCCGAGCTAAATACACTAGACTTTTGGCGTACACAATTCAATTAAAGAATTTGATCATAGTTTGAAGTATGTTTCTTTAATCATAGTCTGAAGTATGTACACCAAAAGTCCAAATTCACTATACTTTTGGCGTACACAATTCAATTAAAGAATTTGATCATAGTTTGAAGTATGTACGCCAAAAAGTCCAAATTGTATTTATTTTGGGTTGAAAAGGAAGGCTGGAGACCCAGAAAAGTAAATTTTTAGCAACACAGAGAGACAGCATCAGCTTGATTCTTGAAGAAGGGTAATCAATGAGCCCAATAGGGGATGTTAGGCCCATTAAAAAGTGTGGTGAATCTGACATCCCCTACCTATCTTACCTGAGCAGAAGAGATTTCTGCATTTGCGATTGCGATTGCGAAAACAATGAATGGAGTTTGTGATATGAATGAAACTCAACCGTTTTAAGCACCATCATCTTAAAAGCAGTTTCTGAATTAGCCTCTACTCACCCTTCCTAAGAAACAGAATACAAGGAATACCTTCAACTCCTCCTCCTAATAATTCGTGTTTAATATAACCAACCAGGTTACATGATGGGTAAAAAAAAGCTCCTATTTTATTATTAGATCTTGGAATAAAAAAAAGCATTTGTCCAATTAACTCAACACACATTCACAAGGTACATATAGATATAGTGTGTGGTAAACATGAGAAGTTTCGCGTGTGCTTTCCTAGAAACGTGCTCTCTCAGTCTCAGCGGATTTGATGCCATTTTCATCTGCTTAACGTCAGATAATAGTAATAGAATAGAATAGAATAGAATAGGTGTTGTGCTTTCTCTCTCTACTGCTCTGGTACTGGTACTGTACACTGTCTTCCACGGACACCACCCACCATAAATGCCAAAATTAGTCAATCACATCTACCATCACCAGGTGTTTGTCCTGCGTTTGTTACAGACTATGGACTCGCACTAATATATATCCACCATACCAAATACTGTACTGTATTTCACCAGGTCCATCCCTACCTAGCTTAGCAAGTAGACACATGACATATATGTACATACATATATGTAATAGCTGTATATATATTACTATGTATACGTATACATTATATATATATACACACACACATAAATAAATAAATAAAACATTGAGAAGAGTATTGAAAACAACAATCACACTAAAATATACATTATTTTTAGTAGCAATACCTGTGGTGTGGGTTCAAGTTTGTTTGAACTAGTGACAGTTTTGTATGCAATAATTGTAAATGTTCAATCACAAAAATGATACACAGATTTAATTCAAATGCAATCTGATTCATCACAGCATTATTAAGATTATTACAATGCAATTTTTTATGCAATTGTAAATGTGCAGTCACTTGACAAATATATATTGTCAGGTTTATACCTGATTGATTAATTTATCCTTCTGAATAGTCTCTTAACAGATACAAACATGGATTATTTATCTACTCTAAATTATTACAATGCCCTCAATTTTATAAAATTTACAACATTATTAAGATTTTCTAAATCTAGATACTCCCCAAGGCTCAGGCTTGAATAATTGCCAGCTGTGAGTTTAGTTGCCAGGAGGTCTTGTGAGTCAAAAGGAAAATCCAAAATCGCATGTTAATTAATACCATCTGATTGATCAGTGATCACTATCTATCTATAAAATTGTGATAAACTAAATATATATTTATTAAAAGTTTGCACACGAGGCCTATTGAATCTTGATCCGCGCGCTCCTCCGCATGTGTGCCACGTGTATCCCATGTAGTTACCCCTCGAATAATATAATATAATATAATATATAGCATGTCCAATGTTCCAATTACTTGCGATTCAACAAATTTTCAGCGAATTTCAAGATATCCCATGAACAGAATTTCATGTTTTGTGAATTACATGACTATTGACTATTGTAGTTCCAAGACCAGTCATTTGACTTTTAGATTTCAGCCTTAACATGCAGACACAAAGATTTATATAACATTTTCACCTTATACATGCATACTTTGCTATTTAGATTTATACACAGAATTTCATGTTTTTGTTTTGTTTCTGTTTCTACAAGAAGGAGAGGGGTAGGCTTTTTTGTGGACAAGAGATCGAAATGAACGTACGTACCTTATATATATATATATATATATACACACACACACATGTGTGTGTATGCATACATGTGAGAGAGAGAGAGAGAGAGAGAGAGAGTCACGTGCATGATCTGGAGATATGCCGGGACGGGTGGTGTATGTGTGATGTGAATTGGTCTGTTGCGACACGTACGAGTCAAGTCAAATTACTCAGATCTTGTTAATAACTCTTTTGGCCTTGTTTGTATGCGTGTGGCTGGTTATTTAAATTAAAATTTACACGACCAAAAGCTGTTGAGTTTTGACTCATCAAGTCAAATGTTGACTTGCTCATGGTCACCAAGATTTGGCGAGGACCATGGTAATTAACGATTGTGTGAGGTTTTTTTGTCAAAGAAAAAACAAAAGTAAAATATAGGATAAATCATAAATGGTTGATGATTTCTGACTATATCTATACTCACCCATTGCTCTTAAAAAATACTACAAAATAATTGAGACTCATCTTACTATTGTTTTCATATTTAATATTAATACATGTTTGATGCATATATATATTCATCAGACCATAATTACGCTTTTGGGTATGAACATGAACATGAACATGAAGATGAAGATGAACATAAACAACCTTCTTGATCGGTGGGTCTTCCTTGTGATTGATAAATCTACGTGTGGCTCAATCAATCCAATACTGTGTAATACTGCTCAACAGAATTTTAATGCTGGGAGATCTAAGTTTTAATGCTTGGCAGCATATATAAAGAGCAGTAATTCAATTGGCTTTTATCAATGGTTGTCCTGTACTGAACTTCTTTAAATGCTCAAATCTTCAATATATATATATATATATATATATAAATACTACAGTAGTTACAAAACTCTTAATAGTCTTCAACAACTTAATGCCTGTAAGCTTCGCTATGCCTCACTTTAAATGATATTAATTGGTAAACGACACAGGTTTAATATACAAAGAGGGTAAGAAAAGAGGCGGATTGAATACAAGCTTAACTTTTTTTATTTTATTTTTTCTTCTTACAGAAGTCATCTTTATCTCTGTACCGTACAAAGTTATGGGCCCAGTGATTATCATGCTTATATATATATATATATATACCAACTAATTTGTTAGCCTTGACAAAGATAAGAGGTTGGCATATTCTAGAACCTTTAGGTAAAAACGAGATGACACATCAGTAACTTGTTAAAAAAACCATAGGTTCTAATGACAATCTCGTAAAAATATTAATTTGCACGCAAGTGGTTTGTTAGGCATCACAAATTACGTCCGGTGTATTGTAAATTTTTTTCAAATACTCTTTTTTAAAACTTCATAATTTTATTGTGACAGGTAAAAGTGCTCTCTGTATATATATATATATTAATTTCAAGCATGCATGTGTCCCTGTGCATATTATTTAAAAAGAGAAATGCTAAACGTCATGAAATTATTTCATGAATTTTTATCAAGAATGATGTGGCAGGTAACGTGGAGAGTTAGTATTGGTGGGATTTGATGATAATATCATGGGACTTTGTGTATGGGGGAATCCCACCAATACTAACTCTCCATGTTACCTGCCACATCATTCATGATACAAATTCATGAAATAATTTCATGACATGTAGCATTGCTCATTTAAAAATACTTGAGTTCCTGTTTGAGGTATTTTTGTTTGTAATTCATAGTTTAATGCAACCAAGAGCTTAAGAAAGCATGATGTATAGGTGAAAGGGGAATATATATATATATATATATATATTGTGATTATCAAAGGCTAAAGGTGTATCAATGCTTGTTTTGGTGGGAAATGGGGATGATTCTTTAGAGAATCGCTTGGGTCTTAATCAAATTATGGGTTCTTTATTGCCCCACCATATAACACTACTTGAACCTTACACTTACCGTGGGGCAAAAAAAAACACTTGAACCTTACACTAGTCTCTCTTTCTGATCTATTATGATGTGGGAAGACCTTGATCAAGTGGGTTATGAATGGCCTAATACCCACTAGCTAGCTAGAACTCACACTAGTGTACACACGCACACGCACACTCACACACACACTCTCTCTCTCTCTCAAATCATTAACTGTTTGATCGTATTTATTAGACAGGTTTCTTGAGTTTTCCTTAAAACCATTTGAATATATATATATATATATATATATATATATATATAATATGGCTATCGAATCTACTTTCCTAAAAGAAGAGCTGAACCACTCATTAAAATAATCACTGATAAGAAACCAACAATGAAAGCCTACTTAATAAAAAGATGATCCTACTTTGCTTTTTCATCTCTATTATACTTTAAACAACGTTAAATAATTTAAGTGTTGCCCTGCGGAACTCGCAAGTGCTGCATAGGAAACAAAGGTAAAATTACCATTGAAGCTTTGGATAATTTCTAGGATAGAATCTAGCTTTAATTTACTATATTAGTGCAGGTTTTTTTTTTTGTTTTTTTGTGTGTACCCCAGCCCATTGTGCAAAAATCATGGTGTCCCAATTATATGTACAAATAAACTAAGAGACCAAAATGTGGAGTAAGACCAGGCTTGAGAGAGAGGAGACTGCAAGAATGCCTAATTCCAAAATATTCTCAAGGTTATATATATATATATATATATAATGGGACACCCGCCCGTAGCCCATCCTCTAACTTCCTAATCCTGTAATAATTTTAACTACATATATATCTAGATACTTCAGGTAAAAAAGAAACTAATAACACATCTAAGCCGAGAGACTTCACCGGGTACACCAATTGACACTAGATAATATTATCTTATTTAAATTAATGATATATATATATATATATATATATATATATATATATACAAGGTGAAAAATAAGTCGTTAAACTGGATGAAACACGTTCAGTGGATGCATTCAATTAATTCTTTTGGCTTGTTAGTCCCACAAAATATCATTTTCTTCATATATATGAAACTGGGACACCTCAGAATGGCTTTTCTTGATTTAACGAAAACCATACAATCGATCTATCTATCTATCTATCTATCTATATATATATATATGAGAACGAATAAGTCTAACGAATAAGTCTAGCTAATCTACAAGTCTAACCCCTAAAAGAAACAGAAACAGCACGCACGTACCGAGCCATGTGCAAATATTAATTTTCAAGATGTGTAATTGTGAAAATATATAGATCCAGATATAATATAAGCTTATCAATGGAGGGTGGACCAAAGCATAGGGACAACCTTCATATATATTTGACTCATTCCCTATCTCGTCGTTATCACCATTATCAGTTATTCCCTTTCATTTGTACTTCAATAAATTAGAAGCTGAAGGAAAAAAAAATGTCCATTCGTATAAATGCTACTAGATTTAAAAAGATAGGGTAAATTACTCTCATTTCTTTTAAGGTATTTAGTGATTACAGTCAGATGATACTTTTGAAAAAAATGCGATCAACCTCCCTTAAGGTTTACATAAAATTACTGATAGCCTCCAGTCCGTTAAGCACAATTAGGTCCATTAAAAACTTATTTTTTAAGTTCCATTATTACCCTTCTATGAGTTTGCCCTTTTTTCTATCTTCTCTCTCTAAAAACTTAACCATCTATGTCTCTGTCAAATCTACTTTCATTCGTATCTTCCATTTGTTCTTTGTCCCCTCCTACCACTTCCTTTGTTCTTTCTCTTTCCCATCACCACGGCACCAGTCATCCATCCATCGTGCAACCAACACTTCCTCGATGTTGCCACGGTCTCTTCTCTTCCACCACCCCAGTGGTCTGTAGTTCCCTTAGCAACAAGTCCAAACTGTCGAAGCCACAGTAACCACCATCTTCTTCAATCCATCACTACTGTCCCGATAGCAACCTATCATCTAAACCCCCAACGTCATTCCATCTTCTCTCTCTAAAGTTTTTCCTCTATAATTGATAACTCTCTTCCCCAATCTATTCATTCATCTACATACAAAAACCCACAACAATCTAGCAATCATAGAATTCAAGACTCCTACCAACCCTTATATACAATGTATTTGCGTGTATATAGATGCATATACACATATATTCAAAAGATTTTAAAAATCCTATTTGAGATTTAAGTTGCCCCATTTCGGATTTTAGAACCCTAATTCACCACCACAGACCCACACTACACCAACCAAGCTTATCAACCACCACCAAGTCACCTCATGCACCTTCACCCCTCCAAGCTCCACCACCACCACTAAATCGATATTTTCTTAGTCTGGGTCCCTTTCTTTAAAGGCATGTGTGTCAAAATATAAAACATTATTGTTATTATATTGACATTTTTTTATGATTTTTTAAAAATATAATAACAAAGGGCAAATCGGTAAATAAACATAAAAAGTTAACACCGTTTGAACTTTTAGCTTATTTTTTGAAAACTTTCATCTACTGGTAATTAGTCCAAACCTCAGAGGAGTTCACTGTAATTTACCCAAAAAGATATTATTGGTTGGGACTTTTTTTCCCAAGAATATTTCTCATTTCACATTATTTATGTCTTAATAAATACACATATCTAATACTGTAACAATTAGAACGGAAATATATGTGCATATATTAAAAAAAAAATACCTCTAGGATTTAGTGTTTGATTTATACATTCAAGAGATCAAATATATGACCTATCCAATATATATATATATATGAAAACAAAATATTCTAGTGTATAATTTTAGGACTAGAATTTACTGTTTGGTGGATGGGCATTCAAGAGATCAAATATATGTATACGAGATTATAGTGTATAAGACCAGTTTGATGGATTTATTGAACAGATTAAAGATATGTAAAGATAGCACCATTGTTTTATGCAATAGTAAAAATTGGAGGAGAATAGAAGTTTGGGTATAAATAAGGACAGACAGTTTGGGCAAACAATGACAAATATTATGTTTAATTTGTACCTAATCTATCTTTCCTAACATACTCCATTTATATGAACACTACAAGGTAATGGTATGTTTTTAGCTAATTATTACTATTTACCTTTCCTTCAAATGATTTAATATATATATATATATATATATATATATATATATATGTGTGTGTGTGTGTGTGTGTGTGTGTGTGTGGAATGGTTAGAAAAGTGTAACATGAGAATTAGGGATAGTTTGGTACATGAGAATAAAAATGGAATAAAATTAGAAATGTAATGAGAATGAGAATGAAATTGAATCATCATTTTCATTCTAATATTTAGCGGAGATGTGAATAAGCTAAAAAAATAAGACATTATTTACCCAAGAAAAGATTAATATAATCAAAACTTTCTAAATCAAGATTGATATAATCTATCTTTTTCTTGTAGTCAAGATTAATATAATCTTATTTACTGAAACAAGAAATTAATATACAATTGCTTATTACAAATCATACACATATATAATAAATATATAAATATTAATTAGTATGGATGTATATGAGTACGCTGTCTCCTGAATTCTTTTTGCAAAGAATATGTTTCGTTGATTAAAAAAAATTTATGTTCTCTCTCTTGCTTTCTTTTTTCTGTCTTAAAAAATCTATTTATTTGTTTTTTATTTGATTTGTATTAGAGTTCTTTGTCAAATCTCACAAATTGACACATATTGAATATTCACTCACAACAATATCTCTCTTTTAGATTCGGTTCTTTAGAGAATATGATGAGCTATAATAATAAAGAGCCTAACATGAGTAGGTTAAGAGATAATTGAGCATGTCATGACATTGTTAGGATGTCATACAGGCCTTTATGGCTCTGGCCTATAAATGAACCTTTGTGAGCTTCTAAAATATATGTCTCGTTAAAAAAAGAAAAAATTACATCTAAGTCTTACTTTTGCCTCCAAAAGACAAGTCCAATAATTTTGAAATTCTTTTACATTTAAGTTGTAAACCACTCAACATTTCATTTATACCCTTACAAAATTAGACTAAAATTTTGCAATTATAATTTCATAATCCAAAATTTTATATTTGAATATTTAAATATATCTAAATTTTTTCTATTAACAGTTAGATTTTTTTTTCAAAAG
The DNA here is from genome assembly GCA_026545225.1 of Cornus controversa. NCBI lineage: Eukaryota > Viridiplantae > Streptophyta > Magnoliopsida > Cornales > Cornaceae > Cornus > Cornus controversa. Next base: position 63,937,700 of record CM048850.1, on the reverse strand, counting down.
GATAAAATTTTATTCAAATTATTTCAATAAAAAGAAATTATAATATTTTATTAATTTTTAAATAATTTTTTTATTTTTATATATGAAAAAATATTGTCATAAAATCTACAAAAGATTTTTGGAATTAAATTTAATTAAATTATCAAAATAATTGGTCTTTTTTTTCAAAAGAATAAAAGATTATTCAAATTATTTCAATAAAAAGAAATTATAATATTTTATTAAATTTTAAATAGAATTTTTAATTTTTGTATACGAAAGTTTATTGTAATAAAATCTACAAAAAAAAATTGGAATTGAATTTTAATGATATTAATTTTAAATCTAGTTTGGTAAGGGTATAAGTGGAAAGTTAAGTGGTTTAGAACTTAGATAAAAAAAATGTTTCAAAAGTAGAACTTATTGGTCTTATAAAAAAATTTGTAGGACTTACTTGTCTTTTGCATGAAAAAGTAAAATTTAGTTGTAATTTTTAGTTTAAAAAAATGGAGATAAATATATACAGTCACATATATAATGGAGAAAGAAAGTTAAATACATATATCTATATTACATTTAAGTATTGTGTTTGAATCTATCTAAAAAAAATCGCAATTTAACGGTCAAAAATACTTAAAACTCAATTTTACGGTTCAAAATATCTATGCATGCCTACGGTTTAAAATTATTTTTTCTATCATTGATCTAACAGTCACAATTCACCCACTAGACAGTATGCTAATATATATATATATATATATATATATATATAGGGGGGGGGGAGGCTGTGGTTTTTTTTGGTAACTTTAACATTTTTTTTTATCCATACTTTTTAAGTGGGAATAGAGTAGTCATCCCTTTTGTTGGGAAACGTCTACAATGCACCTGGTATAAATACACCAAGTGAATCTCATTAGTATGTGTTTAATTCCTACTGTAAGACTCACTACGCATGTATAACAAATTCACGTGGTGCATTAACACCATCATACCATAGATCTTCTCCTTTTATTAGAAAGTGAAATAATTTTGTGGGAATGATCATTCTCGGATAATGGTAAAGAATGGTGATTCCAACTTCATAATTACTTGCCAAACAAAAGAATAAAAATAAAAAGATTAAATGGGCATTTTATTCTGGCTCATTCTCACCTACTAAACATAGCTTTAATGTTTAAAGCTCACTGAATCATGCTAATCAACATTAATACAAACAATTATTTGTAACCAAAACGTATGGTATGTTTCAATGTGAAGCAAACTGAGTTGTTAAGAGCAACAAGGTTGCAAACAACTAGTATTACTTTTAAGAGCTAATTGAGTTTTGAATAAGAAAACCACAGAGATGGCCTTTTCTTGTGAAATACAGGGGTTGTATCCACATCAACCAGGTTGTCTTAGCTAGAACCAAACGGTCCAAACCCCACGAAACAACACCTGTTTAAGCCATAAAATTTGTCTTGTCAAATTAAGGACAAAGGAAAACACACAATAGGGACCATTTAATACCATAGGAAAGCAGTGGCTCTGTCTTATGCCAACACAATTTGAGAAGTACACAATATATCTCACCAGATTTACCTACCAAAGTAATGGAAGAAATTTCACAACATTGTGCTACAAATGCCCACTCAAAAGTGAAAGAATGAGACCAAAATATAGGCTCCCCATTTTTGTTACTTTTACTTTATGACATTACAAAGTTGTTTGTTACTACTGTACTCTGTGATTGATTCCATTCCACACTGTCAATGCTATTTACATGTTTTCACAGTTGCAAGATTTGCCCAAAAAGAGGTGTAAATGATACCCCAAAATGTCGATTGTATTATTTCACACTGTTATTTCCAAATTAATGATGCATGCTTTTGCGGAATAATACATCACCCAAAAAAATAAAATTTGGGAAATATCAATTGGCATTGACTCAATGATATGATCTCTCTTTCTTGAAGAAAAAACTTCATGAAAATTTTGATACCTCTTTACTTATCTCATCTGATTAACACAATACAGTATTCATGAAAAAGTAGTGAGATTAAACGCCCAACAGAACAGGTCACTATTATTTGGATATTTAACTAACAAAACAAAGGATCATGAGAAAGACAGAAAAAGCTAACGGCCATTAGCAAGCGGACTAACGGCGTTTTCCTTGCACGGACTTGGTGGCAGACTACCCTTTCTCGAAGAAGAAGCAGCAGCGAGCCTCTGCACGAAGCTCTCGATTCTCTGTCCGTTTGTCTCCGTCAGTAACCGCTTCCCGCCAAACGGCAACGACTCCACCCCTCTCTCTTTCAACACCTCCTCCGTTCTCCGCCCAACTTCCTCCGTCGCGTAAACGTTCGCCTACATATATAACGTAATTAGATATTCCGTTATTAACATCTAAATAAAAATCAATTGTCATCTTTTTTATAAATTACTCTCTACACTAATAATTTGGCAAAAATATCCTATTGAACTTTCACACAAACTTGTAAATACCATATATCGTTAATAAAAAATTAAATAAAAAACACTTAATTGTATAAAATCATCAAAATGTTATTTCTCAAAAACCAACTTCAGAACAAGCTGAGAATTATTTGCAAAGCTTGGGGTTTTTTTTTCTTCTCTAGTTGATCTTAAATTAAAGTAAATTTAATTTGTACAAATAAATTACATGTAAGCTATGTTGACTAACCTGAATTCTGACGTAGTCGGCACGATTCCAACAGAAGGCGTTCCCTAACATTTGATCTATGGTTTCAGAGACGCCGTCAAGAACAATGCTGACGATTGAAGAGGTGGAACACTTGCCGTTAGGATGGAGGTTCCAGCGGGATGGATTAGTTAACGGACCATTACCTAGTGAAAGCACTAACAGATCTTCGACACCATTAACAAAGGAGAAATCACGTTTGTTGTGTAAAACGTGAGTGACGGCAGCAGCCGTGGGGTTGTTCATGACGAGACCACCGTCAACAGCCAAACAAGAGGTCTTACCGTCAATTGATGTCAGGTTGAACGGCTTGAACATGGAGGGAGTTGCTAACGTGGCACAACACACTTTCCAAAGTTCGAAGTCGTAACTTGGAGACTCGGAGGCGTCGGCTCGGGAAAAAACGAACGGCGCAGAGCTGTTGAGATCAAAGCACGGGATAAGGAGAGGCTTACATGTGTCCTTCAACGTCAACATCTTACCGTCCTCTCTCCTCAACGCCTCCTTCAACACCCTGCTGATACTCTCGCCGGAAAACATTTGTCGGCAGCTGAAAACACCGGCGTTCTTCATCTTAAACAGTTTCGACTGCTTTTCGGCTAGGAATCTAACGGCTTCTCTGGCGGTGAAGAGCGGACGCCCATTGCCATCATCGATGGTAATCATTGTGGCGAAGAGAGCACCGATTCCGGTACCAGCGACTATATCGAACAAATCAGCTATGCTCGACTTAGTATCACCGGTTTTGGATCGGATCTGATCTTCGAGATGGATCAAGGAGGCTCCGGCGACAATGCCTGTGGTTCCACCTCCGTCGATGCTGAGAACTCGTGTCTTCTTACCTTCACAGTGGTAGAGCCACTTCTGCTCAAGCTTAGAGAAAATCTCCAGTGTCACCTTACTAACTTCCATCTCTCTTTCTCTCACTATATTTCTGGTTTTGAGGAATATCAAAGAGCAAAACGATGACTAAGTTCGAGTTGTTGATTTCTTGAATTTCAACCTACACAAACTTTCCAGTTTATAAGATAAAATCCGTGAAAAACGTCAGAGATAGATTAATGGCGTACAGACGCGCGCTCTCTCTCTCTCTCTCTCTCTCTTTCTTTCTCTAAAGCAGTCACACTTTTGGTGCTTCTGTCTGTACTCCGGAGAGTTAAAGCGAGGACTGTGGAGAGGCTTCCCTTGGGGTGGTTATATTTATAGATAAATACAGGAAATGCGCGGATTCTCTTGTTTACGGTGGATCGCATTTGCTGTGTAGTTTATTACGAAAACCGTATAGTATTTGTTTTTTTAACTAATTTACGTTTTTTATCTTTTACTACTACTTTCTACTGAGAGTCTACGTGTGTACACTGTCGACGCACGTGCAAGTTGCAACTCGTCACGGATTCTGTGAGGCACCAATCTCGGCTTTTTAGCCGGCTTCGAGCTTGGTGACTCATGGTAATGTTTTTCTTTTATTTTATTTTTTGTTGAAAAAAAAATTTACTTTGTTGAAAAAAAATTTTACTTTGTTGAAATATTCTGTAAATAATCCATTTATCTAAAAGGTAAAGGAATAGTTTGGAGACTTCGTTGATGAGATTAGCTCCACATGTACCCATCATATGACCATTCCATCTTTTAGATGAGATTGAATAATTGCAACTCTTGTTTAAAAGAAAATCACCTTGATAATTTTATCTTTTGTTTTCCATTGTTATTCTGAATGAATCTTAAACTATAATTTATTAAGGATGCGTTATGGGCATAATTTATGTTTTGTTTTTCAAGGTAAACATTATAATTATTTTAAATGATCGTGTTTATAATTCAGTAAAAGTTGTTTTGACGTGTCTCATAATTTATCTATCATTTTATCTTGTTTAAGCAGCATTCCATTTTGCACTTTGCTTGAAAAACAGATTTCAAAGGTTACTAAGTTGAATTTTATTATTAAAAAAAACATTCAGAAAAAAGAAGGAAAAAAAAAATCAGCTCTCGGATCCAAGTGTCCAAAAAGAAAAATAGTTATATCACAAGAAAATTCCTTTTGACAGAGGACCTAAGCCAAAAAATAACTTGAGACCTAGTACTGTTATAATTAAGTTTAACAGTAATTATAAAAAAAATTGTTGGAAGGAATTATTTTAAAAGTGTAAGGGTAGGTGGATGCGTACATGAATTTAAGTGCGAATGTAGTGAGTAAATGGTAATCGTTAGATCGACGATAAAGAAAATTATTTTAGACCATAAATAATCATAGATATTTTAAATTATAGAATTAGTTTTTTAAGCTTTTTTTTACTGTTAGATTGTACTTTTTTTTAAGTGAGATTCAAATACAATGCTTATATATATATATATATAGAAGAAGAAGACCCAAAGAAATCTTTTGATTAAACAACACATAAACCAACAACCAACCATCCTAAGATCAATTTGATTATTCATATAAACATATAAAAGTACATAATTATAATATCAACATTATGACAACAAATAGAGACAATTGAGAACTGAAAGAGGGACCTTGAGAGAGGAGTTTTAGAGAGAGAAGAAGAAGAGGAGAAAAAGAAAGAGAACTCTAACATTTGGCACATAGGGCTTCTGCATTGCTGAAAATAATTTGGTATATGATCAATTCCATGTAACTTCTCTCTCCTTTTGGGTGTCTTCTTCTCAATTGCTGTGATATATGAACGAGAAGGTGTAATTTTGGGGAGATTGAAATAGAGTAATTCAGGAGAGAGTGAAGGCTTCCCTAAACAAATAAGAAGAAGAAAAGAAAATTGCCATTTTCTATCTCAAGAGAGACATGGACAGCATGAAAATCTGATTGAAATAGCCGAATAGGCCACCTACGAATTCATGTTCTCCGTGTATGGTTTATCTTTATTTATTTAATTTTATAAAAAAATTATATATGTGTCAAGTTATTATATTAAACTGTAAGAAGGAGTTTCTTTTTATATGACCTGTAAGTTTTGTCCAAGTAAAAAAAAGATATAAAGAGGGAAGTGCTATCAACTGGGCATATCACCTCTGCAATACCGTGTATTGCTGCATAATCTCAAGGCATACCAACTGATAAAAAGGATAAGTAATATAATCTGCAATTTTTTTGTACATCAGAATAGGTTGAGTTGATTGAGAAGGTATATATATATATATATATATATAAGAGAGTTGGTGCTGGCTATTACCGAACATAACCCCGAAGTGAGGCCGTGGTATATCGAAATCAACGGTTAGAGAGAGCCGCTGCAACAGCTACTGAATGCGATTATGAAACAGACTCCAACTAAATTCAGTCATGAAGCTGCTTTCTAAAGAGCAGTCCCCACCTATCCAGGGGCATTTTTTATGGGCCTGTGAGGGTGTTTTCCCTGCAAATTACCGAAATATATACAAATTTCTCTCATACATTCCATATCAAACCTTTTCGAATGTACACTTGTCCTTGAGTGAGCATATGAATCAAAAGAGGTTGGGTCAAAACATTTATGTCAAAGTTTAATATAACAGCAAAATCATTTCCCAGGCCCCCCAAATGTCCGGTCATTTTGTGACAATGCGTGAGTCTCTCAAAGTTTACTACCAAACATGACGATCATGAAGCTTTTTTATATGCTATATCTGAAAATGACAACTTGTGAATCAGATATCAACCCGCCATGGGAATTGTATTCCAATCAATTCCAACATATGGAAGAGTTCAGGCCTTCAACGAAACAGACAGATTAACAGTTCAACCAGAATGTCTTAATCCAACTTAGACAAGCAGTAAACAACAACAATTCTTGTAATAATTTCAAATGGTAACTCCCAAAAAAGCCAATTCAGCTCGTTCAGAGGGATTTTGCACCCCATTCATAACTTAGTGCAGGCCAGAAAAATACAGCACTCATACAAGGTCTTTCAGACCATTCCGTTTCCTTCTATATATTCCATTTTCCTATTTTCATGAACTATTCATTGTTCTCAATAGTGTATGCAATGAAAAATCTATATTACTCCAGCCTCCAGAACCAAGAAAAAGAAAAGGCAATCGCTGCTCCAGGCAATTGAGAGTCTGACCTCAATAGCATTGCTTTCGGGCACATAAATACTCTTTCCATGTCAAAATCCAAAACCGAAAAAATCTTTCATTTTTTAATTTACATCGAGACTCAGGTTAAGCTCTGATTTGATTGCGATAGTTCCCATATCTTCGGGAAACCCCAGCTTCTGATAATGTATTCCACACCTGCATATATTTTAGCAAAAATAATTGTCACCCTCAACTCACAGACGAGAAACAAAATTGCCTGCAGGACAGAGCATTGAGGAATTTTCCACTCACATCCAATTTTCCCTTTGAGCCTCCTATAGCCAACAAAAAAGGGCTATCCTCTGCGAAAGAAATGGAAAACACAGCTCCCTGATAACATTCGAAACACAATTTGAAATCCACATCATATTAAATCATATATATATATAATTGTCTGACTGTTAAAATCATCATTTCCCAGTAATCCAAAATATTTTGCCAAAAGAAAACTGGAAGAATCACATACGGCTTTAGGATTCCTAGATGCAACACATGAAGGCTGGTTGTTTGACAAATCCCAGAGTTTCACCTGCAGCAAATGAAGAGTAGGTCATAGATCTGCGGGCGTATACTGAGGCCAAGAAAGGGAAAGGGAAAGGGAAAGGACATTACCGTTTTATCAGACGATCCAGTTGCAAGAAGCTACAGAATATCATAGGGGCCAAAGTTACTATACCTAGTATATAGCTAATCATAAAAACATGGCTAGCGAGATAAAGGTGAGAGATGTACATTTGGTGCCAATGTATTATATGAGACCGTGCAAACTGCTTTGTCATGTGCATGCAGAGTGAAACTTGGCTTTAACTCAGACAATGGATCAGACTTAGCAGCCCGGATATCAAAACCATTAACCGTACCATTTTCGAGACTGACCTGAAAACACAATTAAATAATTTTAGTTCAGTTGTGTAAAGATCACCCAAGCAAAGACTAAATAAAAAATAATTTAGAAACATATAGCATCTTTCACCATCCTTGCAAAGAAAATTTCTCTAGCATAGCTTGGGAGAGGAATTGAAGTATCGCTTCGTGGATTGAGCATGCATTGACAGGTTAGTGGTTGTGGAAATTGCATCTAAGCAGTATAATTTGTAGAAAAGGGAGACGATTAAGGAAAACTGCTTTGAAAGATTTTTATCTGGCCTTTTATGGAATTCTAGTACACAAGGATGATTGGTTTTTAACTATCGCAAGGATAATGGGGATGAAAATGTTATGGGATTTTAATTTTTCAAGATCATTGCAAATTAAGAGGAAGAGGAAGGGTTTGAGTTGATAGAATTGTTGAACAAAATGGATAGCTAGGAGGGGGAATATTAGGTGAGATCGGCCAGTTCCAAGATCAAGGAGGTTTGCGACCAAGTCTTTTTATAAGGCTCTGGAAGGAACCATGTATTGTTGTTACCTTGGAAAAGTAAGCGGTTCTCTTGGGCCCCTTCCAGGGTGGAGTTTTTATGTGGTCGTCATCAGTACATAGAAAGATCATAATAGATAATTTAAAAGGTAAAATTATTTTAAGCTAGTGTTGTATGTGCAAGGAGGCAGGAGACTCAGTGGATCATGATCATGAGGGAGATTTGTTATTTATTGTAGGTTTATTTATGTCTTGAGATTTCACAGAATTAGTACCAGAGATTCTTCTTAGTTGGAGAGGTTAGAGAGCTTCTAGAACAAGTAAGGAAACATGGATTGCAGCCCCTTATTGCTTGATGTGGTGCGAGAGAAGAGGAATCAGTGCTCGTTTGCTTTAAGTTCAGCAACTTCTTGAATTGAAGAGCATCTTTATTTTACTTGGGAGTAAGGAAAGGTGAATCCCACTTGTGAATTTTTTTTTTGAATTTGGAATACTCTGTTTAAGGGGTTCTTTGAGATTTAAAGGTTCTTTGGTAAACACATGTGCAAAAGGTTGTGTCCCTTTTGGTGCCTTTTAGCAACATATTTTATTTCAAAAGGAGAAAAAAAAAATCTTATCAAGCTCTGCTTTGCAGTTTTTTAAATAATTAACTTGAATATGGCTATAGAATCTGCAATAATAGATATAAAAGGTTGAAACACAAACCACAAAAGAATGCTCAGTGTGTGGATCCCATGCCAAGCATTCAACATCAGCTGCAACTGACCACTTAAATCCAGCGTGTGAAGGTATCCTTCCATCCTTCTGGAATTCAAAAATATAGATTGAATTAGGACATCTTCGTTGCAAGGTAGAGAACAGAAAATGAATGCTGTAAAATAATAGTCGTATGATTCATAATGAATGATCAGAACAAATGAAGATCTCTATTACCATGACTACTGAATGATCAAAAGATCCACTAAGAATAACTTGTGGCACATGATGATTCCACGCAACTGCTTGAACCTGAGAAGAATCCATAGGAACATGACATGCAATTTATAGTTTGTGGAATTTTGCTACAGCAAAACAAAAAATGAAATATATAAGCATTAGAACCCGCGAAAGTCATTAACTGGTAAATGTGGAACAGCCATAAATGTGTGAGTTCAGGCCTTTCAGCCAAAACTACTCTCTGAGAAGTATCAAGAGTGCATTTATGTAGCTGAAACCCACCAGCCTCCCCACAAATACAGTTAGTTCCAACTGCATTTGACACAATAAGGGAAACTAGCTGCTGGATAAGGTTGGAAACTCCTGCTTTCATGTTTTTGCTGCTGCTTCTTAATACTTCAGTAAACTACAACCCAAAAATCAGGTAATGGACGAAGATCCAAGAGAAGATCAGGGAGCAAATACCGCCTCTTGACATTTTCTTTTTAAAATTTCCAATAAATAAAAATGGGTTAATATCAAGACCCACAAAAATATTTAGGTTTTAAACCAAGGGTATAATAGTACTTTTGATTATTACAAACCATTAATGATGTTATATACTAACATCTACTTGAGTAATTGCTTAGGATGAATTTTTATCTCAAGAAAGCAATTATCTTATGACAACATCAAAGAAGAAGAAGAAGGAACCTCAAGCTTAAAGAGTCAAATGCTGAAGTCTATTGGGGGTAGTTAGGTAATGGTGAGAGCTAGGTACATATTGTAAAGTTACTTGTTTGAAGCTTATTATCGAAAAATGATATCCTAAAACCATATGCATTTCATTCTATCATCAAAATTGGTTCTTAGAAGATTAGAATAGGACTTGAACTCATTTTCATATTCTACTAAGTCCTACATACAAGGTATGCTCAATTCAAAGCTCACTGCTGGTGTTTTTACAAACATATGCAGAAAGAGTGGACTTTCCTAAAGAAAGAGTTGACTTTTTCTAACAGACCGTTTTGAGCATTTATGAGGCTCTAAAAGAGTCGACTTCTCTGAAAAGAAAGTCTACTTCTTGCTGACTCTTTCTATAAGTAAGTCGACTTTTTTTATGCCTGATTCAAATCAAATGGCTAGTTGGTGCATTAAATGCCAAGGTATGCTCAATTCAAAGCTCACTGCTTGTGTTTTTACAAACATATGCAGAAAGAGTGGACTTTCCTACTTTTCTAAAAGAGTCAACTCTTTCTATAAGTCGACTTTTTTATCCCTGATTCAAATTCAAATCGCTAGTTGGTGCATTAAATGCCCCCAACCACCCTCAAACAGCTATTTTCGTGAGATTATATATATGCTGAAGTCTATTGGGGTAGTTAGGTAATGGTGAGAGCTAGGTACATATTGTAAAGTTATCCTTGAATAATGTATTTGAAGCTTATTATCTAAAAACAATATCCTAAGACCATATGCATTTCATTCTATCATCAAAATTGGTTCTTAGCATATTAGAATAGGACTTGAACTCATTTTCATATTCTACTAAGTCCTTCATACAAGGTATGATCAATTCAAAGTTCACTGCTTGTGTTTTTACAAACATATGCAGAAAGAGTGGACTTTCCTAAAGAAAGAGTCGAATTTATTTTTAAAAAAAGTCTACTTCTTTTCTAAAAGAGTCGACTCTTTCTATAAGTCAACTTTTTTATGCCTGATTCAAATTCAAATGGCTAGTTGGTGCATTAAATGCCCCCAACCACCCTTGAACAGCTATTTTCGCGAGAGAGCCTTTATATACATGCCTTGGGTTGTATTGATGAGTAGAACTACCATTTAAGCAAGTATTAATCATTCATTCACTATACTCACTTTCTTTCAACTAAGATTTGAGCTTCAAACTTGTGATTCATCAATAACTCTAGTCTTGTGAGCTTTCATTTGTGTATCAATCTTTGAGAGACATTTATTGTGTTATATATCTTCTTCTCAATCATTTGTAAAGGGTTGGTTGAATCCTAGAAGCCTAAGTGGAGAACTTCACTTAACAAGAGAAAGGAGGAGTTTGTGAGCTTCATTGTAAAGGTTTGCTCTACATCCGGAAGGAGAAGTCATATTGGATTTGGGAAATCTCAAGAGGGATCTTGAGTCACACTACATCATTTTGTTAATTGCGTTTGAATTTCACTTTCCCTATCTCATCTAATTTGTGTTTGAATTAATTATTTCTCTCTTTATTTACTTTCACATTTTATTTGCTCAAATCCTATTGTCCTAGATATTGTTTAAATTGCAATTAAAGTCCATTGTTTGCCAAAACCTATAAGGTCAATACTTTGATAACAAAGACTTTATACAATCATAAATGTGAAAATTCCACAACTACAAGACTTACCATTTTTATTTATTTTTGATAAGTAAGACTGGCCATATTATTTGTGATAAACTTTTATAAGATTCTAATAAGACCTATATAATCATAAAAGTGAAAAATCCATAAGACTTACCATATTATTTGTCATGAACTCTTGTAAGATTCTAAAAAAATTTGATTTACATGTATCGTATCCGTGTCAGATACCAACACTTCTGAGATATGCAGATACGTTTCGATACTTCCAATACGTATCCATAACTTTTTGTGTTTTTTTTATTTCTACAAGTATCCGATACTCTCAAATACTTCAAAACACATATTTAACAAATTTTGAGTATTAAAATGTAGCTTTTCAAATAATGATATCATAGAATAACTGTTAATAAAATTTCAAAATTTCTTGAAAAAGGAAGTATTAAGATATATATCATGACTAATGAAGTTCAAAATTTATTTCTGCAATATAACTCTCAACTCTCATCTTGTCTTTCGTACCCCTTAGTAGCGGTGTAGGAACAAAGAAAATGGGAGCCCCTTAAAGAAAGCACTTCAAAGAACCGTCGTATTTGTATCGTGTCATGTCCATATCATATCTACATTTAAATTATATATTATATATAAATGTTGTCAGGTCCGTGTCCATGTTTCATAGGAGGTTGTGAGGCTACACTTAAAAACTGACCCCTTGAGAAAATTATACAGCTATTTGCCTTCATTATGTTTCAACAATGGAATCACCATTCTATTTTCTACTCAATTAAATTAAAGAACTTTCCTAACAAAGGATTTTATTTTCACTGCTCCAAACCAAAGTTCAATGATCAACCGGGGATCTGCAAAAGCCAAAAGTAGCCAAGAGACTTGTCCTATCACATTCCAACCAGTTCTTTTTCTAGATACAAAAACATAGACAGTAAGCTAATACAACATCGGCCCTCAGATGAGACAAACATATGCACAGACTTCCTTAGGCATCATATTGTTTTAATGAAACCAACAGCTAAAGATGTGTAGTTAAAAAACCTCAAATTAGTAACTGACAAATTCTGTCCAAGTCAAGAAGATGCCCAAAATAAACAATTTCTGGTCATACAATTCTAGAACTGAGTCAAACTGAGGTCTGAACTTGCGAACTGGATTCAGTCCATCTAGTGCTTACAAAAAATCCTTCGGTAATTAGAAATATATCAAAGTATCTTTATATTATTTTTTAACATAAAATAATATTTTTTATTTAATTTAATGAAAGAGCTACCAGGATGACCAAAAAAAGAGACAATCAATATAAGTTTGCAACCCTTAACCCAATTGCAGAAGTGATAAGATTGAGATGGTTTCAAACATAATAAACCAAACCTGATGCCAACTCTATCCTAGTTGAGTATTCACAATCGTATCTAGATCACTCACTGAAAGTACTAAGGAAAGGGAATACAAAAAGATAAGTAAATAACTTCTTAGACACAGCTATAATAAGAATATTAAGTACAACAATGGAAGTAAGGCTGACTTCTTACCTTGTCTGTGTGGTGCTCCATGGTGATATTACAAATTCCAGTTGACACATCCCAAATCTTGACTAGTTTGTCAGCGCTAGCACTGGCAAGTATGTTCCTGCATACAATTAATTATAGCAAAATAACCAAACAAAAATTTAGGATCAATGTCGCACTAAAATAAAGGTAAATAAAGAAAAAAGAATCCAGACCTATACTCCTTGTTCCAAGCAAGACCAAGCACTGAATCAGTATGACTATCTTTTTTGTATTTGATTGATTTCTAACACAAAGGAAATATGGGAATTGTTAAGAAAGGTAAAAGATAAGCTTTTGCAATGTTCAAAATAACATAAAATCCTAAAATTGGATGACCAATTACGATTTACGACGATGGAGTATAAACAATTAATGTGAGTTCACAAAGAGCCAAACAAAAAAAAAATCACCTTATTAGATAAAAAAAAAAAAACTGGGAGAGTTAAATTATATACATACACACACACATTCGATCCACCATTTAATGGGTTTCACTCAGAGAGTTATTGGTTGAAAATCTATGTGATTCACAGGGAACAATATATTTGTTCTTGGATGGTCAAACAGAACTCAGTAAATGATCAAGAAAGAACATTGAGGATGTTGAATACTTCTTTGAGTAGCACTTAATACCATATAATCAAATATAGTGATCATAATAGAGATATCGTAACTAATAACTAAAGAAGAAAAAAGAAAGAAATTCATTGGGATATCACATTTAAAACTCCTAGAAAACATTCAAAATTTGCACATCAAATTCATTGACTGATTTTTTATAAGAAACCCTCTTTGATTGAGACAGACAAAAAACCTTATTAAGAGTGTTGCAATTTATGGAATCCTAAGAAAACTCAAGATTTGAGTTGCAACAAATTCACTAGCTGACCTTCTTCCCTTTTTTCTTCTTCTCAGCAATGCCACCTAATACCACAGAAGGCTGGACTTCATCCATCTGACAATGGTCAAAACAATAAGAGACTTTGCAATAACATCTCCATCAATAGCTTCATAAACATACAGTCTACCAAAATCAAGGTCAATAATAAATCACATACAATGTCAAGGTCCCAAATTTCAATGCCTGGTTCCATTGAACCTACAGCGATGAAGTTCCCTGCCAACATATAAAAGGCGCTTAATAAGAACAACAATAAATAAATGGAAAAGGTAACAGATACAGGTGAAAACAATAATGACTTTTGAGTTCTGAATGAACATCAAATACTACTAGTGACGATCCATTGTGTTAACCACCATCTACTCTAAAAGAGTAAGGTGTTAGAGAGGGTGTAACTTGAATTTTTATATTCTCTAACAAGCCCCCTCGTGTGTGACAAACTTTTGGTCCAACACGTGCTTTTAATTTTAATATCAGGGTGAAGGTGAGGTTTGAACTCCAGAATTTTTAGCTCTGATAGACTGATACAATGTTAAACACCATCGACTCTAAAAGATGAAGCAGTTAGAGAGGGTGTAACTTTAATTTTTATATTCTCTAACAAGCCCCCTCGTGTGTGACAAACTTTTGGTCCAACACGTGCTTTTAATTTTAATATCAGGGTGAAGGTGAGGTTTGAACTCCAGAATTTTTAGCTCTGATAGACTGATACAATGTTAAACACCATCGACTCTAAAAGATGAAGCAGTTAGAGAGGGTGTAACTTTAATTTTTATATCCTCTAAAACAACACAAGCATGAAGCAACAAAGGTAATAAGAAACTAAGATAGAATAGCTTGTCATGTTAGTTCTTCATTTTTTTTAGCAAAAACCCCCACCTCTAGAAAAGGAAGAAATGAAAGGGAAAAAAAATCTAAAGCAGCTATTTATGCAGGGAGCTTAATCTGAGATTGCATCAAGACAGGTCCACGAATGCTGTGGATTTAGCTAGGTCTGTTTGGTGGGACGCAATGGACTTGGCTGATATTCAGGTTGCAGATTTATTTGGAACCTGAGTGTTGGTTCTGTTTCCTGTTTGCAATCCTAGTGCTGTTTTGTCTTAGTTTGTTTAAATTGCTTTGGTTTTTCTGTGTGGCAATTCTAGTGCAGGAGTCCAAATTTATGAGCGAGGGTGCCTCCTTAAGCAAGGACCTTCCCCCCGGGACCGACTAATAATGAAGTCATAGAAAATTAACATTTGATCCAGTTGAATCTCCAAAATCAAAATCTATGCTATATCTTAGCCTTTCAAAGTCCTAAATACAGATTTTATGGTCGAATTGTAATTACCATTCAGCAGTACATTATATAATATAGCTTCTGTATCTCTAAAAATAAGCATATGTTTTTTTATCGTAAATGATACAACCCCACATCAAATTTGAAAATCATCTAAATTTTCAGCAAAAAAGGCAATAAAAAGAATAAAACAAAGACAAAAACCCAAACACAACGCCTTGTCTTGAAAGAAAGTGGATATGCATCTCTCATTCTTCATTAGTCTCATATTCGCCATGGCATGCACTTAAGTAAGAAAAGGTGAAACTAAGTACATGTGCTTGAACATAAATAGTATTCAACCAAAAAAATTAGTTAAGTCACACCTTTTTCTCCGCCTTTAAGTGGGCAATCAAGCCATGCTGTGCATAGGGGAAATGCTGGAATGATGATATCATGGTGAACATACATATTCGAATCACCATCAGCTGGGTCCTCATAAATCCAAACCTGCTTGTAAACATTGAACTTACCAGTAAGTGGCGGCTAATATCAGAAAGTTTGGGTCTGAGATCTGTTTTTTTTTTTTTTTGGTGGCAGTGGGGGAACATAATTTCTCTATTACATACCTCGAGATGACTGACATCATCCTCATTCCGTGCACAAACTATGACAGCATCCTCAGCTTTTATTGTCATGTCATCAAGCTCTTCCGAATCATCATCCTCAATAAACCAAAAAAGAATAATAAGAAAAAGAAGAGGGTAAAATTAATGCAACTCTAGCACCACAATGAAGAAGTGATGAAACCAAGCCATGAAAACCAGAGGCAGTCAAACTCACATCCTTATCCTTCAAATATGGGTCCAAGTCATTACTTGGGTAGTAAGTGTCCCCAAGCCCCCCATTGAATAGCTCGATGCCTGAGGTCAATCAGGAAGAGATGCATACTTGCTTAAAAATCCAATATGGCATTTTCCACATGACAAGAACAATAACATGGTCTGAATATAAATCTTCAAAAAAAAAAAAGAAGTTTATATGGGAGACTAAAAGAAAAATAGTTATAAAATTCTTTAAGGTTAAGCCAGGTCTTCAGATAAACATAATCAGAATAACATGATTGTTCAACTTAACTATCAAATAAGGAATTAAGGTGAGAAAATTAGGGAAAGAAAATGTGACCACAGGGAGATAGCAATACCATCATCCTCTTCATCATAATGTTCCATGTCTAGTTCTCTCAAACTGTCAGTTATGTTCTCGAAGTTCGCATCCGAAGTTGTATTATTGGAAGCCTTTCCAAGCGCATCTGCTGCGGCTAAAGCATGGGCAACTTCATCAGCTTGTTTGGCAGCATCAACATTCATAAACTCGTCATCATCCTCACTTTCATCATCTCTACTGCCAAAATCAGAAAATAAAAAATAGAAAGAAAAAAAAAGTACAAAATGAGCAGAAACTCAATCAAATTATAAGGTTACATAAAACACAATTTTTTTGTTGTCAATTAGTCTTTCATTCTTTGATATTGTCCTTCGTATGAATCCCAAAATCAAAATATTCCTATAGCAGTAAGTGCCATTTTGTAATACATCTAGTTTTAACTGTTTTATGTTCATATATATAGTGGTCAATCCCAAGACCCTTTTGACTCCTTTGTTGAGCTCCTGTATGGTAATTTCTCTTTTAATAGCTTTGTTTCCCCTTCACAAAAATGTTAAAATGCTCAAAGAAACAAGCACAAACCACAGAACACCATGTGAAAACCAACAAGATGCTGAACTATAATTGCTACATGCGAAAGCAACAACAAATCGCATGAAAAATCATTAAATTTAATTCACAGAATCTTTTCACAATCTATGGTGCTGTATGCCAGACCCGATTCACCACGAGAAAAATAATCAAGCAATTACCCAGAAGAAAAAGGATATAAAAGTTTTACCGTTCTTCAAAATCACCGCTCTTCAATATCTCTTCAATCTCCTCTTTTGAAGGAGGCTCGGCCACAGCTGGAACAGACTTTGAGACCCCTTTGGGCACCCAAGAAATAGCTGCTATCATTCTTTAGACCAATGTTCTACCAACAGATAAGAAATGAAGTCTTAAGATGGGTGAGCTGAGAACTCCCGTAAATATACATAACGTTATAAAAAGAAAAAACAATACTTGCATTTTGATTCAAACATAAAAACTCAATGGCATGATAAATCAAATCCCATAACCAAACATCACTAACTTTTGACGCAGATTCACATTGCAAAACTAACAAGGTAAAGCTCAATAGAGAGTATAATGAATTATCTGAATCCAAGAGGAGTACAATTATGCTATACTAGTACAGGCACCTAGCTTACTGTTCCCTCCTAAAGTGCCATTTTAGGACATAATAGTAGGACTTCTATATCCAGGCTCATACTACAATCACTCCTATACTAGTCTTTTGCACACTGTCAGCATCTCCCAAGGCGAATATTTAGTCGTGGATCGTATGGTGGGCTTGGGGTGAATCTGAATAGCTAAATTCATTGAAACATATGTTTCTTTTGCATGTAAATGAAAAAAGATAAAAATTGAACAAGAGAATATAGTCCCATAGCCTCATTGAGTTCCATGTCTCATCCTAATTTTAGTGATTTAAAAACAAAAAAGAAGAAACCAATAAATAAATGAAGATAGCTTCTTTACCCCTAATTCTTCAATCGATTTTGTTTTCCTTAATTCAACCCATCAAACTAAATTCTCTATACTTATATCGATACATATCGCATGATCAATATAAGTACGCATGATCAACAATTCAATAATAATAATAATAAATAAAGAGAGAGAGAGAGAGAGAGAGAGAGAGAGAGTGACCACCAGTTAGAGTGTGCTAAACTCCTTAGATAGATTTTGGTATCCTAAGATTTCGATTCTTTCTTCGTGTCTCGCTCGTTATAACTCTTATTGTTTTCCCAGTAATGGCCAAACTTATTTTGAGCGCCCTCTCTCGAGTGTTACCTAAACCCTATAACCCTCTATGTCGACACCACCAACTCGCGGCTGTTTTCTATTACTATTCACCTGATCAAATTGAGTATTCAAAGATGATTGCTTTAGGGTTTAGTGTCCAAGAGAAATATCGCCGAACAGAAGAGGTGTACCGCGACTGATTTCTTGGTGGCGGCGGCTTCAGGGGCGACCGTGGGATGATAGCGCTTGTTAGGGTTAGGGTTTGAGAGAGGTAAAAGAAGAAGAGGGTGAGGAGAGATAGATATTGGGTTTCTCATACGGGTTCTACCCAGATTTTACACCTGTTTGATCCATCTTTTATTTTGAACAGGTGTTAAATATTTATTGGGCCACCTCAATCATGACCAAATTTATCAGGATTCGAGCATTACCCTTCCATTTTTACAATTATTCTGGGGATGGGTGCTCTGTGAGGACGAACTTCGTCCTCCAGGGTGACGTGGTCCAGTGAGATGCCACACCAGTTTAAAAGTTTAAAAATTTTAAAGAGGGCCAAACCCAACCCGTGTTTTACGGGTCGGGTTATCAAACGGGCATACACAGCAACCTCTGTCTTCCGCAACCAGATTAACGCTACCCAGTATCGTTAATCTTCATTAATTAAGACTATTAAATTTTTTTCTCATCCCTAGTAATTTGTGATGTTTAAATAATTTGGACCCAAACCTAAACTTTCAGAGCATATGCAGTACAACAAAACATTTCATAAACCTACTTGTTCCCGCTTTGGCAGAGGCTTGTCTTCGTGGAAGAACTATTCTTCAGAAACCGCCACGGCAGACCTCTCCGCGGAGGAGCAGAGCTGTTAGAAATATATTATGCGGCAATTGTGTGTAAGAGGAATTGGCATTTCATATTATTGCGAGTTTTGGGAAGTAGAGAAGGAAGAAGATTTATCAATGGGAGAGAGATGAGTGAGAGTGGGAGTGGTGGTTTATGGCGGTGGGTCCATCTGACCTTATACGTGTGTGTGCAGTAATTTGCCGACTATATATACATAGGAGTATTAAATTTTTGTTTAGTGAGGTATTTTAATACAGTTATTAGAAATGAACTTATTTTCATATTAAATAAAGTTATTTCGTAAGGGTTATGTTGGGTTCCATGAAATTGGTCTATTAGAAAAATAAATTAATTTTTTTTTAATTTCAAGAGACCAATTTCATGCCACCGAACAAAGTTAAAGCTCATAAAATATAAATTTTAATTTAATCATTTATTTTCTTTCTTTCCAGAATGAATGTCCAGTTTTATTTTCTTTGGGAAATGGTGAAATACTAGTTTAATGTTTTTATAAATGAATCGTCCAGTTTATTATTAATTATTTATATTTTCAATAAACTGCAAGTGCAGTAAAAGATTGAAAAAAAAACTGTTCCAAGGTCATAAAAAGAGTAGAGTTTAGATTTGAAGGAAGAAATTGTTAGTTTCCTTCTATATGAAGAAGAAAAGATATTAAACAAACACTCAATGCAACTTTTTGTTAGAAGAGTAACTTTATTTATTTATTTATTTTTTGACAACCTTTAGTTGAAAAAATAAATCAAAAGAAAAGACTGTTGTAATAGATTTTGTTAGTGCCCAATTCCAACCAGTGTTATTTTAATTTACATAGTCAGTTCATTTTGTGCAACTATCACTAATCTTATTTGAATCCAAATAGTGAGCCCGAAGCCTATTACATGGACTATTAAGTCTAATCTAGTCATGAACCATCCATATCATATGGGTAATCAAATCTCTACTACTATAGTATTAGTCTATTACTATACACCAATAGGTCCAATATATATTTTTTTTTTATCACCAATAGGTCCAATATCCATAACCTTTCTTTGGTCCTCAGGCATGCCAGTAGTCACATTGGCTAAGTTGACAGGCCCTTCTCTCTCATGCTAGCCCTTCTCTTCTTCCATTCCATCTGTCACCAGTGCTTAATTTACCCTCTTCTGTATTCTAGTATACATCTTTAATTCCATGTACCATGTCAACAATATTGTATACACCATAAACAGTTACTGCAGATAGAATTCTAGCACACGTTGGTTTGGTTTTCGATCTTCGTGTTGCAATGCTCGATGCTCAACATATGTATTCATTTATTCTAATTCTTACACATACACTGATATAAACATGGGTAATGCTACTCAGGCAGAATTCATAGACAGAAAGTTTTACATCTATTGGATGCATGTGGTGAATGGATGTAAAATTTTCTACCTCTAAATTCTGCCTGAGTAGCATTATCCTATAAATATACATAAGCCCGAGTCAAAGGGCATAGCATATTACACACGGAGAAATTATTTCATGCAATTGTTGGGAAAATATTGTGGTTAGCGTGATTTTTTTACCTTCATGATGAGAGCAGCAGAGAAAATCTCACTCACGTAGTATTGTTTCAAACAGGACATTTCAATTCAACTGAAACAAATTAATAAACTGGGGCTCCATCACTGTCCACTAGGTGGCACTAAGCCTTCAGCATTTAAGAGTAAACGTATTCCGCACACAAGGACTACTGAGATCAATTACTACTGGAGATTCATCATAAATAGAGGGCTAAATAACCAGGCTCACTCAAATTACTCTTTTTCTCCACAAAAATGTTTCTGAATCCACTCAACTCAATTCACTAACAAATTGAAATACTAAATTCATCTCATATATAAAAATATTTCAAAATAAAAAAAAAAATTATCACCAACGGAAAAAAAATCAAAAGCAAAATCAAATTTCATGAAAGAAAAAGACTAATGACCCTGAACCACGTCCAATAACACCAAATCAAAGTCTAAATAACCCATACTTTTCTACTAAAGGAGTCCACAATGACCGAGAAACTAAGTAAAACAGGGAGATGTCCTTAAAAAACTAAACCAGAAGCTAAAATTGCTAGAACAATCACGGACAACCAGTGCGTGTTTGATAACTGAAGAGTTGGGGCATTGTTCTGAGAGACGGATACATTTGCTGCAGATGGCGATGGTGATGGTGATGGTGATGGTGATGGCCATGGCGGTGATGGCGATGACATTGGCGGCAATGTCCGTGGTTGATAAGGAACTGGACTAGAACCTGGACCCGGAGCAGGAGGGGTACCCTGATAAGGAACTGCACTAGGACCTGGACCCGGAGCAGGAGGCCTACCCTGAGAAGGAGATGGACTAGAACCCGGAGCCGGAGCCGGAGCCGGAGTCAAGTTAGAAGTTCTAGGGATCCTGATATCAACCTTTTGTCCATCATGGCAGTGGCCTGGGAAGCCACAAATGAAGTAGAAATGACCGCCCCTTTTAATGGTGAAGGAGTCGTTGCCGGAGGCTAAGGTGGCGTAGGGAGCTGTTCCATTGCAAGCGTTGAAATTTTTGTGGGTTACTCGAATCACATTGTGGAATTGATTGTTGTACTTGAAAACTGCATATTATGCAATAAAGGGGGTCATATACAATAACAAAATATATAAACAAGAAGGGGCACGTAAATTTTTATAATAAAAAGAACTCATTAGGAAAGAACATTCAACTTCATGGATGGAAATCTCAAATAGGACAATCATTTCTCTCATGATTTTTGCCTTCCTTTTGTGTGTAGATATCAATCAAATTTTTATAATATATACTAAAACTAATGTAGAGTTCACAAGTCAAAAGTAACCTAGTACTCCATCAATCTTGGTATATATTCAAATTTATGTATAATCGGAGTTGTAGCAAGTAGTATAAAGATTGAAGAAAAATACTTATAGACTATACTCTCACCACTCAAAAAAGTGTTTGTTTAGGACGCTACTAGGCATATTTGCTGTATTTTTGGACACTAAATTTTGCAGGATCTTACTCTCTATTCAGTTCTCAGTCCAGTCACCTGTGTCCTTTAATCCAGATTACCAAAACCTAACAAAATCCTATAAATTCCACCTACAACTTATTCAATGCCGAGGAATTAACTTATTAAATGCATAAAGAAACATTTTTTTTTTTACAAATTAAAGACCATAAACCATTATTTGGTTCCTTCAAAATGGAATTCATGGAGGGGTTGCATAAATACAGATATAACATTTGATATTATTGCACATGGTGACGTACTCTTATATTTGAGAGTGTGTTTTTCATATTTGACAGTCCGAACATATATATATATATATATATATATACTGCACCATAACATGAAAGTGACGAAGATACTAAGGCCCAATAACACTATATATAATGGTTTTTATGTATAAACTCACAACACAAGCATAATCATAGCGGTGTACTGAGTGCAAGACAACAACAATGACAATAATTACCAAAAAAACAGAAAAAGCAATATTTAACCATTAAAAGAACTACGTGAAGAAGAGACGCTCACCGATGGTGTCTCCAACATGGAAGTTCTTAGTAGCAGACCAAGTCTTGTAATCAACATGACCAAGGTTGGTCCAACCAGCAAAGTCACCTACCTGGTACACAACACCCATTGACACCCCACAAACAGCCATTATCACTAACAAAACCATCGCTTTCTTAGCCAAACCCATTGCTGAACCACGGAGAAAGAGAGAGATTTTAGGGCAGAATAGAAAAAATAAAGGAGTGGCTGAATGAAGGAAAGGAATGCCAGCAGGGAAGGCGTATATATAACCATGGTTACAGTGCTAGTTTTGGAAAGGAAAAGATTTCTTTCAAAGTTCAAACATTCCATTTTAGTAGTTGCCTTTATTTATTTAATTGATGAAAATATCTTTTTTAAGTGATTTTCTTACCAAATTTTATACCAGCATAATCACGACAAAGTTTCTTGATTGATGATCTGAATCTGCCATTTAAGATACGAAGAAAATATTTGACTTCCTGAACTCCTCTGGTTTTTCTTTTTTTTGTTAATAATCATTTTTACACTTAGATTTCAGAGTTTGATTGAAAAATCTCAAACTCAAACTTAATTAAGATTATATTTTGATTGATGTGTTAGCAATATAAGCTCAAACTCTAATTTTAATTTTTATATAATTTTAATTTTAAGTATATTATATATAATCTAAACTCTCATCAATCTTTCCTTTTCAACTTTCTTTTATTTAAATCTTAATTTATTGTATGTTAATACTTTGAAGAGTTATTATTTTTAATTTATTTGTAATTTTATAAAAAATTACATTAAGTTTTATAATTTTCTATGCCTAGTAGTAATCTAATCCAAAATTAATCGATGTATTTGATTTTTAGTCTATTTTTTCTAACCTGAGCTCAATGTGAAAAACAAAAAAATTGAACGTAGATTGCTTTATTCATACACACGTGTCTATACGAATTAGACCATGATTGCGTCCAGGCTAGCTCTTTCTAACATGAGGTTGGGTTGAACCCGAAATTGGACAATATTACTCATAGCCTGAGTTGAACTATAATTAACCTTTTAACTCTGTTAAAATCGCCCCAATTGCAGCACCTCCTACATATATCTAGCTTGGTTAAAAAGAAAAATGAAACAATTAGGGGTTGTTTGGTAACGTTGTAGGATTTTATTTTTTGATTTAACCTGTTGTGTTGTTATTATTGTCAAAAGCATAATTCGTTTGACAACATCATATGCTGTTGAAATTTTGAAAGTATAAATCTAATAATATGTTTGTTACTCAAAATTAATTTTCAAAAAAAAAAATAGTGGTATCTTTGACTAAAATTGTGTTTGAGTAATATGATTCAAATTCATTTTAACCAACATAAATGTGATATTACATATTTTATGTATATTCTTTCCTCCGAAATTATATTTGTTAGGACTTTATTTTAATTAAAAATTCATTTTTAAGCATTTGCATGTTTTTTGTAATTGTCATAAATTCTAACTAGTTATATGTTTTTGGTAATTATCATATATTATTATATATACTTGTTTTATTTCCTTTTATATTTTTATATTATATATAAATGTATTTATATATAACTCTTATTTTATTGTATTTTCTTATTATATATCTCTTTATATATTAATTTATTATTATATATATTTTTATTTATTGTATTTTATAAAAAAAATTTATTCTTATTGACTTATAACTTTGTATTTATTATATTATTTTTTTATATTATATATAATTGTATTTATATATAGCTCTTATTTTATTGTATTTTCTTCATATATATATATATATATTGTATTTTATAAAAAAAAATCTTATTGACATATAATTTTGTCTTTATTTAATTTATTTATAATTTTTTTATTTATTGTATTTTATTTTTTATATTTATATTTTTTGAGTAACCAATTTTTTATTTATTGTATTTTCTAATTTTTTTATTCTTGTTTTTATAAATTTTAATTTATCGTATTATATTATATTATATTTTTGAGCAAGCAAATTTTTTTTATTGTATTTTATAAAAAAATCTTAAATGAAAACTTGAACTGAAAAATGAAATTTGAAACTGAAAATTTCATAACGAAGCTTTCAAATTATGTCATTGTCAAAATTTTGACACCACCTTATTTTTTCAGAAATGATAACTGTATTACCAAACATTATTTTTGCTGTGAATTCGAAAAACTGAAAATGAAAGTTAAATTTTGAATCGGAAGTGTTACCAAACGGGTGGTTAGTGTAACAAATCACGTGTTCATTAGTGAATGGACCAACTAGAAAGGCCCATCTTAAAGGAACCCATGGCATTAAAGGCACCCAAATAAAGAAAATCGTGGCGTAGTAAAAGGTTTTAGGATCAGTGTAGTGGTAATACAAATAACAGGAGTAACTTGAGCATGTTGGACATACTTAGAGTTGCACATGAACTAAACTGAGTGTTAATTTGTACAAATTTGGCTTGTTCGCTTATAGGTTCAACTAGGTTTTGACTCGTAATTATTTTAAGACGTTGGAATTCTATTCGGCTTTATTCGTTAAATAATTATAGGGTCAATTTCTAGTTGGGCTCAGGTTGTAAGTAGACCTATAAATGGATCGAATGTTAATCCGAGTCAATAAATAGAATATGAATTAGACATTCAATCCGATAATCCGTCAGTGATCCAAATTCTATAATCCGTTAGCTTAACAAATCGAATATGAAATATGGTCAATCCGATCTGATAATAATTCAATCCGATATAATATAAAATATAATTTATTATAAATATATTATCTAATGTTATAATATATAATATTTACATATTATTAAAATATATTTTTATCATTATTTCATTATTCTTCTTTCATTTCTCTATTTTGTCTCTCTTTATTTTTTTTCTTTAATTAAGTCAAATACTTACTTTTCTACTATTTTTTTATTATATTTTATTTTTCTTGTCAGGCATCTCTATTTTTTTTTTCCTAACCATTATTTGCTAATCTTTTTTTAAAATTAAATTTTTTAAAAAAAAATTTCAAATCGAATATCCGATTAATAACAAAACGGGTATGAATTTTATCATACATAGTCCGTCGTGTTATTGAATCAGGTCGGAACACCCAAATTTTTTATCGAATTCGGATCAAATTAGCTCAGGTTGAAACCAACCTATGGTTAGAAAGAGATAGTTTGAGCTCAACCATGACCGGGATGAGTCGGAGTTAGTCGTGTTGGTATCTAATTCATTCAAATTTGATCAATTTTTCAACATCCAAATTTTGTAGATAAAGAACCTTACACTATTGCACACAAATACATGTGTGCTATGAAGCACGAATACTTCCCCGAAGGCACCGTGGCCGTATCGGATACGTATCTGATACAGATACGGCCGAACACGTATCGGATACTCCGAGGAAGTATCCCTTTTTTTTTAAATAATTTTTTTATTTTCGGATACGGCAGGATACGTGGTGGATACTTCTCGGATACGTTTAAATTTTTTTTTTTTTAAAGATGGTAGCCATATTGTAATATTAAATTTTAAAAAGCTTAGTTAAAATGCGGGACTTAATTTGTAATAAATCAAAAGATCTTTAATGTTGAAAAAAATATATATTTTAAGTTAAAACTTAATTTGTGTTCTATTAAATTTTTTTGTATAATATATATATATATATTTGCCGTATCCCGCCATACCCGTATCCTATCTTTTTGAGATTTACCGTATCGCCGTATCCGTATCATGTTGTATTTGTATCCCGTATTCTTATCCGTGCTTCATAGATGCGCGTGTGTATATAGAAAAATTCAAGCTCAAAATTTTAAATTTGGGGTTAAACTCAGGTTAAATGAATTGGGTTAAAATTTGAATTGATCTCTGCTCAATTTCAAGTTAAATTAATTTTATGAATAAAAAATTCTAAAAAATTAATATAAATTTTTTAAAAATTACAAACAAAATTTTAATGAATTATTTTTTCAAAATATTAATATACAATAAATTAAAATTTAAGCAAAAAAAAAATTATTGAAAAAAAAAAGATGATTAGAATCTAAAATATATGTAAGGGCGCGACTAACACCCCCTCCTCTGTGTAGATGATTAGCTTGTTCCCATTTTCTAAGAGACAAGTATATCCTTAAATATCACTTCAACGATTCTCAATGAAAGGTTATTTGAGCCATCGTAATGCAAATTTATACATACCCCTGTATCTATGGATCTTCATCTCCATCACGGCTATACTTAATTCTTGCTGTGTGGATCACTGTTCAAAATCCTTTCTATCACATATCGCCCAAGTTGTTCCTCCACAAACACACTACAACAAGAAAGGATGGTGAGTAGATCCTCCATAAGAACACCAAAACAAGAAGGAATGGAGAAGATTCACGTCGGTTGAAAAAATTACAAGCGACGATGGGTGTTTAATTTTGTCACCTGAGATTTGTCATCCCCGATAAACTTCACTTTCCCGCTTTCATCTGGAGGTTAAGTTTTGTCCCCATTTTATGAGACAACAAATAGCTTCATGAAGACTAGGCATCTCATAAAAAAAACATGGGCTTTCATGTAATTTCAAAAACAACGAAAAGAAAAGAAAAAAATAAGACAATTCTCTGACAACGACAAATCTCAAGCGACAAAACTAAACACTAGCATTATCGGGGACGATGATTCTTCAACGATGACAAGCCTCCAACTAGTAAACCCATCCAAAAAGTTGTCAGCCTCTTCGGTAGCATCATTGTAACACCTTTTCCACCGATAATTTCTTCAATCGATGTGACTCTTCTCCATTCCCTCTCGTTCCAGTGTTCTTGTGGAGGATCTACTCACCGTCCCTTTTGTTGCAGTGTGCTTGTGGAGGAACAACTTGGGTAATATGTGATAGAGTCGATCCTGAACAGTTGTATAGTCGTGATGGAGACGAAGACCTATAGATATAGGTGTTTATATAGATTTACATTAGGATGACTCAAATAACCTTTCATTAAGAAACATTGAAGTGATATTTAAAGGCATACTTGTATCTTAGAAAATGGGGACAAGCTAATCCTCCACATAGAAGATGGGATATTAGTCATACCCTAGATAATGTATTTAAAATTAAAAATATACAAAAATAAAAATAAATTTCGAGTTCGGATTGGACTGAAGTTGCTAACACCTTAACTCAAACTCAACCTAATTAATTTGGGATTGATATTGTTCAAATCAAGACAAACCCTAATTATATAATTGGTTGTTAAAATTGGCTGGAGTTGGGTTAGGTAAAAAATGATTTTAAAAATATCTGGGCTATTTTTGTAATTATAGGATTATTTAGAAGTCGGTCAAAAAGTTTTTAAATTTGTTATTATTTTTTGAACCTATAAAAGTCTTTAAATTTAGTGGTAAAGGTTTGACTCTACAATTTAAAGTTTGTACTTTGTAGACACACTTCGCCTTAATACACACACACTAGCGTATTACCTGTGCCTCCGACACATTTAAAAAAGTGTTGGAATCATTTTAGGGGTGTGAGAGTAGGTGAATGTGTATGTGAATTTAGGTATGAATGTAATGGGTGAATCGTGTCCGTTAGATTGATAATAGAAAAAGTTATTTTATACTGTACTTAGACATATATATTTTGAATCATAAGAATGATTTTGTAAGCATTTTTTACCGTTAGATTGTGATTTTTTTTTAGGGACATTCAAATACAATGCTTAAAAGTAAGAGTAAATTACTCTGACCTCCCCTGAAGTTTGACTTAATTACCCTCAAATTAAAAAAATTTCAAAATTACCCTGACGCCCCTAACAGACTAACATTTTGTTAAACAAAATCACATATAATGTACAATTACAAAATTAACCTCAAGTTATAATGCTTTTGTGCAAAAATAACCTCAATTTTTAATCATTTGACTGATATTAATATGTTTTATATATGTACTTTCTTCATCAATGTCACAACAACATTGGAGCCACCGAAAGTAATTTTGCCATTTTAATTTTTATGTTGATTTTAACGGAGTTGACTGCCAATTAACAACAAAAGTATCAAGAATAAAGTCAATCAAACCTCGAAAAAAATTGACTATCATATTTTTAAAACTTAAATATGAAGGTAATAAGACAAAACTTTAGAAAGGTAAGAGAAATTTACCTATGTTTGGTAGAATGAAAAAGAAAAGAAAGGATAACATTACTAATGAGAAAAAAGAAAAGAAAAGAAAGGAAATGATATTGTTAAACTTTTTATCGCGTTTGGTTGATTAGTAAAGGAAAATAAAGTTAACATGTTTGGGAAAAGGGAGGAAAGGAAACAATTTAAAATTTTTACAATTATACCCTTTTATATTTTAAAAAATAAATTTTTAACTTTTATCAAAATAAGGACAAAGTTGGTATTAACAAATTTTTAACTTTTACAATTATACCCTTTCCTTCCATTTCTTTCTCATTTTTCAAAGAATAACAAAAATTACTATTCATCCTTATTTTATCCCTCAAAATTCTTCCATTTTATTTCTTTTTCATTAAAAATTTTATACAAAACACACAAAATCATATCCCTTCGTTATCTTTCATTTCTTTTCTTTCCCTTCCACTAGAATTTTTTTGTAAGCAATAATAACAATATTCACTTTCACTGTATAGTACCGGAGAAACGGAATAAGAGTTCGTCTACTTCATTTCAACGTCTTTCACTCCGTATCTTATCTCTAATGGCGATGTCGTTCTCGCCTGCAACCACTGTACGCACTATCTATCAGCACCCGAACAACAAGACGAACCCTTCCAAAACCTTACTATCCCTCCGAGGTCCGTACACTCATCCTACGTGTGTGTATATATACATCTGTATGTATCTATGCATTTATGTATATATCTTAGTCTATCTTTATTATTATTATTATTATCTTTATTTGGCTCGGTCGATATGTATCAATGCGAGACATCTTTACATTGCACCATTTTAGGGTTCTTTTTCTGTCCTTTCTTTGCGTCTCGACTGAGTCAGTGATAGTTCGCTAGGTCTGGATTTTCTGGCCCTAACAGTGTTCTTTAGGGATCTTCTACTGTCCCTCTTTGCGACTCGACTGAGTCGGTGATGTTGGTTCACTAGGTCTTGATTTTCTGGCCTTAACCTTGTTATTTGTTTCTAACTCTGTTGGTAGAATGAATTGCCAGTCTGGTTTAGTGTCTTGTGTTACGCGCATAAATCTTTTATAGTTTCGTTACTTGTGTTACAGACTGCGAGAAATGCAATTTGACCTTTCGCAATGTGTTTTCGTGGAGCTCTGTTGGGAATTACGTTGCACTTCAGGCTGGCACCAGAAGACTTGTAGGGAAACCTTTTGTTGTGAAACGTTTATCTGAAAAGAGGCAAGTCTATTTTCGTTGATTCAATTCTTTACATTTGTTATTGCTGCGAAAATTGAGTTCAAAATCTGTGGCATTTTTTGGATTATGCAACTGCGTTGAGTTGTTGATTGTATGATAACTTGGTTTCAACTTATTGTCTGTGTCATGTCTTTTGTGGATTATTCTTCAGAACAGGAATTTTTAGGTGTGCAACCATTGAAGAAATTGAGGCTGAGAAATCATTGATTGAAAAAGATGTCGTAAGTTTGTAATGTGTGCAGATTGGTTGTCCTTAGAATTTTTAAGGCTGTTGTTGGAATTTTCTTATCATTGGGGACTTAGGTGGGTAACATATAACTATGATCTTCGTTTGTAATGTTGCTTATTTTCAGAAAGCAAGGATGGAGAAGACAATTGAAACTGTTCGATCGAATTTCAATTCCATAAGGACAGGGAGAGCAAACCCAGCCATGCTGGATCGGGTTGAGGTATAAATTTTCACATGCGGGTCACTTCTGTTATTTATTTATCTTGATGTTCTTTTTGCTGAAATGTGTCCAGGAATAATGTCATTTAGGCCACAGAAAATAAAGACATGATGTTATAATGTTGACACTTTGGCTTCTTAGGCTCATTTGCTAGCTTTAATTTGATATGAATAATCCTAAAGATAATATGCAAAAGTGATTAGTGCGGAGTGGACAACTTGGGGTTTTTTTTTATCTTTAAGGAAATTATATTCTTTACCCAGTTCTTAGTATTTGGTAAAGCAAAATCTATGTTAAATCTTAGTTCAGACTTTCATCATTTTAATCTTTATTAGAACTTAGAGGGAATGAAGAACTGCTCTTTAATCTAATATTAAATTTTAATTCGCATGAGAGGAACTTCTGTGTGTGATTATGCCGTGTCATGTTGCGAAGAGGTTCGAATAAATATCAAGTGTACAAAAATATACATGATATGTAGTTACTTAGGGTTCTGTTGTATTAGTTCCTCAGTCATAAATTAATAACATCAACTAATTTGGAAGCATCAGAAGTTAGTGACTGGAATATATAACTGATCAGACAGCTGGTTTTGATTCCTAAAAATGTGCTGGATACCTATAAAAGAAGTAGAAGAACTGGATAGAGTGTGTGTGGGCCAAGGAGGATCAAAGAGCTCTCTTTAAATGTAAATGCAACATCATACCAGTTGCAAATTTATGCCTAGGATTTTCGAAATTTATGAAGCGTTATGCATTGAAGCATGTTACTTAACTTGGAGTTGAAAAAATTATAGACAATATTTTTGTACGATGACATTTTAAAGTTTTGATTTCCTTTTATAAACAAAGTACTGTGCCCTAGAAAAACCAGGATATCATTCATGGTTTTAAATTTGTTGATGAGTAAAATGAATAGTATTTGAGCTAATCATATTTTTAGAGTGGTTTAGTATGGCTGCAGATTGGCTAGCACTTGCAGATAAAACTCATACTAGTAGATTGATGGAGAAATGGGAGACTAATTTCCGTAGTAGTCTTAAGTCATCTTAGTATTATTAAGCAGTATTTTACAGGTAGATAGTTGCAGTCTTGCAGCATTTCAGTTGTTATTCGACAGGGGATAAATACCCCTCATACTCAACAGTTAAGGTGGCAAGGTTATATTTGACGAGTTCTGATTTATGCAAATGGATTTTGTATGAAAATTTGCTACATTGGCATTTTAACTTGTGGGGGCTACTTTATTCTCGTTGTGCTTATCTTTAAATCAGGATTTGAATCAGTTCACTGAGATTTGCACATTTATTACATCGGATGTGAGGTGGTTAGTGTGATTATTTTTGTTGTTTGGTGTGTGCATACTGATTTGGTCTTTTCTAGGTGGAGTACTACGGGACTCCAGTTAGCTTGAAGAGCATAGCTCAGATCAGTTCTCCTGATTCAAGCTCTCTCCTGGTGCAGCCTTACGACAAATCCAGGTACAATTTCTGTAAACTGAATTCTCATGGAGCTGATGGAATTTGTGGAGGGAAATGTGGTTCATGCATCATTTGTTTCTCTAGAATGTATATGTTATGAGTGGAAACTTGCTTGATTTTTGTACTTCCACAGATTTCCTTTTGGAAAACAAATAAACACAAATATTACATGGCTATTGAATTTAGTGAATTTTGAGGAACTTTTGGAAAATACAAAAATGTCGGTAAGGAAGTCAAAAAATTAGTGAGAGATGCTATGGATCATATGATGATCTCTATTCCAAATTTGGCACAGAAGATGGGGAGAAGAATATAAATGGACTTGCTGAACTAAGAGCAAGGCAAACTAGGGTTTTAACTACATTAAATGCATCATGAGTAAAGATACAAGGGTTTTAGTAAAGATGATGAAATTAAAAAATAAAAATTGGAGAAGTTACTTTGAGAAGTTCATCTAGGAAGTTTAGGTTTGGAATAATATAATAATCTTATGGATTCATATTTTTTCATAGGATCAAGGAGTGCGGTGAGTCATACTATGAAACTTTGGGAAAGAGTTAAACTGAAAGACTTAAGTGTTAGAAATTCAATTTATATTCATACCGAGGAGGTCAACCATGGAGGTCATTTGCTTATTGAAGACTAATGGAATGATATAGAGAAAAGAAAGTTCTTCATATAGTTTTTATTGATTTAACTAGAGATTTAACATGGAGAGTTCTAGAAAAGAAAGAAGTCACAAAAGAATACATTGACACACTAAAGGGCATATATGTTAAATGCGTGACTATAGTTAGAACATGGTTGTCAAAGGCACGCGAGGCGCAGCTTCTGCGCCTAAGGTATAACCAGGTGAGGCGCTTTGAAAGAGGTGTGCACCTTAAGCAAATAGGCGTGAGGCCCTAGGTGCAGTTGAGGCGTGCCTCTTTGAAGCCTTAAGTTTTTACTGGTCCTTTTTTACTTGTCACCCTCTAATTGGTGGACTAACCGTTAAAAAAACAAAATAAAAGAAAGATCTTATTTTTTTACTGGCTTCTACTTTTCTTTTACTTGGCGGTGGACTAACAGTAAAAAAAGAAAAGAAAAGGAAATGTAGGGTTTGTGTATAAGATTGGAGACATTGGACTGACTTCTGCGATTCTGAAAGTTCTCTTTTGCGTCTGAACCTCTCAGGTACTCTTCTTCTTCTTTTTCTTCTTCTTCTTCCTTTCTTCTTTTGTCCTGTTCAAACTTCGAACTGATTCTTGGACTGACTTCTGCGATTGTTCGAACTGTGAAAGCTCTTCTTCTTCTTTTATTTTCTTCTTCTTCAAACTTCTCCAGAACCTATTAAGTGCATGCTTTGTTTTTTTTCCTCTTTCGCTTCTTCTTTTTCTTCAGACTTTTGCAGAACCTGTGCATGCCCAGTTTTTTTATTTATTTTTTAATCTGTTTATCTGCAGAACCTTTTCTTCTTCTTTTTCTGTTTTTTTTTTTTTAAATCTTGAAGTAATTTCATATCAGAAAATCAATGATTTTCCTCTTTTATTTTTTAATTTAATTCCTCCACACCCTCTGTTCTATTGTGATCTAGCTTCACTGATTAATAGCTTTTTTTGACGCTTAGTATTCTACTTTTATAATGGGGAGGTTGCCATGTAAATAGTTTGTTATGTCTAGATAATTGAATTACAAGCATCTCCTCAGTTCTCACTTTTCACTCACTCCAGAATCTGTTTTTCTATTTCATTTGTTGTTAATTGCCATGAATATGCTTTTTATTTGCTCTTAATTGTTGTGGTTCTACATTGTTTCACTCACTCACTACAAATGTTATATTTAAAAAAAAAAAATTCAACTTGCACCTCTCTTCAGTCAGGCTCGCTTCTTGTCTTGTGCCTTAGGCTCCAGGAGGCCTTAGCTCCTTAGTGCGCCTTGAGCCTTTAACAACTAGGAGTTAGAACGATTGTAGGAGAACACGTGAATTTTTAATTATTATAGACTTAGATCAACGGTTAACATTAAGCCCATATCTTTCACAAGACACGTTCGCGATGGGATTCTATGGTGTATTTTGTTTGCCGATGATACTTCTAATTGGTGAAACTAGAGGAGTAAGTGCTAAATTGGAGATTTGGAAGGAAACTTTAGGATTAAAAGGGTTTAGAATAAGTAAGAATAAAACTGTATATAATTTTAGTAAATCTAGAAATGCAATAAGGAGGTAGTGAAGATTAACGATTAAGAGGTTCAAAAATGTGAATTTTTTATTTGTTATTTAGGCTCAATTATTCATAATGAATGAGAAATTGGAGATGATGTTAATCATAAACTTAAGGGGTTAATTCATAAAATCCCCATATACTATGCATATTCATCATATACCCTCCCAGACTAACAAATAACCCCTGAGCTAACAAAATTAATCAAATAAGTCCTTTCCGTTACGAAGCTATTACAAATTTTGTGAATTGACTAAATTGCCCTTGCCATTTAATATGAATTGACTATATACCCACCCTCATTGCTGAAAGGACCCTAGAAAAGCCGCACCCCCAACGTGCATGGGCTTGCGCCACACATGTTCACTCATCTTCTACCTTTAGTTTCCACGCTCCAAGGACGTTGTTCACAACCTGCAACACAGCCACTAATTTGGCCTTATTCCGGCCACCAAACACTGCCTATTCCACCCAAAAGCAACACCCACCTATCCCTCATGCATCATCTACAATTTAGGAACGAAATCAATTAAAACCAAGGCCTATTCAAACCCCGTTTTGTGACCCACGTAGGCTACAGGTTTCCTCCATTAAATCCAACCTCAAAACAACCCATACTTTAACCAAACCACTCCCCTATAGGTACTCAAATCTCCTCCAACCATGGCCTAGATCAAGCATTCCCAAATTTGAATTTCCCTTGGGTTACATACATCCACAATGAAATTTCTTCAAACTGCCACCGCAGACTTCGATCTATCACAATTAATCACCATAGATATCCCAGTAGTATTCTGATTTCTGCATATACACGATCAATTCATCAATTCATGTCCACCTTATACAATTACATGTATGCTCATCCAAGTTATATACTACTCTTTTATATATATATATATATGTACTGTTCTAGCACATAAACTTGATTTGGGTCGGGCAAAAGGTTGAATGGTGTTTCTATCATTGTAAGGGGCATTTTGGTCATATAGAGCTAATAATCTCGCACATGCCACTCACGTGGGTCTTTCCCGTTGGTGTTTGATGGCAAATTGACAGATTGGGGGTACATTGATGAAATTTTGAAAACCTCATGGGGGTTTAATGAGGTTTAAGTAGTATAAGGGGGTTATATGATTAAAATTTATAGTATAGGGGGGTTTTATGAATTAATCCCTAAACTTAATGCAGGTTGTGCATCTAATATATTGTGCTGTGTAGACCAACTGTATTTTATTGGATGGAATGTTGGCACTAAGCCAAGAAACAACATATGCATAAAGTGAGTATGGCAGAAATGCGAATGTTGCGATGGATGTTCTGCTCCAAAACAAGAAATGATATAATTAGAAATGACTATGTTCGTAAATGGTTGAAGTTAGTACCTATTGGATATAAATCGAGAGAAAATGGACAAATATGGTTTAGAAATGTTCAAAGACCACTAAGTATGCCATTTAGGAAGAGTGGTATTTCCACAATGAGGGAATGTTTGGTGAAGGGAAAGGCCAACATTGACGTGGGTAGAGTTTGTAATGACATGTTAACATGTGGTTTTATTAAGGCTATGGCCTTTGATAAGGTGGAATAGAAAAATATGATTCATGTAGCCGATTTAAAATAGTTGAAAAAAAGGCTTTGTCGAGTTGAGTTGATTGAATAGAGTGAATTTTCTCTGACCTGTTGATTGTCTTTTTTATTATCTTTTAGGTGAGATAGAATAAGTTCATTTTGGTGTATTTGTATCATGTTGCAGACTATTGATTTTGGTCTACATGTGAATTCATTTGCAATCATATATATGTCGGGGTGGTGCATATATCTTTTGACACTTGATGGTTTTCCAGCTTAAAGGCTATAGAGAAGGCCATAGTCAGCTCTGACCTTGGATTGACACCGAATAATGATGGAGAAGTGATAAGATTGTCCCTTCCTCAGCTGACTTCAGATAGAAGGAAGGTATTGTCTTGATCTCTTTCCATGTTAACAGACAGTTACATGAAAGTTACTCAAGCCTTCCTCTTTTGTTTGTGTTATCTTCTATAACTGATATTCACAGGCTGGGCAAAAGTGAACTTTTGTTATTTATATTATTTCTATGTGATGACTGATGACTAATGAGTATATTGCCTATATTTTTTTAGTACTGATGTGTATCATGTACCTGAATCTCTACATACTTGGTCGGAATAAAATTTACCCCTTTATTTTCTGTTCAGTTACCTTGTATGGTGATTGCAAAACCATTTGCAATTTATTTTTCTTAGGCTGCTCAAATTATTGATATGACATTATTCTTAGTATTTGAAAATTTGGCTCGTCTTCTGCTTTTTTCATTTTATTGAGTGTAAAACTGCAATCCGTTCATATACTGTTTAAAGAATTGTGAATATTTTTGGGTGATTCATTTTTGGGAACATGGTAACAATGTTGGAGCAGAAAGTCAACTGCCTGAATGGAGATGCAAGAACATAGTTACACTGTAATGTTTAAGAACAGAGGGTGACGTTGTCTTCTGTCATGTCATTGAATTTTTAAGGGCTGCTGCTTTTGTTAGATTATCTACTATTGTCAAAAACATTGTCAATCACCATCCTTCTCTTTTCTTGCACACACACGTGTATATTGTGTGGGTTTGTAGAGGAAACTGCTAAACAGAAAGAAATATTTTCTTCGGAATTTCTGCTTCATATGATTTAATTTTAGAAGTAATTGAAATTTTTAAAAGGATGTTTTTTTTTCAACATATATTTTGGGAATTTAATCTCTACAGCAGAGTATGTTTTCAAGAAAATGTTTTATGGAGAAAAATATATTACATAAAACAAACGTAGCAGAAGAATTGAAAATTTCTAACATGAAATAATAAGTATTTTCGGCAAAGCATGCTGCCAATTTTTTTTGTTGACTATTCTTTTTTTCCTTTACTTGTTGCAGGAATTATTAAAGGTTGTGGCTAAACAGGCTGAGGAAGGGAAGGTTTGTATATTTTACAGATGGTCCGATATAGCTCACTAATTTCCGATAAGATTTCACTCATTATTAGTTCTTCCAAGTTTCATGGCCTCTTTTAAGTGGATAAGTTTTGCAGGCTGGAAGAGCCACATAACATCTAAGAGATCTCCCCCGAAAGGATTTGTTTTATTATTTTAAAAGCTCAAGAAACAAGTGATATTTCATCTTATGACGATGAATATTTAATCATCAGTAAAAAGTCACTTATTGTTTCAACGTGGATAACATATATTATGGCACTCATTGTTAGGTATGCCCAGGGCACTTTCCAGAATACTTGAAGATGTGATTTTTCAATTTGTATATCCTACTTAATCCTTTGGTCAACACATTGGTGTCTTTAGTGTTTTGGTCTATTCCATTTGTGCACTGTTTGATCAATCCAGATTAATGGACAGGCTAATATTTGTTTCTGTATCCGAGACACTAAAGTATTTTCTGTAATATCTACTGTTTTCTTTAATCTTGTTCTGTTAAAAACCTTTTCCTGAGCTTTGCTGTCTTTTGTAGGTAGCATTGAGGAATATAAGAAGAGAAGCCATAAAAGCCTATGAAAAACTTGAAAAGGTGTGAAACTTTTAGGTTTTGTTCAGTATTTCCTTCTGTGCCTTCTCTTTTCCTTTGCTTTTCGGTCTAGGTTTCCTCTCTTAGGATTGTTACTCTATTTTGCAGGAGAAAAAGCTCTCAGAAGACAACGTGAAAGACTTATCATCTGATTTGCAGGTCCATAACCAACTTGACATATGAAAGACTTATCTTGGGATTGTTTTCTGCAATCCATCATTTGAAGGGAGTATTTGTACTAGTTAAAGAAACTCAGTGAATAATGACCTTTTCTACTAGAATTGGGTGATCAGTTTTATAGTTTTCTGTACATTTTTTTAAATCACCGTTGAGGTGATTTCTTAAAATTAGATATAGTTGGTGCTGGATGCTTTTTGGGGAGGTGTATTAGGTTCATCACAGAGGTTGCTGAAAAAGGATTTGCTAGATATTTCTTTCCTTACTACCATAAGGAAGAAAGTTATTTTTCCTAAATCTTGCAATCATGATTTTATTTTATTTTGTCCGGGCAAGATTAACTCCCATAATACACTTGGGGAGACTCGAACCCTTTACCTTTCACTTGCAATCATGATTAAGTGATGTACATTGACAAGAACTCAGATATTGTGGTAAATCAGTTAGTTGAAGTAGTGTGGCTTTTTCTAATTGGAACCTAGACGGAATTGCTGAATTGTGTTGTTGTTGTATGGTGGGGACTTGAAATCGTCCTACTGGCTGTAAGAATTTTAGAGTTGCATTCAAATTCATCCTTACCTTAGGGGTTTCCTTTTTTTCTTTTTAACTATCCAAGGTCTTCTTACCTTGCATTCTTTTCTTTTTATTATTTTTGTGTTTCTTATTGTGCAGAAGGTGACAGATGAGTATATGAAGAAGATGGATTCCATCTACAAGCAGAAAGAGAAGGTATCGTACACATCAATAACTTTTATGACATTGAAGAAACCTCTGATGCAAGTGTTGGGGATTATATAGGGGGTTGTATTGGTAGGCCTGTGCTTGAGGAGGGTTCATACTTCATAAACAATAGATTTTTAAAGATCCAAAGAAAGGGGGTAAAAACCATGAGAGTTTAAAATGGTATGCGCTCGGGCTGTAACTGAGTTATTTTCAACCTATTAATTAGTTGCAAATTTCCCGTTCTTTTTCCTCATTTGAGGGGAGGGGTCTGGAGGGCCGCCTCAGATCCATCTTTGTTGGGCACACTTTGCAACCTTGTTATGTCCAACCCGATCACATAGAGCTTTGGTTCCATTGGATAAATTCGAGTTGGGTCAAGTTGTTCAGCCCATGTATCACTTAACCAACTAATGAAGAAATGGTAAAAAAATTGAAAATGTCTAGGACGAAAAAAAGGTGAAACTTTCTTGACTGGCTTGATGAGTCTAACATGTATCTGTTTATTTGAAGGATGAAAATTCCAAAATAAGATCGAATGTGAAGGAAATATAAGATTTTTTTTTAAAAAAAAAAAAAGAAGAAGAAGAGATGAATGAACTCCACTTTAGGTTAATTGGGAGAAAAAACTCGAAATTAGCTTCTTGTATTTATAATGATGGGGCACTTGTCTGTCAATCATACTCCAGAGTTCAATGAATTTCAATATATTTATTACCTGTGGTTTCTCGTCTGACTCTACTATACTTTTTGGTATGTTTGAATGCTTTATCTTTATCTTACCATAAGATATAATTTACATATATAGCTTGCTCTTGTTTTTCAGGAGCTGCTGACAGTTTAGTGGCAGATTTTATGCTGATGTAAATGAGTGAGTTTTTCTATAGTTAACCTCAAGCGCAAACCTATGCTGGTTATAAACAGTACACAGTCTCGTCACAAGTTTGTTTGCAAATCATTTAACAATGTAATTTGTATCATTTTCCAATGTAGTTTCTTTTGGATCCATTTTTGGGACGGAAAAAGAAGTTAAGAAAATTTATTTCCTGTAAGATATTAATCTTTCCGTGGTTCATAGATTGGATTCGATAGTCAAAGCTGTCTGAGGGATAATTGCAAGGAGAATGAATTATATTTTAAATGTACAGACAGTTGCCCTTGTGTGGTACCCGATATTTGAACTAGGATTCATGCCATTCCATGTTTTAGCTTCTGAATTTATCTAATAACAAGTAGGTCTCGACTGGTTGGCACAGTTACTCTTGTGATTGGAGCATGAGTGAGCCTTGGTATACGTACTATGTATACACACTGCAATACTGCTTAAAAGCCTGGTTATAAATATTGCCTTTTCTAGTAAATTATTGATATTTCTTGGAGGCCATTGCAGAGCATCCAATTACGAGAGTGGCCTCTGGAACACGGGTCATTTATTTCTTCAAAGCAGGAGATAATATACAGAATGTATTTTTTTTGGCTTCCACTTAGGTATATTAAAAGGAAAGAAAATAAGACATCAAAAGTATCTTTATTCTTGAATGCTAAAAAATGGTATTGTACATGGGCAGTACACAATGCATTTAACCAGATACCACTTGCATTAGATGAAACTAAAGAAGTAGAATGGTGAAATGCGTGTGAATAAGTTGAAGGACTGGAATGATGAAGAGGCAGTAGAAAGAAGAGATCTGGTGAATATCAGAAAAATAAAATATTGAAATGTAACAGAAGTTGCATAACTCATAATCCCTGAGTATAACATTTCAGGAGGATAACAAACCAGTTTAACCAGATACAATTTTATTGGTGAAGATAAAATTTCTTAACTGATAACAAATTTTCAATGGGCAGAAGCCTACTTTTGAAGGAGAGAAGCCAAGTTTTGTTCGATATCCTCTCTAGCTTGTCGATCAAATGGATCATCACCGATATATAGATCTAATATTGACCGGCATAGGAGTTTGCTTTGGATACTTCCCACCACTTTCCCATCAACTATTTATTTAAATAAGAACTAAATCAATATTATGATGTTATTTCACCAAAAATAAGCAGGGTATATAACAAGTTGATTTTTTTACACCTTTCAGTTGAGCAAAAGCAAAAGACAATCAGATATGAACTGAAGTTTCATGAATGAAACCAAACAATTAGACTACTAGTTTATTCTACATAAAATTGAGGTAGTTTTATGATGTTTGACAAGTTTTATCTTCCTTCTTAGAGAATTAGAAAATAAATCAAAGTTATATTATATATTTGTCATGCAGGCACATATGTCCCCAGTGCCATATGAGACAGTCAAGGACGAGGATGGTGATGAATGTCCTCACCGTGTATCCATGTCCTAGATTTTCAGAAGTTTTAGTGTTCATACCATACATATAGATGTATTGGTTCATGTCCTTGTCTGGTGTCTGTCTGTCTCTGTTTATGCTACTTAACACAATGTTACTTTTTCTTATATAGGGAACACTTTTTGCTGCTGCTGTTGTTGTTGTTGTTATTTGGTATAAGTAACTATTTTGCATGATGAAATTTTGCAATCAAATGATATGAAAATTGAAATTGAATCATTTCTTCCACGTGGTTCCTACAAGTGCCTAGAACAGCATGGCAATATCAGAATTGACACCCTTGGTCTTAGTTCAGATTCTTAGAATTTATGTTTCCGGTCATGTCGTCCAAATTCCATGGCAGTTGTCTTTCAGTTCTTTTCCTTACAAGTGAAATACAAAAACTTGATCAGATGTAGTTGTCTAAAGTTTAGTTTTGGAGACACTAATAAAACTCCTAACCATACAAGAGTCAAAATCATTGCAGTGATGTGTACAAAGGAAAGATCAACATATGATGCAAAATAAAATAATATAAACATGAAGAACATCTTACTTGTGGTGCGAAGTACGTGGCCCTGTTCCCTTGAGAGATCTATAATAGATCCCCGAGGTAGTTTATATTCATCTTTAAACTGGGAGGTGAATCTGTAATGAAAATAGCTATTAGGCTAAAATATAAAAAAATAAACAAGTTACTAAATGACTTAATGAGTAAAATCTCCTTAAGAATTGAGATTGATGAACAAATTTATTAATTTATCACATAAATAGAATAAATTTCTCAAAAGTTTATTAGAAGACCACCCCAGCAGCAACTTTAGATTTGACTAGGAAGAGAGAATGTCTTAAAAAGAGAGAACAGCTGAGGAAAATGCAATGCAAGTGGAAGCAAAAACATGTTAGGGGTCAGATACACAGAAGTTTCAGAGGAACATTAGGCAACTGACAGAAAAATTCTAAAGGGAAATGTAGCCATTAAAAGTGTAGTACGATAACAATAAACACCAAACATAGCAAGAAATAAACTTACATTGTAGAACGAGTTAATGATTCAAAAAGGTTATTATCTCATGAGTGTTCAGTACGTTGGTACACACAATCAAATGTTATTGGTGCTCAATGGTAAAAGAATGACTTACCTTTGAAGCAATTCTTTGTTATCTGATCCCCCAAACTTTTGTAGCCTGCTTCCTACAGACTCTTCGAAAGCACTACGTACAGAACGAATGCTTAATCTTCCATAAACTATTTGAAGTCTAACTGTCATATTTATATCATTTTCCATGAGATCTTCATTGAACTCCTTGAGTTTCTTCAGTTCCGAAACAGCAAGTTCCCCATATTTCCGACGCAGGATTTTTTTTACATCATCATCATTAGCATAAACACCTGCAGAATGACATGCTTGTGTGTTTCAGAATTATGATGATGCAGATAAAAAAATGATACGGATGACCATCAAGTTGGCTCCTTCTATCGTTTGTGACTTGCAATAATGATTATATGTATGTAAAAAAGAAGGAAGAAAATGTATTAGAATTGGTGGTAATGACAGAAGGGTTAATGGATTCCATAGTATGTTCATGGCGAGCAATATCAAGGTAAATTGAGCAAGTTAGGGCAGGCCTGGGTAAGTGTAAAATAAGGGACTAGTTAGTATAAGATCTCTATGTTTGATGGGATGAGTCTTAGGAGTTAGGATGTAGTAAAGTTTAAAAACAGGCATTTTTCAAAATAACAAGATGATCAAAATAACAAAAATGGAATCAGAACAAAACCCCCATACACGAACCTCTCATCCAACATACTAACACAATGTGAGATATAATACTTGTGAAAGTCTCCATCCTCTGTTTGAATGATTTTAAACTGTGTCTGTTAGATTCGAAGTTACAAACAAATTACGAATTATAGCAACATCTTGAGTTGACAATTAACATCTTCATAGCAGCAGTCACCACCAATGAGCAACCGATTGTCTTATCCACTGACTAATTGCTCCATAAAACATGCATCAATAAGGAAAATAATTTGCTTCAAAGTGGTATGACTGAATATTTTCTTTAATTCAGATCAAGAAACCCACATGCTCTATCAATCAAAACTGTTTTTTTTTTTTTATCAAACTCAAAGACTTTCTAGTTTTATGTGCATAAACCCAATTAACATTAATACAATGCGCGGTACCTAGTTATGCATACAATTGTGCAATCCACCATAGATACAAATTGAACTAAAGAAGAAATGTGGTACCAAATGCGTAGACATCGATGTTCTTCAACCCCAGCACACTCTTTTTCCGCAACCCAATTCCAAGAAGCCGCTGAGAATCTTTCAGGATGGATGGAAACGAGACTCCTGTCTTCGATTCGGGGACCATAGGTGGATTTTCAGCTAGAGAGAGTGAACCCCATATGGGAGAGGAGTGATTGTTGTTTGGTGAGAAACTGGAGACCAAAAAATTCAAAGCGTTTTGGAGAAATGGGTTTGTGGGGTTGTGAGAGACGCCGATGCCGATGCCGATGGCAATGCCGGCACCAGCGACGGCGGACGTGGTGGAGAAGGAGTTGGAGGGACCCCTGTTATTTGGGGGCTGAGAAAACAAGAAGGGAAAGCGCAGAGAAACCATGGTAGTTAATATAACTAGGAAAGTCATATGAGATCACCAGATTTATTAGTAGACTTTGGAGGTTAGGGAAGTGTCACGTGGTACGCACGTGGCCTTTTGATGTTAAGATTGGGTTGTGTTGGCCCAAATTGAGAAATGTGGCTGACCCTCCGACATTTCTGGG
Organism: Cornus controversa; assembly: GCA_026545225.1. Lineage (NCBI taxonomy): Eukaryota > Viridiplantae > Streptophyta > Magnoliopsida > Cornales > Cornaceae > Cornus > Cornus controversa. The sequence goes on along the minus strand of CM048850.1, from coordinate 63,894,103 downwards.
TTCTCCTTCGGTCTGGTTGTTTTAGTTTTCATTGTTTTTCAGGCTCGGGCTAAGGCTCAGCCCAGCCCAATTATTGAGCAATAATTTCTATCTAGGTTCATCTTCTACCTAGCTTAGTTGAACCTCCCCAAATTAAGAAGTGTGTATAAGTTATTCAGAAGCCCCAGCTCTAGTTCAGCCTGGCCCAATTGAATTATTGAGATGATTCATTGCCAACTGTTCGGCCCAATTGGTTGGGCTCAGGTTTAAACTAACCTATATGTCTGTTAAGCCCATTAACATGCACCGTAGGCCATCCTCGGCCTTATTCATTTTCGATGAAAAAGAAAGATCGATCTCCAAAAGCCTTTTCCTTCCCCCGCCGCATCTCCCTCCCTTCGTCAAGCCTTTCCTTTAATGGTTGGAGGAAGTTAGAAGGAGGTGAACTTGGCGGGCATTCTTTCCAGCCTTACTCAAATAGGGGGTGGGTTTGGCTTGAACATAGGCTGAAACATGATTTGAAGGGTCCTAGCTATACCATTATCTTTTACTCGGAGATTTTTTTTAATATTTTTTATGAGGTATTTCTATTCTTTGGGTGAGACTAGTGCCACTGGACACATGCAAGTCACGTGCACCGGATAAGTTCAAGTATAATACAATTTTTGTGTGATGAGTGAAAAAACTATATAACTTACAATTTTTGTTGGAATCCTCCTTGCATTAAGTTCCTCAAAATTTTCTTAACTTAATAGTAACTTATAACCACTACAGCACTAAAGCCGATACGAGGACCATATCTATAACATGGTTTAAAGAAGTAAAATGAGACAAAGCCGAGTTTAATTATATAAAATGTTGCTAAGTTTTGTTATTGTCCAGAGGTCAATCAAACAGTTAAAAACAAAATGCAGCGCTAAAATTTCATATGAATTTCTTGCATTAACTAATCTTATTTTGAAGAGTGCGAGCAAAGTAGTTAAATATAGAGCACACTACTTGAAATTCGAAGGATATATATTCTATACACACACATGTATTGCAAATGAGTTTGCCATGGATTTGTCAATTTTCTTCAAGTGAAATTCTAGAAAAAGCCATTCATAATGTGTGGTGCTTGCCAGCCAAACTTTAACAAATTAAGAAAAATAAATCAGGGCATTACAACATCTGAAAATTATTGTCATAAATAGACATTTTGTTGTTGGAGTTAAGCTTTAAAACAAGAGAAACGTGTATGCAAATTAGCATTTCAAGAAACCACCACGGTCAATGCCGCCGGATTGATATACATGAGCAAAGTCTCAACCTAGTCATCTGATTTGTTCACCGGAATGCTCGATAGCTCTATTATACGATCCTCTTTATCCTCAACGATAGTTTGATTCTTCGAGTTTGGGCTATCTTTGGGCCCTTTTGCTTGCTCTGTTTGGGTTACTGTAATTGGGTTTTCCCGGGCCTGATTTTGGGTGTCCCATTTGCATTGGCTTCGGCATGGTGGGGTTTTATTTTTATATATACTCAATTTACCTTTCAAAAAAAAAAAAATTATTGCAAGATTGTTGGAAACAAAAACAGAAAACATTTGGTGTTTCCTATTTGAGTTCTCTTTTCATCAACAAATGCGGTACTATTCAAATGACAACAATTCGTTACCAAACATGTTGTGGTGTTTTGTTGTGCTACATGCAGTGCAACACTCTCAACACAAAACATGCAACAAAAATGATTGTCAATTTGTTGTGCTACATGCAGTACACCACTCTCAACACAAAACATGCAACAAAAACAATTGTCAAATAAGCAGCAAGTGCTTCATTTCATTTTTGCTCTTGGTTTAAGGCTTATTCACCTCAATGGTACTCCCTAATCAGTTACATTTGAAAATTACATCATCTAAAAGTGTTTGAATAAATATTTTCACTCGCTCAAGTGTTCACCGAAGCACATACATCTGATGAATGCATGCATGTGCTGGAAAATGAATAGCACACATGATGCATGTGATTAGGCAGTATAGCAATCACTCCAATGCAGTCACATTTAAAAATGATGTCTTCTAAAAATATTTGACTAATTATTTTCAGACTCAAGTCTTCACCGATTTATGTAATGCATGTGGTGGGAAACCAGATAGATTGTACACATGCATTGTTCAAAATGTTTTGTTTGTTAATGGAGAGGAACATTTTCATTCAAGAAAGCATCTAAACCTTACATGAAAGCATCTAAACCTTACATGAAAGCATCTTTCTATCCCTCGTATCGCTCCTGTGACACAGAAATGATAACTACGTGATGTAAAAGAAAAATATATATGAAGAATTCAATGTAATACTCCACCATTATATTCTAATGTCTCGAAATCAAAGCCTTTGAGTCCAATGTCAACGCCTACAAATAAATAAAAGAAAAGAATAATGAATTAAATGCTCATCGGTCTAATTCAATTTTATTTTTATGTGAATGAGGTGATGGTCCCATAACATGACATTATGTAATGCCTATTACTTTTCTCACATAAAACTACTTTCGTGCTGGATCGATTATGACTTTCTATCATTACTTAAAAGAAAAAAAATATAATGTCTCAAAAAGTGTAGAAAATAAAACTTTAGGGCAAGCAGAGAAATCACAGTTTTATGAGATAAAACATTAATACTATAATATATATGACTCAAATCACTTTTTTTTTCTCTCTCTCCTTTCTCTACCAACCCTCGCCCTTCACTAATTGCAAGAGCGGTTAAAAATAATGAGATTGAGATCCTCTAACAACATTTTTGGGACCCGTATAGGGTCATACATAAATTAAATTGTTGGCATGCCCAGCTGAAGCATCAAGGTTTCGAAATGTATGAGATTCTATATTGGAAACAAACACTCGAAATGCTAACGTTGCTTTCCATAATTATTCGTTAAATGGGGTTTTTAATCAACTATTTTTGTCGGATTATTAAATGTCCCAAACAAAGCAAAACTTTATGTCATCTTTTTCACACTTGTTGGAGCAGTTGTTCGATAACAGTTATTTATTGTTTCTATTCTATATATATATATCTATACTATACTATTAAAAGTACATGATTTTTTTAAGTTTCAGTACAGATTTTTTATTATTAAAAAAAAGACAAATTATATAAGCACACGTTTTTTCTCTTTTTTTTTTTTTTTCTTTGAGAGGCGATATTCGCACTCCTATTTTTCGTTTGCATTTCTATCATAGAAAAAATGTCACTTCTAACATTCACTTCACATGTCAATAATTAACTTTTTTCAAAATACTGAATTACTCTCTCAGACATCTTCTTTGTCTTTTATTTTTAATGTTTTTGGTCTCTTTTGATCGGATAAAAAAAAACTCGAAAAAAATTAATCCAAAAAAAAAAAAAATTCTCTCCTTTTACAAGACCTAAAAAAAGTTATCTATATTAAATAAATTATTTCTTTTGACAAGACCAAAATATATATAGATATATATCTGTTGAAGAAATTATATATTTTGACATGAGATAAAAAAAAAATATATTTGTTGAATAAATTATTTCTTTTTGTAGGAATTAAAAATTAAAAAGTATCCAAAAAAAATAGTTATCCTTGTTGAATAAATTCTCTCTTGACAGGACCCAAAAAAAAAGTAGATAAAAAAATTCATTCTTGTTGAATAAACTATCTACATTGAGAGTACCAAAAAAAAAATTATTGTTATTGAATAAATTATATCTTTTTATATGTTCAAAAAAAAGAAATTATCTCTATTGAATAAATTATCTCTATTGGAAGAAACAAAAAAAAAAATATTTTTGTAGATTAAATTATCCATTTTGACAAGACAAAAAAAAAGAGCTATGAACAAGTTCTCTTTTGACAAGATTAAAAAAAAAAGTACTAAAGAAAGTAAAAAAAGGTAAAAAACAATTATCTTTTTTTATAGGACCAAAAAAAAAACATAATAAAGAAAGTAAGAAACTAAATAAGGTAAAAAAGAGTTTAACAAGATAGTATAAATGGTAGTTGTGGTATTGTAAAATAAGGGATGATGTATCAATTAGTTTAGGGACCTTTTTGTCATTTTCTTTAAAAGAAAAAGATAGGTGGAATGTAATTGTAAAAAAAGAGAGTGCAAATATTGCCTCCCTTTTTTTATCTCTTTAATATATATAAAGAAAGTGTTACCAATTGTATTAGAATTTTTTTTATTGATTTTCTCACTCTTAACAATACATTTTATTGGAAGTATGAGAATTATATTAAAATAAAATCAGATTAGTAAAAGAAAAAAAAGAGTTCAATTTATGTATATATATAAACGTAATAAAAAATTTATCAAACAAATATATATGTATATATAGAAAGTTACTAATCTTATTAGAATTCTTTCTTTATTGGATTTTTCACTATTAACAACACATTTTATTAAAAGTACGAAAATAATATATATAAAAAAAGTTACCAATTGTATTAGAATTCTTTTTTTATTTGGATTTCTCATTCTTAACAACACATTTGATTGGCAGTATGAAAATTATATTAAAATAAAATCTGATTGGTAAAAGAAAAATAAAATAAAAAGAATTTAATATATATATAAAAAAATTACCAAACAAAAATAATTACTAATTCTATTGTCTTCCATTAAATAAACTACTAATAAATTATTTAGTTATATTAAAATTCTTTTGCTAATAGGCTCCTAAAAATTATCAAAACACTATCAATTATGCGAAATAATAATCAAATATATAAATCATTTATAAATAATATGAATTTATATCGAGAGGAGTACAAAGGAATTGAAGAGGTCTCTCATAAGGTAAAATTATATTATACTTTATTTATAAGTTGAATGATATCAGTTATTCTTGATATTAGATAGTCTTTTTAGCAAATGTTTTCTAATTCTTTGAATAATATGTGCTGAAAATGGTATTTGTCACTATAACAAAAAAGAAAAAAGAAAAGAAAAGAGAGTTATGCTGCATTTGGTATGCAACAATGAAATGGAATGCCAATATTAATTATTTATTTGGATTTATTCCTTTATTTGGTAAGAAAAATTAAAGTGAGAATAACCCATTCTGCGTCATTCCTTTGGAATGAAAAAGAATGAAAATTCATTTCACTATTCAATCTATGGAATGGTCATTCCATTCCCAATAAACATTAAAAAATAAAATCTAATTACCAAAAATAATGTAATCATCATTCAATTCCTGCATCATTTCATGTTTGAAACAAAACTATAGAATGAGAATAATCATTCCATTCTATTCACATTTTCATTCCATTCTTACTTTAATGGAATGCTTATTCCATTCCATTATTATATACCAAACGCAACATAAGCTTTCAGGAGTAGAAAAAAAAATTCTTTATTAAATTTCATGTTTGTAATTATATATTTATTTCTCTAGATTAAATTTTGGCTCCACTTTATATTCAACGGATAGAAAAACAGATTAATATGATAAATATTAATATCATTTTACAGATATTTTTTTCTTGTTTTTTATTTTTTGATCAAGATACCAATTGACACTGTTATAGTATTGTTATTAAATTTAAATTCAACTTTTCAAATTTCACTCCTCACATGTAACCATATTACTTGTTATACAAGGACTTTAGCTTTGCAACATTTCATGATCTATACAAAGGGAAGCGATATTCGCACTCCTCTTTTTTACAATTGCACTCTACTTACCTTTTTTTAAAAAGAAAATGACAATATGGTCCATAAACTAATTAATACATTATCCCTTATTTTATAATACAACAATTATCCTTTATACAATCAAGTTAAACTTTTTTTTTTTACCTTCTTTAGTTTCTTTATTTTGGTTTTTTTTGGGTTCTATCAAAAGAAATAAATTTTTTTACTTTTTTAACTTTCTTTATTACGAGTACTTTTTTTTTTGTCTTGTCAAAATGGATATATTCAACAAAAATAATTTTTTTTGATCTTTTTAACTTTCTTTAGTACTTTTTTTTTTTGTCTTGTCAAAATGGATAATTTATTCAACAAAAATATATATATATTTTTTGCTTCTTCCAATATAGATAATTTTTTTTTGAACCTATCAAAAGATATAATTTATTGAATAACAATAACTTTTTTTTTTTGGGCACTCTCAATGTAGATTGTGTATTTAACAAGAATAAATTTTTTTATGTACTTTTTTTTTGGGTCTTGAGAAAATTTATTCAACAAGGATAACTATTTTTTGGATACTTTTTAATTTTTAATTCCTACCAAAAGAAATAATTTATTCAACAGAGATATTTTTTTTATCTCATACCAAAAGATATAATTTCTTTAACAAATATATATCTATATATATTTTGATCTTATCAAAAGAAATAATTTATTCAATATAGACAACTTTTTTTGAGTCTTGTAAAAAGAGAGAATTTTTTTTATTAATTTTTTTGAATATTTTTTTGAATTCAATTAAAAAAGACCAAAAACATTAAATATAAGAGACAAATAGAATGTCTGACAGAATAGTTTAGTATTTTGAAAAAAATTAATTATTCACATGTGAAGTGAATGTTAAAAGTGACATTTCTCCTAAAATGAGAGTGCAAACGTAGAAAATGAGAGTCCCACATACAAATCATGAATATATTTCAAGATATATATAATTTCTCTATTCAATCTATAACTATCAATTTCTCTCCGCTGGTATATCAATTTATACGGTACAACTTCTTTTAATTTCTTTTCTTTCATTTTATTTTTAGGTCTTAATTTGGATGAGGCGAATGTTTTTCTTTTCTATTTCTTCTTCTCTGGCCGGCTTAAGTGGAAGCTGGTTTAATCCAGCAGATTCGATGCTCAAGTATAATTAATGTACCATTCCAACTTTCGCAAACAAGATGCGGATAGGTTAAGTGGACGACATGCAAGAATTGATCGCACTGATGCTAGAAATATTTTTCAGCCAATTTTCCCCACTAGGATACTCTTGTGTCATGACATTGTTGTACTCATTCGCAATGACAGTACTGCAATGTGTGTATATATATATATATATATATATATATATATATATATATATATATCATGAGGTGCTTTATGGCATTATGACTCTAGTCGATGTAGACCTGAAGAATGCATACCCATGATGTGCAAAGCAACATAGCTCTATCTGTAATAATAATGTATGTAGGGAATATAGTTAGTCATATATATAAATATACACACATATTATTGCTTATTCTCTCCTCTACCAATAATAGAGGGATTTTAGCTACGTACCAACCAACAAAATCAAACAGATCGGTTAGATTTTAAAATCATACCTACCATTTCATCTTAATCACTGTCAAATTACTGTCTGTTGTTGGTTAAGCTATATATGGACCACTCAATTTTCAGCTCCGATCTTTATACATTTAATCATCAGCTAGAATTGAGGTTTACCGTATGATTGTATCAATCCATCTCAGACCTCCCATCAAACAGTATGTTGAGATTTTTATGTAAACTAGTCGACCCTGTTTGGCGATGCCATTGATACTGTATAACGCAGGGTTTCTGGGCTATTAGGGCTTGATTCACCTCATTATAGTCTTGTGAATAGGGGGGGTAAAAGCTTGATAGGTCTACCTAAAAATGGAGCATTAAGACCTATCACTATAATCTGATTATAAAATGGAGTATTAACCATGCTTACTTTTTTTCTCATTATATTCATACCTTTTTGTTGAAGATTTATTTACATTTTACATCCTAATATAATTAAATATTTTTGAACCTATTACTGCATTTCTTAACATGTTGTGAATACTAATAAAATATTTTCGATTATTAAGTAGTTATGTAATAATCAATTTTAAAATTTATATGGGATAAAGTAATTAAAAATAATTTTAAAAAATAAAGAAACGAGAATGTGACCCACCCATTCATATATGTTAAACGCAAGGATAATGATATAATTTTGTAATAAAAACTAATTATTATATGTAGTTTTAGAAATGAAAGTTTTTCATATTCTATTTTAAATAATAATAATAATAGTAGTAGGTAAATGGGTTAAACTGAGTCGAATGCGATTTTAAATAGGTTGGGTTTTTATTCCTATATATTTTGAGTCTTTAATTAAACAGTTGGATTCAGGTTATGTACAATTTCGTTACTATAGACGTCCAGTTTGAACCATGATCACTATTTATTTATTTATTTATTTTATCCTCACAAAGAAGACTAAAGACACGTAGATAAAGAGTTACATTCACACTCAGCTAACTCAAGAAGATGAGCAAGAACAACATCACTTTAACTATAACAATATGTTCAAAAAACAACTCTACCATCTCGAGTACGCTTGTAATATGTTCGCTGTAAATACACGCGATAAATTTAAATTTTGCATATATAACACGTATGATATGTTTTATTGTGTGACAGTAAATTTTATTGTACGTGTGACCATCTAAATTCATCCGATATATTGTAGATCTTCTCCTACGATGGATCGATATTACATTTAATTTGCCCGGAACAAGGGAGCTGCCAATCTGATGGAGAGTGAACCAAATGAGGGTGTCCAAGGCCTTGCATACCACGGTAGGGGGATCCCACCATTCACCATGGAAAATCCACCCATTGATGATCACTATCTTAGCCTATCCTATAAAGTAAAAAACTGATTGTATACACCTATATATATTATATATATATATGCCATTTTTGTTGCGCATGTCAAACTATGATTAGGATGTATGATAATTGACCTGAGAGGTGCACCTTTAGGCTCTAGCTTTCCCCCACACGACCCACTTGAACCACCTGTCCATAACCTCTCTGTCCTCAATAACCCCAACAACATTTTTCACTAGCCAACAATCCCTCGCTTAATATCCGAAGGAAAAAAAATACAATCCCTCTGCATCAAATCCAACTTAACCAGATACCAGTTGCAGAGGGGCCACAGAAAACTTGTAAGCGTCGGAGAAGTCCGAATTAAGTATGCAGATGCATTTTGATTACTTTACCAATCACTGTATCAGATCGATCATTTGATTAAATTCATTTTAATTTTTAAATAATCTGTTTGGTTAGGTAAAATACTCGCAGACATCGTAAATATAACTCCTAACTTATCTTTTGAGGAATTGTACCACCTGCCCTAATGGTCGAGTGATTAATATTTAATTATAAAAATTACACAAATCATTACTTTCATGTAATTGTTTGATCAATTAATCGACTGGTTGGTCGATTATATTATCAGCGTATTTCATCGAACTTGCTGTATTGTAGGCATGTGTACAAGCCGATTATATTGTAAGCATGTGTACAAGCATGCCAGAGCCATAAAATCGTGAAATCAAAATATTATATTATATATTTTCTATTATATCTGCTGTTAAATTATATATATATTTTTAAATCACATAAGTTTCTTACACATTCTCCTAAACCATCTAGGATTATGATTTTTTGTCTTCTAAGTTTACTTAGCCTCCAAGATTATGTGCCTATAAATATCAATTCAATCAAATACAATTATTTTTCTCTCAATATTTCAAACACGGTATTAGAGCCTACCAATTTTTGGTAGTCTTCACATTCCATTGCGCCATCGGCTTCATCCCCGGCGGGCAATCGTCAATATATATATATATATATATATATATATATATATATATATATATATATATATATATATTCATCGGCTCCCACTAGTATCTGTGTGTTAAAGTTGTTGATTTCAATGAGCCCATTTTTTGATTTTCAAATCAGTTTTCACTCCAACGAACAGTTTTCGGTCTTATCGTTGCTCCAATGACTTCGCTCTTTTGTAACTTCTTTGTATGTGTTTCGCAGTCACTGTTGGTAATAACACCGAATTGCTTTCATGAGCCATAATATCTGTGTGTCAAAGTCGCTGATTTCAACGAGCTCATTTTCTGATTTTCAAATCAGTTTTTGCTCCAACGAGCTACTCTCGGTCTTTCCGTCGCTCCAATGAGTTGCCTACTGAGCCCCGTTCTTTTGTAGTTTCTTTGTATGTGTTCACAGCCACAGTTGGTTACATCACCAGATTGTTTTCGCGAGCCGCATTCAAGATTTTGTCTCCAAACTCAAGTTGACTTCATATAACTCACTTTGAGTTTGTGAGGAACTATTAGATTACATATTTCCTATTATATTTGCTGTTAGATTATATATATATATATTTCTAAACTACATAGGTTTCTTGCACCTTATCCTAAACCATTTAGGATTATGATTTCTTTGTCTTTTAAATTTACTTAGCCTCCAAGATTGTGCCTATAAATAGGCCTTTATATATTGTTCACAATATCAATTTAATCAAATACAATTATCTTTCTCTCAATATTTCTAACAAAAAAATTAGTTGGTCGGACATAGTATCTGTTGATACCCAAAAGTGGCGTGACACGTGACTACCACTTTGGTAGTGACATGAGCAGAAATTAGTACATACTTGGAAAGAAAAATATATTAATCAAGAGATATTAGTAGAATTGGACTCTATCTAAAGTTCATAAAAATGATGATTCTGAAGGCTGACATGAATAGAATCATGGATGTTTTGGACTCTTGAAACTTCATCATTAACTTTGGATATGTGTGAACTCTCTCTCTCTCTTTATATATATAGTTGATCAGTTAACATTGAAGATATGCTCTTATAAGGGTATGCTATATTATTGGGAATGTATTTGTTAAGTTTTGGACTTTGTGAAGGTTGATAGCTACAACAGTAGGTTGTAACGTGTAAGGCTAGATGTGTGGATTATAGTCTATTAAAAATATGACTCTAAAGGCTGAGTAAGAAGAAGTTTGAGATGGTATAGGCTATTGAAATTTACCCATATAACTTAACTTGCGTATAAATGATGTTGTAGACACACACACACACACACACACATATATATCTATATGATTGCTTCCTACCACTATCACTGGTACTGGTGATGCAACTGTAGCTGTAGATAAGGATAAAGCAACATAATCTAATGCTGAGTAAAATACAAACCATAACAATAAGGGTTTATACTACTATATTTAATTCTGTTATTCTTTTTTAATTTGTTAGAATCTCTACTTATTCCATTTCGAAAGAAGCATGAGATATTTTACAGGTAACTCATGAAGGTACTACCAAGGTAAGGAAATCAAAGTTACAAATACTAGCAATTAAATTTGAAATAATTAGAATGAATGAAGATTTGAGATATTTTCTGATTTTTATTCTAGGTTTAATAATATTGTTCAAAGTAGTGTTAACCTTGGTGAGAAAATTTTATTTTTTCAAGTTATTAGAAAAATCATGAAATCATTACCCGATAAGTTCTAAGCTAAGTTGGAAATCTTAGATGAGAGCAGAGATGTTGATTCAATGGAGCTGGCAGAATTAGTTAGATCAATTTAAACTTTCGAGATGAAATATCCAAGATTTTTGGAAAACAAAAAAAATGGCTTTAAAAACCTTAAAGACTTTCAAGTCTTCAAATTTGTCAAAAGTTTTAAATTCTTCAAAATTTGAAGTTGAAAGTTTTGAATATGATTCAGATAATTATGTTGCACTCCTTGTTAGAAAATTTAAGAAGATCGTTAAATATGAAAAAGATAAAAATCTTAGAAAAAGAAATCCTTCTAAATTTCAGAATCAAAGCTTATCGTCTAATGTTAAGGAGAGAAAAGAGAAAGAAACTGATGACTCTAGGGATTCTGAGACAACTTGTTGGACATGTAATGGTAAAAGTCACACATCTACTCAATGTCCAAGTTATAAGAAAAATAACTTCAGTGCAAAGAAAACTTCAAAGGTTAATAAGAAAGTCATGAAAGTTATTATTTTTGAGTCTGAGTCTTCTAACTTTGATAGTAATTCTTCTGTTGAAAATGATATTTTTCCTTTTGTTGTTTTATTGAATGATCATACTACTAATAATTCTTCTTTTTATGTAGGTGAAATAGAAAAGTTTACAATTCTAAGCCAAATTGAGTCTGATGATTTTGAAAAAGAAGTAAAAAAAGAACCAACCAAGGAAGAACTGTTCAAAGCTTTTAAGGAGTTGTTTACAGAAACTGTCCAAGTCAAGAGAGCCTACAAAAGTAAACCAAGCAATTGGAGATGGTTGAAAGTAAAAAGGAATATCTGATGAAAGAATATGAGAAGATTCAAAAAAAGATTGAAAAAAATAAAACATAAATTTTGAATCTTCAAAGCAAAGTCAAGTTTATCGAAAGTGAGGTAAGTCAAGTATCTCAGTCAAAGATGCTCTTGTTGCCAGAATTAATGTTCTTGAATCTAAATTGAAAAATTCATAAGAGAAATTGATTGCATTTAATTCTGGGCAGATTAAACTTGATAGCATGATTAGTGTCGGTAGACCTGTGGAAGATAATACTGGATTATGTTTTGTTGAGTCATCATCTAAGGAAAGAACTATTTTTGTTAAACTCAAGAACTTGAATGTGCCTGCACTTAAATGTAAGCCTCAAGTTGAGCCCTTGTATGTTAATGTTATGTCCAATGTGCTTTATTGTAATTTTTGTGGTAAGAATAGACATAGTCAATACTATTGTTATAAGAAGAGAAAGTATTCTAATTCTGAGTTTCATGTGCATAATTCTTTTGCTAAGAATAGGGTTAATTCTAAAAGGCCACATTATTGGAACAAACCTAAAAATTCAAGCGAAAAAGAAGAATGTTTCTGTTTCTCTGCAATACTTTTATGATAAATTGTATGTCAAAATAATTTGGATGAAAAGGAAGATTTGAAAAAGTTTGTACCTGGTGGCACTATGAGATTTATTCCTAATAGGTCTTTGAGTGCAAAACCCTCTAACTAAGTCATTAGGACTTTTATGGTCATGGACTGAGCTTATGTTCATTATCTGTTTTCTATTGGACTGTATCTTTTAAGTTAGGTTAGGTTTTGTTTTTTTTTATTTTTTTGGTGATAATCATATGAGATAATAAGAATCATGTTTTTTCTGAGAAATAATATAAATTCTTTGTATTTCTTTCTAAATTTCACTATGATTTGTAAAAGCATGAATAAAACACTTAGTTTGTCAGTGAATGGAGTACTTGATTTTATGATTTAAGCATTGATGACTAATGTGCTGTATTTATATCTTTTTAGTGGTAAATCTTTTGAGTCCATACAATTTGTGCACTAGTCCAACTCTGAAAGAATTGATTGAAAACTAATGTAAAGTTGACTAAAGTATATTGTATGAGTAACATTGAAGGCTTAAATGATCAATGAAAAAAAATGAAAAGAAAAGATTCTATTTTTTATTCAGCATGAAAAGAAAAGAAAAAAATGAATTGCTAAAAATCTAAGACAAAAGGAAAATGCTACATTCGGTATGTGTTCGAAGCTACCACCACGACATAAATCTCCAATAAGATATTTTTAAAAATAATTTGTTTTGAGAAAATAGCTAGCTGCCCACAAGCATGAAAGCCACCATCTTAGGAATAATAATAAAAAAATAAAATTCAATGAATTTTTTTGATCATGTATAGTTTTAATTATTTATCATTTAATATGTTTTAGAAGATTAATCGAAGGAATTTGATTAATTTTTGATGATATTGGATTGCATACACACATGAAATTTTTAGATGATTTTTTAAATTTTTATAAATATTTGTATATTAGAAATTGTGCCATGATCATACATTTGTGGATAAATTTAATTGATAACTTATGGGTTTTAAAATTCTGCATTTATAAATATTTTTGAAAATTTTCAGAAATTTTAGGATTCATTTTATTCTTTGAAAAATTTGTTGTGATTATTCTCATGAGATTATTTTTTTATGTTTTTAGAAAAACAAAAATCCAAAAATATATATTTTTTGTTTTGTGTTGTTTATTTTTAACATTTTTAGTGTTGAACTACTAAAAAATGTTGAGGTGAGTTATTAGTGAATTGATGTCTAAAGTGAAATTTTTTCAAAATTCACAAAGTGGGACCAGTCTCCAAATACCAGGATTGATTGCATTTTTGCAGGTTTTGAGAAATCAAAAATTATTGGACCGGTCCCCAAATATCAAGACTAGTCGCACTTAGCGGATGCCCAGTTTTAAGGCATTTTCGTGCACACGATTTTGATTAAATCATTCTCCTCACACATGCGCGCACACGCACTTTCAAACTTATCCTCAAGCTCTCAAAATCCTATTAACACTCTCAAACTCACAAACTCTCATACTTTTCTTCCTCTCTAATTTTCTTGTGTTTATTTGTGATTTGGAGGTTGAGGTTGGATATTTTGGAGTTGGAATTGATCATTGTTGATGATTGGTGAATATTATGCAAGCAAAGCTTGTTGAAACTTGAAGATTGTAGCCTTGCACACTAGGTGTTTGATAAAAATACCCAATGGAGCTTTTGACGTTATTCTTGGTTCCTTTTGTTGTGGTTTTGATGGCTCGCAAACAGGGACGTACCTAGGCGTCAACTAGTGCAGAAAACGACATTGTGTTTACCTGAGACATATTGAGGATGATTTCAACTTCAACAACCTTCTAAATGTAATTGGTTGTCGGGTAATGAGAATTGAACGGAAAGTTAATCTTGTGGCAATCAAACTGGAATAACAATTAGAATTTGTTAAATACTTTGAAAATAATGATTGTGAGTCATTATGTGATCTTCGAGAAATAGTCAAACCGGATATGGTGCAATATTTTTATGGCAATGTGATCAAATCGAACTTGGACGACCTAACCTTTGTGACAAAGTTTTATGACGTCTGAATTGAGGTTACCAAGGACACCATTGCACATATTTTGGGAGTCGTGGAGGTTGAGGATGACATAGTCTTGCCTTGTCAAGTTGAGGATCCAAACCAGCCAATTATGGATGACATGATTAGGGAGTTGTGCATACCCAATGCCCCGAGGCTTGTAGATAGGTTGTCTTCCTTTTACCTCACACACAATGTCGAGACATTGAACTTGGTGGTCTCATATAATCTTTATCCTCATAACCACAAGGGCAATTTGATCAAGAGCCATGCTGAGATACTATATCACATTGTTCGAGAGGATCCTATCGACTTTCCCGTAATAATCATGTGTACTATGATACTAACTACTCGACATTCTAGGTCATCATCTGCCTTGCTCTTTTCACAAATTATGATGACTATTCTGAGAGGTGCTAGGGTTCCTATTCCTGAGGGATCAGACATTAAGAGACCAAAATGGGTGACTAATTCTACCTCGATTACTTGTTCGGTAAACAAAAAGGAGAACGATATGAATGCCTATGAGTTCGGTTAAGGAGCTGGACAGACTATGTCTGGAGGTCGAGGAGTATTTCAACTTCCTGCGACTGACACCCCGGTGATAGCAAATCAAATTAATCAAGTTCTACGGTTCATTTAGTAAGGGTTTAACAGATTACATGTTAGGATAGACAAGATTGATCCGCTGTTTCTGATGAGGCTGTTGATGATGCTGATTAGGTATAGGTTGTAGGCCTTATTTTGTTATTGTTCTAGACTTGATATGACTTGTTTATCTATGATGTCTAGATTATTTATTTTTGCTATGTTTTGTTTAATTCATTAACTGATGTTCTGATTGTGTTTTTGAATATTGATTTGATGATTTCTTTTCAGAAATTGACTTATTCTCTCTGTATGATTAAATGTTTATCTTATTTATATGACTCTCTTTGACTTTTATTTGTCAATTTGTATAAAAAGGGGGATATATATTATAAGATATTTCTGTTTAAGGGGGAGCATTAATATTCTGATTATATTTCTTTATTAAGTTTTTCATAGGTTATGTTATTTAAGTGATGTGCAGATATAGGTTGTTCTCATAACAAAATCTTGAACATACATGTGAAGCTTTATTAGATCAGTTCTTTATTTTTGTGTATTTTTGGGCAAATTGTAATCTAATTTTTTCAATGAGTTATGTTATAATTGTCTAGGTGATTTTGTCACGAAATTGCCAAAGGGGGGGAGT
Source organism: Cornus controversa (assembly GCA_026545225.1). NCBI lineage: Eukaryota > Viridiplantae > Streptophyta > Magnoliopsida > Cornales > Cornaceae > Cornus > Cornus controversa. The sequence continues at coordinate 63,878,131 of CM048850.1, read as the reverse complement.
GTGAGATGTAATTTTGTAATTGGCGAATTTCGGTATTCAAAATTGGATTGATTAAGTTGTATTTTTTATTTATTTCTATGTATGGATCATCAACATCTTGGAGCTGATACTCAAGTGTATGGACATAGTCATTTCAAGAGGAATACCATATAGTGTAGGTAACTATGGTGAGAACACGTTGCACTTTATATTTTCAAGCCTATTTTGATTAACTAGAGTTTTTGAGAAAATTTAGGAATTTTCAAAATAGGATCGATCCCCATTTTTCAGGACTGGTCCAACTTTGTTTGGTACTTTTGGATTCTGTAGGTTTTTACAAAGTTCCACCGGTCCTAATATTTGGGCACCGGTCCTATTTATCCTATTCAAAATACGAAATTAATTTTGATGAAAATTTTGATTCATATCAAATTTGAAACTTCTAGGAGAGTTCTATATTGGTCTTCAACTTATTTTTCAAGTAGGATTAGGACTCCCTTGCCTATATATATGTATCTATGTTTTCTCTACAGAGGATGCCTTAAGAATTATTATTTTTAGAGAGAGAAAGCTTATACAGTCAAATTAAGGCAAAATATTTTTCTATATTTTGAGAGCACACATTTATAATTCACAAGTGACATTTAGGATGATGTTCTTCTATTGATTGGCTGTTCAGAGACTACATCAAATTATCTGCTGATCAGAGCATTGGATTTGTGGTTCTTCTATTACTTGCTAAAGAAGAAAGGTGAACCATATCACATTACGAAGGGAACATAATACTTGCTGAGTATTTTTGTTCTAACAGTAACCTTTCTATGAGGATCGTGACGTTAGACGAAAGTCTGCAGCAGTTGAACCTGAAGTCGCAATTGTAAGCCTTAGGTGTTCCACATTAGATTCTTGACAGAGTAAAGAGGGGTGTGAGTCTCAAACAAAGTTTGTTGTACTTTGTTTCATGAATTAGTTTTATGAGGCTTTTTGCCTCCCTTGTGATTTTTTTTCGATTTGAATTTTTTACGTATATCTGGTGTATTCTTTACATTACTCGCACTTTACTTTATTGATGCAGGAGCATCCGAGTCAGATGATGCTGAGCTGTCAGACGACACGTTGATGGCACTGAAATATCTTGAGTTGACAGATCAGCGTAAAGATGGCAGGAAACCGTGACATTGTCACTAATTAGGGTATTTTTGGACGCGCTTTAGTATTTTGGCCATAACTTTGGCTACAGGTGTTAGAATCGCCTTTATGACCATAATTCGGAAAGCTTGGTTCGGCGCGCAAGTCATGGGCACCTAGCTAAAGCTGGGTGTGTTTGTTTTCGAGGCCAAAATCCACTGTTTTCCCCTCCGAATCCCTAATTTTAATTATTTCTTTCCTTTTTTGGTAATATTTATTTTGTTGATTAGGAAGAGATTCTGGGCTTGATTTGGGCCAGAATTCTGGCAACTTTCTTCTTTTATTTCATATTTTATTTTGGCAAGAATATTAGGTTTTTGCTATTTTTGGTAATGTTGACGAAGTTCAGCTATATAACCCGGTTTGTGGGTTGATTCGAAGGTACTTTTGATTTTGAATAATAATATTGAATATCAGAGACTTTTCTCTGAGTTTTGGGCAATTCTCGTGCTTTCTTTCTGTTGATTTTCTGTTGCCCTTAGCCTACAGAATAATCACTATTCTGTCCGGCGTCATTTATTTATTTGCTTTATTTGTTTGATTAATTATTAATTGAACCTAAAATTGAATAATTTTGAAAAATTATGTAAATGAGTAAGTGAACTTATTAACACAAGTTTTAAATTACTTTTGTAATCACTTCTCCACCGCACAACTCACAATATATACATATTGTATATATGTCTTCAATTTTTGCTACTGAAATGGGTGTAGTTGAGTGTTATGTATGTAATATATATGGAGAGAGAGAGGCAGTGGCGGTGCTTGAGGCACAGTCTATGGTGAGATTGTGGGAGGGGGTGGTGGTGGTGGTGGTGGACTTGTGGAGTTGGAGGTAGGGGCGGATCTACAAAGGCACCAGTGGGTACTAATGTACACACTTAATTTTATAATTTGTTTTTACATATAGTAAATACAATATTTTAGAATTTTTGAACTGGGAGAACCTATTAAATCCGAGTGATGTACCTACTTAATTTTATAAAAAATAAATTATGACCCGATCTCTTATGTTCGTATTCACTTGTTCAAATTCTGCTACGCCCCTGGTTGGAGGTGGTGGTTATATTCGTATAGCATAAGTTATATCATTTTGATCAATTTATATATATAAATATATCAAATACATAATTTTTAACTTTTAAAACTTGCATAGTTGCATATTATAAAAAAATAGATATTAAATGATTATTAATATGTGTATTAAATATATATTTACCTTTTCTGTTCGTACCTATCTCTTCACAGTGTGATCATATTGATAAATAAATTATTCAAACTTATATAGAAATAGTATTAATGCACATACTACTAATTAATCAATATTAATGAACATACTAACTTAAATGATCAAAAATTAAGAGATACGTATGAAATTATGAATAGAAATTAAGAGATGAACAAAGGCTAATCTTGTTATTTTATATGATAAGGATAAATGGGTCATTTCATATCTTTGGTAACGATAATTCACTCACTTTTCCAAAAAATAATAATAATAAAATGAAAAATTCGGCAATAAATCAAACATTCTAAATGTAGTATGATGGCGAAAGTTGAAAATTTTAAGGAGTGTGACTAGTAGGGGTGACCACGGATCGAATCGGATCAGATTATGCATAATCCTAATCCGATCCGAGGATTACGGATTGGCGAAATCCAATCTGATCCGATCCGTGACAATTTGTCAATTCGATCCGATTCGATCCATGATTGAACAGATCAGATCAAATAAGATTGGCGGATTGGCCTTGTACTCCTATTTGAAATTTTTTTGTTTACTTCAAAAATTCCAAGAAAAAAAGTTACAACACTTTTTAATTCACATCTCAAATGAACACAATTGTTAAATAAACAAATATAATATATATTGAGTTTTTAAGTTTATCCATGTAAGTATGTAGCATATTATATTATTATACATATAATTAATTATATATTTATATGTAGCCACGGATTGTCACGGATCGGATCAAATTTCTGACCCTCCAATCCGTAATCCGATCTGTTGCTAACGGATTCTAATTTTTTAATCCGCCACCAATTCATTAGCTAACGGATCGAATTCGTCCTAATTTGTGCACCCTTAAGTGGGAGGGTAATTTACCAGTTGATTTTGTAATTCAAAAGGAATTTTGTATTCTCAATTATTCAACCCTCAAATTTATCTGTCTAAATTTCAAACCACAATTTTGAGACTTTCTCTTGTGTGGGTGATAAATTCATTTCATCTATATTATAGTTTTCGTCATGTGTTATTTCTGGATGAAATTATCATAAATTCATTTTATGTGGACTATACCTTAAAATTAGTACGAATGATAAATCCATTTCATCTGTATAACATGACTAAGGATGAATCAGTTTCTCCTAAACTACCATAATCAGTTAAATTTTTAAAAAAATTTACTGAACCGACTTACTCACTCCGTATCATTTTTTTATAAAAAATTATATGAAACCGGCTGAGTGACTCAAAATTAAAAATTTTTTTTCGAGAAGGACAGGAGTGTCCCAACTTCATATACTTCGTATTTGGATGATCCTATAGCGCCTACTAGCGGGAATCTCTTCGGAAATTGTTTCTGTCCGCTTCCCATTTCCTCACTCTTTTTAAATCCTTTCATCTTTCACTATCTTCCTACTCGCTGAAAAACAAACGAAAAGCAAGATGTCTTCTCAATCCTCCACTCTCCTCCTTGGATTCTCCAACACCATCCACAGAATTTTCTTATCATCCCCTGCAAAACAAATATCAAAACTTTTCAGGAGTAAGTTGTTTATTTGGTCTCTCCGTTATATTTTCTAAAATCACTTCATATATAGTTAATATATTTAGTTTTCATTGGATTAGTTGCAAAACAAACATCAAAAGTTTTCAGGAGTAGGTTGTTTATTTGGTCTCTCCGTTCTATTTTCTAAAATCACTTCATATATACTTATTATATTTAGTTTTCATTTTCGTGATTTTGGAATGGTTGTAATTAAGATATATACTAGTTCTTTTTGGAGAGAGATGATTTATCTATTTTAATTAGTTCTAATCATTCCAGTCCATGTTGCTATATAGAAAAAAATACTTAATATCTGTTGTAGATTAATTTAGTCAAATCAAATATATATATTCAAATTTGTATGTGTTTGGTCAGTTGTGCGGAAGAACGAACAGTTAAATTTAGATATTCGCCTGCAGTGCAAAGCTGTGCTGAGACCTCGTACTGAAGGTACATATGAAATTTATTTTCTTTACAAAAGATGAAATTTCAAAGACCCATATATGTATATATACAGACATTACATATAGGTAAATTTTTTATTGTATTTGCAGAGTATACAGATGTGTCCCAAAATGGTTTGTCACTGATAAAGTGGAGCGAGATTGTGGAGGATGACATAGAAGGAGGAACAGTTGAGGTGGTTTGAACAATCTTTCTTTATTGTTTTTTTGGTTCATTTGTGATGGTGGTATAAATTGTAAGAAAATGATTTATGGCATTGATGTGATTGGTTTTGTCAAAAGGTGTCTCCCTCAAATAAGATCAAGGAACACGTCGATTTTATCCGATCAATGATAGGTTCGATGGATGATGGAGAGATAAGCATATCGGCATATGATACTGCATGGGTGGCTCTTGTTGAAGATGTTCATGGAAGTGGTTTTCCTCAATTTCCTTCTAGCCTTCAATGGATTGCCAACAATCAGCTGTCTGATGGTTCTTGGGGTGATAGCTACATATTTTCAGCTCACGATCGCATAATCAATACGTTAGCTTGTGTAATTGCACTAAAATCATGGAATATTCATCCGGATAAATGTGAAAAAGGTAATGATCGAGATGGAGAGTATTTCTCTCTCTCTCTCTCTCTCTCTCTCTCGTATGGGAGTATTTTAATTAATTAGTTTATTTAATTAAGTAATAATGTGTTGGTTAATATAGTAAGTCTTTTTTTTCTTTTTCTTGTGGTGACAGGGTTGTTATTTATTAAAGAAAACATGCATAAGCTTGAAAATGAGAACGATGAACACATGCCAATCGGCTTTGAAGTTGCCTTCCCTTCACTTATTGAAATGGGTCGGAAACTAGACATTGAAGTTGCTGATGATTCTCAAGTCTTACAGGAGATATATGCCAAGAGAAATCTAAAGCTCACAAGGTATATACATACATACATACGGAATACTTCACAACTCAAACTTGGAACTATGATTATGTTAAGCTACTTTCTACTATTCAATATTGGATAAATGAAGTAAAAGTAATCTTATCTTTGAGATATTGTATATTTTTTAGAAAGGGTTGGTCCCTAGCTAGCATGCAAGTTATACATATGATTACATGTACGTAATTATTATGTATCCCCATGTGCAATAGGATACCAAAGGACATAATGCACAAGGTGCCCACAACTCTACTCCATAGCTTAGAAGGAATGCCAGACCTGGACTGGGAAAAGCTACTACAGTTACAGTGCCCAGATGGGTCATTCTTGTTTTCTCCATCCTCCACTGCCTTTGCACTCATGCAGACCAAAGATGATAATTGCCTCACATATCTAAACAGAGCTGTTGAGAGGTTTAGTGGGGGAGGTAATTATATTGCTTGCTTTTTATATTTATTTTTATTTTTTATTTTTTATTTTTTATTTTTTATTTTTTATCCATATATAACTAGAAGCTTAACTTTCACCCTTTTGAGTTAATCATTATTAATTATTTTAAACACTTGGTAGCTAGGTTATACGTACTGTAGAAATTAATTTTGATTAATATTAATATTAATATTAATTTTATATATATATGATGGATATATATCTCTTAATATTAATTTAATTTTCAGTCCCTAATGTTTATCCGGTGGATTTATTCGAGCGCATGTGGGCTGTTGATCGGCTGGAACGCCTCGGAATTTCTCGGTATTATCAGTCAGAGATCAAAGAATGTATTGATTATGTGTACAGGTAAAATGAATTAAGTAATAAAAGTACTAGTTACTAGTTACGTACTAAGCTAGCTCGAAAATTAATCCATAGGATTTGGAATATATATATAGTTGCTAACGTACGTTTTAGTTATAAAACACTTGGATCAGATACTGGACTGAAGAAGGTATATGCTGGGCAAAAAATTCACGGGTTCATGATATCGATGACACAGCCATGGGTTTTAGAATTTTAAGATTACATGGCTACGAGGTCTCTGCAGATGTTTTTCGACATTTTGAGAAGGGCGGTGAGTTCTTCTGCTTCAGGGGACAGTCAACCCAGGCCGTCACCGGAATGTTTAACCTATACAGGGCGTCCCAGGTGCTTTTTCCGGGAGAGAAAATACTTGAGGATGCCAACAAGTTTTCATCCAAATTCTTGAGAGAGAAACAAGCTAATAACGAGCTCTTGGATAAATGGATAATTACCAAGGACTTACCGGGGGAGGTATAACTAAAACCCCATCACACTACTCTATTTATCAATCATGAATTCTTTATTATTATTGCTCCTGCTGCCACTCCTGCTCCTGCTGCTAGTAGTAAGTATGTCAATTAAGCTCATTAATTAATAGTATGTCAATTAAGCTCATTAATTAAAATTGCCCTCATAATTATGCTTTTGCACCATCAAATAATAACCTTTTGAGATTAATTCAATTTAATTAAAATTTAATAGTGACAGAACTTGATTTTTATTTTATTTTATTACTCCTAGTCTTATATATGCTCTGTGAATTTGTAAAAGATGCTTACAGAAGACGACAATGACAGGTAGGGTACGCGCTGGACTTGCCATGGTACGCGAGTTTGCCTCGAGTGGAGACAAGGTTCTATATAGAACAATACGGAGGTGAAGATGACGTATGGATCGGCAAAACATTGTACAGGTACACTGTTTTTTTACTCCTCAATCTCTAAAATTGTTCAAAACACCAGTCAACCTTCACGGCGTGCATTTATGTACAAACAAAATAAGTACATAAGGCTGCAGCAGACTGCCCAGTCCTCCCCCTCTATTTGCCTCATATTTTGTGTCTTCACATTTGGATTTCACTGTTGCCAAAATAATAAATGTTTCTCATTTTATATAATTACAATTTTTTGTTTTTTATAAATTAAATAACTTAAATGTTTCTTATACTTCATTTTCAAAAATTGAATTAAGGATGATAATGTCATTTCACTTTGAATAAATAAATAAAAAAAAAGGTGAAAGTGAATTTTATACTCCCTCAAGTAACAACCAATTATGTTATTTGACCCTATAATGACTAAAAATTAATGAATTGATTTGGTTGACAGCATGCAAGCTTTTGTAGCCGGTGGATAGACACGGGGAATAGGATAACTATGGGAAAAGAAAACAAAAACGCATTTTATTGTAGATGAGAAAAGTTGATCCTGGAATCTTTTGGTGGGGGAAAAAAGAAATATGATCAACACTTGGGGGATAGTTTAAAATTAAAATTTGGAAGCTTTATAATTAATGCGATTGGGATACATCATCATATTCACCATGGTTGGAGGTTGTAGCACTTTTAGCATTAATTTATGCGTTGTCACAAAAAGCATTGGCATTTCTGTTGTCAAAACATATATGGTTGAACATTTATTCCTTATATATAGAATAACTTGAAATCACATTTCTTGTTGATATAGTTGCTAATTTGTAGCTTTCATCAACTCTTTCTTTGTTAACAGGATGCCTCACGTTAACAATAACGTGTACCTTGAGCTTGCAAAATTAGAATACAATCATTGCCAAGCATTGCATATGTTGGAATGGGACAATATTCAGAAGTAATTGTTGAAGCTTCCTTATGTCCGTTACTCTTGTATAATTTACAAAATCACCATTATAATTGAAGTTATTTATGCCATCTACACAGATGGTACGAGAAATGTAACCTGGAAGAGTTTGGGACGAGCAAAAGAAGCCTTCTGCTTGCATATTATTTGGCCGCTGCAAATATATTTGAACCAGAAAGATCCAACGAACGATTTGCTTGGACCAAAACCAGTGTCTTGATTGACACAATTGGGTTCTATTTTAACAGGGTGGGAACTACTGAGGAGCAGAGAAGAGCTTTCATCCATGAATTCAGAAACAATACCTATTCAATCAATAGAAGGTAAACAATTAATCAAATTAAGTCGTCTTATAAATTTTATGATACACATCACAATTTTTTTTTTTTTGCCATCTTTTAATTTAGAGCATAGACCCTCAATCTCACCGTGCAGTCTATGCGCACTCCAATTCATTGAAAAAAACCAGATATGATGCAGTTAAACAATATTCAATGTATTCTTAATGTTTTTTTATTACATCCTTATCAATGGAGAATAAAATCATCCAAACTTTTCAAGAATATATTACATTAGTATGTTATCGTTGAATTACACCAATTACAAGGACAATTGCATTGAAAATTTTATATATATATATACATATATATATATATATGTATGATACGTATTACAGTTACAGATCAGGAAAAAGACTCGTTACGACACTGCTTGAAACTCTGAACCAACTCTCATTAGATGTAATGGTGGTGCATGGTAAAGACATCCGCAACCACTTACACCACGCGGTAAGCACATTTAATCTAGCCAATTCCTTTCTCCATCCATATTCTAAACCACCCATTTATATATAATGATTTTTATATTTATGTTTTCAAACTCTGGTTTTTTTATGTGGAGTACAGTGGAAAAAATTTATGATTTTGTTATTTATTTTTTCGAACTCTGTTTTTTTTGGATTACAGTGGGAAAGATGGATAAGCACATGGAAGGAAGGAGATGATAGATATAAGTTTGAAAACCCACTACTCCTCGCGCGTATGTTAAACGTTTGTGCTGGTCGTTCGATTTCAAAAGAGATACTATCTGATTCTCATTTTCAGTGCCTCTCGGAAATTACCAAAACATTATGCTATCAACTTCGTCAATTTCAAAGCAACAAGGTTAGAGAATCAGAAACGATAATATATATAATTGGTCTATGCTGACATAAAATAAATTCTAGTAAACAGTTTATCATTATATTGCATTTGATTTGATTTTAATTTTGTTTGTGATTGTATTGATCACACATCGTTTCCAGGATTGCTTATTATCGAAAAACTAACACAAAAAATAAATCTTGTTATTTAGACTAAATAAAAAAAATTAACCCTCGACAGAAATTGATACATTAGGTTGTGTTTATTAGTTTAATATCACGAGAAGACTATTTGTCATATACAACACTTTAATAGGGTGAGGCGGTCTTATACTTGTCATACATATTTAGGAATTCTAAAACTTTTCTCATATTTGTCCTACATATTTACATTTCTACCTAACTCTCTACTCCTCTATAATCTTTTCTATACTTTACAAATCTATAGATTCTTCAATAATCTAGAATGTCTCTCTAATGCCATGTATTTTTCACACAAATAATCACATATGGGATCATCAAACATATTTTATATTTTCTAATTTCCAATTAAGTTTGTTTTTAAAATTTTATTTTATTATTATTTTTATGAAAGGGTTCTCTTTTCAATTAGTCCACTTATTACATATTAATAACGAATCAGTACCACATCTTGCTTATCATTTACAACGTATTCTTTTAGGTGGAAGAGACATCTTATTAGGCCATTATACCCTCAAATACAGACATCTCATAATTAAATAATATTCTTGGACAAGATAGTTTCGTATTTTATTAGATTAAGAAGTATTCAATTTTTGTTCGCAAATTTATTGAGAGAATAGGAAAGATTTTTTTTTAAATTTTCGGTAAGTGAGACAATAGGAAAGATACATAAAAGAAACCAGTTTTCCTTCACTTCATTAATTTGGAAATTAATCAATTAAAAGAGATATATATATATATTCCGGAAGGGAAGGCAAAATTTTAGTTTACATGTCATTTATCCTTTTAAAAGTTGTATTTCTAATTTTATTTATGCGAGGAAAATCCTAGATATATAAAATAATTTGCCTTTTTCATTTTTTACCCTATATTTTCCATTCCATCCTACAAAGCGAGCAAAATCTTAATAATTGCGTAAAAAGCTTGTGCACTAAAATATTTCTTTTTTGGATATGTAAAATGCAGCATAAAAAGAAAAAAAGGTCGTTCAATGACTGGTTATGTCAACTTTTAATTTGATCAGGTACATCATACGGACTTCTGCAACACAAATTATGACGGAATCACAACCATCCAAATAGAATCAAGCATGCAAGAACTCGTGCGGTTGGTGTTCTGCGTCTCATCGGATGACAAAATTGATCCCGATATCAAGCAGACATTTCTTACAGTTGCGAAGAGTTTCTATTACACTGCCTTTTGTTCTCCTGGAACCATCCGTTTTCACATTTCCAAAGTACTCTTTGAGAAAGTAGGTTGACTATCTTATATGAGAAATTGTAGTGAAAATCCATAGTGGATATTTCTATGCATAACGGAGGAAAGGGGAAAAACAAAAAAGAAAAAGAAAAATTGTTGTTATATACTGGTAGAATTAATGTAAATATGAATTGCATTTATGGTGTTTTATGGGGTTATGATCCAAAATTCCAAATGAGAAAGATATTCTCTTCTACTAGAGGCTAACCATGAATGCGAAGGATTAATTCGATCATATAAACTCTATGTATATGTGATTCTTTTCGGACTCTTCAATGACAGGTAGTTTTGTGCACTAGACTAAACTTTTGAAAAGAGAGAGAGAAGAGAGAAAAATGAGAAAGGAAAGGAAAGGAAAGATAAATGTCATGACTCAATTTTATCCCATCTAGGTGAGATGACGGAAAGGGAAGATTAAAGACAAACCTACTGACATTATTTTTACAAAATTTAATTGTTATAGAACTCCAATAAACATTTTAATTGTCAGCCTAGCTTTTACCATAAGCTCAAAAGCATGAACATGAAAATAGAAAAAAGAAATAAGGAAAAAAGAAGAAGAGGAAAGATGGAACACTTTTGTGTACAAATAAAAAAAGTTAGGAAAACGTATCAAACAAACATGCAAAACAGAAGCACTAAGCCAAAGATACTAGAATAGTCGTACCTAACACAGCAGTCAATGTCAAATATCAATGAAAGTTGATGTAGAGAGGTGTGCACAAATTTAGTTAGTGGATATAATTGGGTTAGCACATTAAGCTGTTATAGCAAAGAATGTGCAGCCCTTTTGAGCTCGTCGGTATAGTGGTTTCCTCTTGTATGTACGTGTAAATGGCAGACAAAGTTTCACAAAATAGAAGAAGGAAAATGGAAGGCTATGTAACTAAATGAAACATGACAAATTAGTCCTTCTCTGTTCAAAATGAGAGTGGTGATCCACAAAATTAAATATAAATGGGTCCGCCACATAATAGTTATAAATTAATGTCACAAATTCTACCCTATCTAGCTTCTCAATCTCATGTGATGCATCACGATATATATATATATATATATATATATATATATATATATATGTTGTGAATCCATCGCCTCTCATAATTTCCAAAGTGAAACACATGCATTGATGTGTTAATTGTCTCAAACCATTAGGTATACAGGTGATGGCATAATCATAAGATTTTTTTTTTATTTTTCTTATCATAAAATTATCGTATATATTTATATATATATTTAGTCTGCTTCCACAAACATATTTTTAGCATGAGGTGATAATACAATTTTTTTCCTAATCATATTTCATACATGCTAATGGTAATGATAACACAAGTCCAAGACAATCAAAAAAGAAAAATATGCCACAGCAAAAAAGATGTGTAGGTTTTTGCATTATGAAGATTGCAACAGGGTGGCGGTACACATGCATTTGGAATTGATGAAAAAAAGAATGCGCCAAATTACTTGAGAGTTAGGTTGGGGAGGGCACTGAAATCTACTTTTGTAGGCACAAGGCCCATCCCATCCCATGACACATGAGAAAAGAGAGCATTTTAACATAAAGTAAAAACACACAAAAATGATATGGTAGAGAGAGCATTATCTGTTCCAAAAGAAAAGGGTGGATGACCCTGTTTGGGACACAGACTGAACCTCATTTTTTGTAATGTCTACAATTTCCACCACTGCTTTCTAGCTCTAATAATGGTTGGCTAATATTCTGTATCATGATGTTGCTTGTCACGTCCCCTCTTATATTATATATCTGGTTGTGTGTCTATATATATATTAGTTGGGTAAGCGGCGAACATTCAAATGCTAGGATGGCAGGCTGGAGTGATATCAAGTAGCAATAATTGATCACTGAAACTATCTGCCTTCAATTATGTGATGCATAGTGTCTACTCTTTTGTTGCTTTCTGATTTTATTGGCTGAAAAATCAAAATATATTTTGTCTGAAAAAAATTCAAAATTTAAAATTTTGTATGTCCTCAAGGCTATAGGTTATGTTACTTTCTAGATAAATACATTCTCTTCATAGATATTTTGTTGTAACAAATTCTTCTTACTTTCTAGATAATATCTAGATATTATATCGTAACGTTTGTGATATTTTCCCGAAGCACTCAAACATCTAAAGAGCACGATACATATTCAAAAAAATTTCTCTTTGCCGTAACTCATTCTATCTTCTCAATTAAAAGAGCCGACCCTTCACTTTCAAAATAACCATATCATATCATGCTTATCTCAATATAAGCAATTTCGTATCTCTGAAACTCACACCTGCTAATCTCAATGTAATCAATTTTGTCTCTCTCAAACTCACATATTCCAGAGTCCTATATTTGATTGAAAGTAAAGTAGACAAAAAGTGAGATTGATAGTGTTATAATGAAGGCAAACCGACTAATCCTGATCTGGCGGTATCGACTTATACACTAGCGTGTGCCATAAAATCAGTTAAGATAAGAGAACAATGTATGACCAGACCAGACGATTGTGTGAGAAGAAATAATTCCAAACTTTTCAAAAGTTCTTTTTTTCTCAATTAAGATAACTTTAGAGTATGTAAAAATTGCGAGATTGAATCATAATAAAAAAAAAGATATAAAATAAAAAGAGATAGGAGAATATTGGAAAATACAAGTTTGACCATGTTACAAAAGCCCAAGTTCAAATCAACTTTATCTTCCTGCAATGTGTGTAATTTGTTGTAAATTAACTTAGCTAAACTTGCATGAAGTACATAGTCTTCTAAAAGTCTTACTTTAGGCCTGTAGAGTTCCCTTTATCCATAACTCATACAAATTATATATTATTATATCAACTGAGATATTCCTCCACCTTAGCACTCAGTATTGAATTATCACATGGATGTCAATACCTTATATGTGTAATATAACATTCGACCTAATAAAACAATCACTTATAGAATTAGTATAAATAATCTCAAGTGTTACATAATGGCAGCCAAGTGGCACCATATTTGAGTGCTGCTCTCAATTTCAAATGTTGTATTATCCTATTGACATCCATAATGGCAGCCAAGTGACGTCATATTTGAGTGCCAACAATTGCCTACAATTTCAAATGTCTTATGCCTCATTAAATCAATAAGATTTTTGAAATTTAAAATTATATTAAAAGAAAAAAATTGAATGACTGAGATAACACTTTAACAAACAAAAGGACTTTCAAATAATGTGTATTTATTCTGGACCACCATTGAGGTAGTCTTTATTCCTAGTCAGCCCGTTTACACTAGCTGATCATGATATTTTATTCTTCCCTTAAAGCTGGCTGATTATGATTCTTGCACAACTTTTCATAAAGTTGGTTGATACGAAACAACCATCCATTTACGCAAGATAGGTTCCATTATCTGAATTCATCATAGCATGCCCATGATCGACCGAGATCAAGTTATTATGTAGCATCATACTAACTAATCGGACTACTGGAAGAATGACACCGTGCCAATATACTTGAATTCCTTCAACAATTGGCTAAGAAAGATCAATCCTCAGCCAATATATGTCTTTGAACAATTCTTTCAATTCATCATTAGCCAATCTTTTTTCCACACTAGTCAATGCTATCATTCCTATCACACAATTTTTAACAGGAAGAATGAACTCGGCCACATAAAATTTTGTATTAACTGACCGATTCATTTTCTCCCATAAGGTTGATTTTGTCTCCAACCGATTTTCTTCCCCCTAAGGTCAGGAGGTTTACGTGAAAAATGAAGTTCTATACATGGCTGATCAGCCATGCTTTCTCTACCAAAACCCTTACTTGGGTCTTTTTTCAAAATTGGGAAAAAAAACTTTGAAATTCATTTTCTTCCAATGAAAAATATTGCAACGGCTGAGTAAAACCCGTTTCTGGAAGAAAATAAAAGTGTGGAAGATTTCCTTCCAATGAGGTGTTGGTAATAACTGATCTACCACTGGCGGCTGCATTGCCGCTGGTGGTTGATTATCCACGACCAGTTGATAAGCCTCAGGCCATCCTTGTGGCTGATTGTTCACTGGCTACCCCCCGAGTGTTGGAGATTGTTGATTATATTTATACCAACCTTGTGGCTGATCTACCACTGATGATTAATTTGCCGCTGGTGGCTAATTTGGCTGAGTCGGGATAGTTGGCTAATCCTATTGTACAATTACTGTTGGCTAAGCCATAAGTAGTTAAACAGAATCTTAAGACATTAGCTGAGGAACCGACTTGGAAATAGTGGAATTTTCATTCAAAATGGGCTTGAGATTTTGAACAACCGATACTATCTTATCTAAATGAGCATTCTCTCGGGCTACGAAAACTTTGAAAGCCTCTGTCAACAATGACGGGTTTGTTAGGCTAACATTAGCAATAAAGCTATCTGTTAGTGGCATATTGCAATTCTTCTTAGCACTTTTCTGTCCCACCGGGCGTGTCAAAATATGTTCGATCAATTAATTAATCGAACTGACCGATTATATTGTCAGTGTGTGTGGACGTGCCAGAGCCGTGAAATCAGCTAAAGAGTTAAGAAAATTTGTCCAACGTACACTATATCTTTTTTTAGAATATAATGTATAAACAGGCGATGGTGTGAGATAAAAGAATACCAAACTTCTCAAGAGTTCTTTTTTTGCCTCAATTAAAAGGACTTTAAAGTGTGTAAAGAATTAAGGGAGATAGCAAGGAAGGAGGTAAAAATTGAGAGAGATGTAAACAAAGAAACTGATTAAAGGAGGTAGAGAGTAAAAAATTTATGAGAGATATATAGAGTAATGAGAGATAAGACAATATTATGTGAGATTATTAGGAGAGAATGGTTTGCATGTTATACAAAGTTTTGTTGAGTGGTTGTGGAACCTTGAACTATGAGTTCTTTTCTTTTATTTATAGAAGTTCAATGCAACTAACTTAGGGAGATAGAAATTGAGAGAGATGTAGACAGAGAAACTGATTAGAGGAGGCATGAGAGATTATTAGGAAAGAAAAGCTTGCACGTTACGCAAAGTTTTGTTAAGTGGTTGTTTCCTTTCTTTTATTTATAGAAGTTCAATGCAACTAATTTAGGGAGATAGAAATTGAGAGAGATGTAGATAGAGAAACTGGTTAGAGGAGGTAGAAAGTAAAAAATTTATGAGAGAGATATAGAGTAAGAAGAGATAGAACAATATTATGTGAGATTATTAGGAGAGACAAGTTTGCATATTATGCAAAGTTTTGTTGAGTGGTTGTGGAACCCTGAATTATGAGTTCCTTTCTTTTATTTATAAAAGTTTAATGCAATTAACTTCCTATAAACAGATTACAAGATAATAATGGAATAAAACAAAATACAGAAAAAATAAACAATGAAAATCCTAATGCCTCAACTTTAACCCTCTAAAGTCCAAACTCGAATCAACTTTATCTCCATGCAATCTATGTAACCAACTTTGTAGCAGATTAACTTAGCTCACTTGTATGAGGTCCATTAGTCTTCTAAAAGTCTTCCTTATCATAATATAGCCCAAGCTTGTAGGGTGCACCTTATCTATAACTCACCCAAATTATATATTCTTATATCAATCGAGATATTCCTCCACCTTAGCACTCAGCCTTGAGAATCATCCCTCCTCTTGGACTCCTTCTCAACAAAAATATAACGTGGACATCAATACCTGCATTTATGTGTACAATAACATTCTACATAATAAAACAATCACTTACAAAATTAATATAAATAATCTCACAAGTGGTGCCATATTTGAGTGCCAACAACTTCTCAAACTTTAATCGAAGAAGAAGTAGTCTACTTCACCCAATGACTACATCAAAAAATTTAAATCAACTTTTGAAGTTTTTTTTACTTTATATTATCCTATTCACATCCATAATGGGAATCAAGTGAAGCCATATTTGAGTGCCAACTACTTCTCAAACTTCAACAGAATAAAAAGTAGTCTACTTCAACCAAAGACTACATCAGGAAATTTAAATTAACTTGTAAATTTTTTCTTTAGAAATGAGGTGACATTAATTAAATAAATTACAAAATCATAAAAATAAACAAGATTTCCATACAAATTGAAGAGAAAATTATGCATATCTAAGTAACACAATTATACAAAAAATAATGTTATACTTGCTAAAGTCTTTAATTGAGGATTTCGGCCGAAACACATGCATCAGTGGTAGCCACTCTTTGGCTCCCAACACATGCATTCTACCAAACCAATGCATGTGTTTCGGCCCAAGTTTTTCGTTCAAAACTTGGGCCTAAAAATATAGTTCTTATACAAAATAAAACTAGTTTATTAGTATATCACATGGATTTGTTAGTTGTGAAATATTGTATCTAAAAGCAAGCAACTAAGCACTTTAAGAGATTTATTGTAAAAGTGATTGGCTTTATTTTTGGATAGACCTATTGATATCAACTCAGTCCATATACCATAAATGTATGGACCAGCTGGTCCATTTTTGAGAAATAATCAAATCTCCACTAACTTAGAGCTACCTTACAAAGCAAAGAAGCAAAAAAAACTTGATCCACAACTATCTAATACCATATATAAATAATTAATTGTTCATATAAAACATACATATATAGTTGAAGTAAGAACTTAATCCCATATTCGCAATGTATGGAAATCTACATCAATTGTTTCCCCCATATAGGGAACTACCAAAATCAAACAATTTTGGGGCAAAAAAGAATGGAATTAAGTAGCTCAGTGCAAAGGCTATTAGAAACTCGAAAAGGCAAGCTCAAGCAGAGAGCATACATACTGTTAACACCTAAAAGTGGTATGACACGTGGTTACCACTTTGGTGTTGATATAGATAAGAAATCAATATATACATAGAAAGTGAAACAGATTAACCAAGAGATAAAAACAAGCACTGATTGGGGATATGAGTATTAGTGGAATTGGACTCTGTCAAGAGTCCATAAAAATAATGACTCTGAAGGCTGATATGGATAAAATCATGAATGTTTTGGACTCTTGAAGCTTTATCATTGACTTTGGATATGTGTGAACTTTACATATATATTATCAGTTTACATTGAAGATAGACTCTTACAAGGGTATGTTATATTATTGGGAAAGTATTTGTTAAACTATGGACTCTATGAAAGTTGATGACTATGATAGTAGGCTGTTACGGGTTAGGCTAGTTATGTGTATAAGTCCAAGTGTGACTTGGACTCTATAGAAGTTTAGGGGATATAGTCATCCACACTTTGGACTCTAGTGAAGTCTAGGTATTGGTGAACTTTTCATGAATAAGGACTCTTATAATCAAGTTACTACTATGAAGTTCGCTATACAGAATATATCTATAACATGGACTGTGTATATGCATGGGTTAGTTTGAATTGAACAAGGACTCCTATGAATTTAGGCTACATTTGAAGACTTTGGTGAATCATAGATTCTCTACAAATGAAGGCTGCATTGAAGATGAAGTTGAGTGAAACTTGGACTCTAGGAAAATTGACATTAAAATAGCTACATTGTTGAGGACTTGAAGACACGGTGCGTTAGGATATATTTTATTTATTTTTTTTATGTAATTGTTTTATTTCAGTATTATCTTGTAACTCAGAGTTAGAGATTAGGTATATAAGTTTTCTATAAATAAATGCAGGGAACTCTGTATTAAGGGTTCCACAACCACATCAAAAATAATTGCATCACGTGCAATCTCTCTCAAACACAATATTCTCTCAGAATATTGCTCTAATCTCTACTTATTCTACACATCCCTCATAAATTTCTTGCTCTTTGCCTCATCTAATCAGTTTATCTATCTACATCTCCCTCCTTGCTATCTCCCTTCTTCTACCTTCCCCTACTACGATTCAGTCTCGTAATTATTTACAAATTAAAAGTCTTCTTAATTGAGGCAAAAAGAACTTAATAGGGAGTATGATATTCTCTCTCCCTAGCCAATCGCCTGATCTAACACAAATTTCAAAAGAGATACTTGTGTTCGACTAACTAATATTATATCGAGCTGACTTCACGACTCTAGCACTCCTGCACACGCTAACAATTCAATTGGTTTGTCTGGCTGATTAATTGATCAAACATAATTTGGCATGCCCGGTGGGATCGATAAATGCTAAAAGAATTGTGAATATGCCGCCTAATTCAATAATCACGAAGAAGTCTACCACTGGTGATAATAAATTTGAGAAAGAAATTTCTCAGCCAGTTAGAGGCTCCACAGTCTGTCTAGTAGATCTATCAGCCATAATAGATGCTATATATGCAATGTGCATCCAACTCGGTGACACTACAAGAAATTTAGTTTTTTCCCACGGAATATTTCGTAGTAAAAAGTTAAAATTTCGTAGCAAAAACTATTTTGCCACGAAATATTTTCGTAGCACCAACCGTTGCAATATGTGGCGTCTCTAATTGTAAATTTCAACGAAATCATGTTTTGTGGCAAGTTATAGGGTAATTGCTACGATAATATTTCGTCGCTAATTCTTATTATTTCCCATGAAAAATATTCCGTCAGAAATACTTACTATTTGCTACGGTACTATTTCGTCGGCAATACTTATTATTTACTATGGTAAAATTTCGTAGGTAATATAATTATTTGCTATGATAATATTCCGTCGTTAATTCTTATTATTTCTCACGAAATAGAATTCTGTTGGAAATAATTGTATTTTGCTACGAAATTCCTTTCGTCGCAAGTACCACTAATATGATAATCACTGTCTATCTAAAAACATCTATAAGCTTAACAAATTTAAAAGCGAGTCTTCTAAGCTTATATATACAAAAGTTCAGTAACATTCTTAATTAAAACACCACAGGAACCTAAGGATGAGTACCAAAAAACATGATCATGTACCAAAGAGTTGAACCAAAAACATGAGTACCAAAAAAAACCACCATGGTGTCTTATCATTGCAATTGGCTGGATTCCCCTCAAAGATTCAGGTCCTCTTCTGTACTGAGATCCATGTCCCCATATATGCAACTACAATATATATATGATCGATCAAGCAATTATTTAAGCCCAATTTGATACACACACACACACATATATATAAAGAGAGAGAGAGTGAACATAATTGAAAAATGGTACAATTACTCAACTAGTCTAGACATAATAAATAAAAATAGAGCTGCTACCAAAAGTACTTAAATCAAAGAAAAACTAAGGCTATATCAATAGGCCCTCAAAATCAATGAACATTATTATGTATATTCACATGGAATTCTTATTTCTTCATCCATATGATGGATGGACCAGAAGCAGCCCCTTTTAATATCTAAGATAAGAGGAAACAGTACTATCTTCAATATGACAAGGGCTTTCCTTAGAATACTAAATAGTGAGTTTTGACACTGTTCGATATTTTATAGAGAGGCAGGTCATTAATGAAGATCATCTGATACCTGGAAGCACTGAAAAGTAGACTACTTTGACTTCTACTGATCACTTGCAATTAGGTATTGCACAAACTTCAAAGATCAAATTCTACATATGGAGTTAACATTGCATGAATGGTTGAATTAAATACAGAAAGAAACTGATCTAGGTCTGAGTTGGAGTATAAGGATACATAGTATTTAATTTAACTCTCAAGGAAATCTTGTAGTGCATGTAATTGAAAACCCGAAAAATAATGAGGAAGAAAAGGGAAGAAAAAAGACAAGACAAAGTTAGGGAAGATAACCCCTATTATTATACAAATCATAGAAAAAACAATATATCTTTAAATATATTAAAAGCATGAGAATATGTATGATAGACCTAAAGATCTAAATAAATAAATAAATAAAATTTTTTACTTCATTGCTAAGAAATATTTATCAAACATTGTGTTAGATAGACCTCAATATTTAAAACACAACTTGAATAATATTTTGAAGTCAGAGAAATTAATTGACTTGGGTGTGTTTAAGCACCCAAAGAATCACAATCAAATGCCTTCAAGGTGCTAAAGAAACATAACTTAAACCCTCTTTATTCTAGAGCTTCTATCCAGACTTCTTATAAAGCATTTATTCTTGGAAACTCACATGTTTCTCACACAATTGTTCTTATATGGTTACAGTTTCATCATATGTCCTTTAGCATGTCAATATATCTATTTGTAACTCCCTTCTTTTATAGAACTCTTACGATATCTGTAGGGACCATATTGTATCTTTTTCTACAAATCTGTAAAAAACATATTGATATGTTTCTTTTCTCTATATTTCTATCAATCGACTTGGTAAATAAATAACTCCCGTTGTTGACCTCCTTTGCACAAATCTCAATTGATTGTAAAATACTATCACCTTAGTTGTTGTTCAATAAATCCCTCCCATATAAACTATTTAAATTTGCAAAATTAATTTGGTTTTGGGATCGTCATGGTGAAGATCTTATATCCGTGACCATGGTTACTAATGATGATTATGAAATGGGCTCCATATGCATATTAATTAAATGCTTCTTTGATTATATTTTTTCCCCTGTTTCTAGGAACACATTACTCATGAAGTTGAGACTGAAAAAATTTATAAAGCTAATGTAATACCCCGCTCCAACACATGGTATGATATTGTCCGCTTTGGGCCCAAGCCCGCACGGTTTTGCTCTTGGATTTTACCCCAAAATGCCTCATACCATTTGAAGAGAACATACTACATATAAGCACATCCCCTTTTTCACACCCAGGCGATGTGGGATTGAGCACCCTGTACCCTGTCAGTGTGGTAGCTCAGCCCAGTGTCTTGTCTTCGCACCCGCCCACTCACACCCGTCCACAAGGGTTACTACAGCTAACTACTGTGACAAGCATAGAGGGTTGTTCTAATCATGAGACCTGGTTTCCAGGTATATTACAACATGACAAGCACATCTTAGACTACATCAATAATGCCATTACGATTTTATTGGTCTAATTTTTGTTTGGCTATGACATTACTGTGTGGCGTTAGAATACAAACTCAATAGATGGTCAAATCAAATACTTGGTATATTGCATGGAGAATGCCATAAATAATTTCTTCACTTCTCAACAGTGAATTACAACCCAAATTATACTGCATAGAACTTAGTGGACCTATCAAATTCCTGAACGACACCCATCACCACAAAACAATATTTTCAATGAACAATTGCAAAATTGAAGTTAAAATCTCAAAAAGCCCTAATAGAATCAGCATCATAGAGTCCAAAATTGAAAGAACATGCACAATGTAAACCCTAGTTGGAGACGAACCTGATTCAGTGTGAAAATGAGACCCACGACACAAGAAGGTGCAATCAAGAAAGATGCGTAGCTCAAATTCAGCGATTCGAAACTCTTTTTTTCGTAGGGTTGACGATGAATGACAGATCGATGGATGTAGCCAACAGGAGAGAGAAAGAGAGATAGAGAGAGGGAGGAGAAAGAGAGATTGAGAGAAGAAGGAAGATGGAGTACTGCAGCTATTAGGCATATATAATATAAACTATAAAGAGAGGTTCAAATCAGACCTTCTTCGCTATGGCCTCGGCCTCCGTCCACACACCATCCATATGCTTGTACAGCTGCTCTGTTGTCTGCTTCATTCTGCATTCGCTAATTCACCATCTCAGGGTTCCGATTTTGCCCAATTTTATATAGAGAGAACCTGAGATCGTGTTTGTGCATGTTTAAGAGAGGAAATAATAGAAAAAAAATAGAGTATTTACTACAGATTTATTTTTCCGTGGTAAATAAATTTATTATTTACTACGAAATTAGTTTCGTAGTAATAGAATACTTATTACGGATTCAGTGTTCCGTAGGAAATGAATCTACTATTTACTACGAATTTATTTTTCGTAGTAAATACTTTATTGCTTACTACGAAATTGGATCCGTAGTAATAGGTATTTTACTACGGATTTAATTTTTCGTAGTAAATACCTTACTATTTACTATGAAATTAGCTCCGTAGTAAATAACATATTATTTGCTACGACATAAATTTCGTCAAAAAAGGGTTTTACTACGAAATTAAATTTTCGTAGTAAATAATCTAGTATTTCCTACGCATTTAGTTTTCTGTAATAAATAATATATTTTTGGTACGAAAAAAATTTCGTCGAAAAAGGGTATTTACTACGAAATCAAGTTTCCGTGGTAAATATAAAGGGGTATTTTCCACGAATTTTATTTTCCGTAGCTAATACCTTACTATTTACTACGAAATTGAAACCGTAGTAAATGGTCCGTGGGAAAAAAACCTATTTTCTTGTAGTGTGAGCATCACACCAACCTTGGTCAACTGGATGAGAGGATGATCCAGAGGTATGCTCTTATAAATCATTTTAAAGAGATTCGTACTTCGATAAAACAATCAGCCATTCAAAACAGGTTGATCAATTAAATCTCTAGTGTGCAAAATTTAGCTTATCAGGTGAATACCTAACAGATTGACCAGTTAAAATAGAAAGGTCCAATACTACCTTCACATTAGCCTTCTGCACACGTCATTATACTATTGAGCAACTCTCAACCAATTAGAGTGGAAAACTAGCCATTGATTAAGTCTGCAAATAGACGGCTACATGATCATTCAAATCCATGGCAACAAGTAATTCCTCTTAATGACCCCCTTAGGTGTAATTGGGGCAATAGTAATAGAGGAAGAAGGTTAGATCCACCGATTGAATCAGCACTCGGGGGGTAGGCCAAAAATAATCAGCCACCAAGGTGCCATGATCATAATCAACCAAATCCACCACATGTCCCAAGTTCACAACATGCAACACTCAGGGGGTAACCAATGGCCAATCAGCCAGAAGAATAGTCTCAAAATTATCAATCACTTATGGCTAATCAGCCGCTAATAGTAAATAAAAAAAGAGAAATTTATCAGCCAGCCCAAGATAGAGGCCAGTTGGCTGATTCAGATAATCAATAATGTGATACGACCGTTAGAAGGGTTAGCTGATCAATTTATGGTTGAAACGTTATAAATGAGGATGAATATCCTAAAGATTGAGAAAATAATCAATCAGAGGTCGTACTGATCAGCCAATCTAATATTCAAATCCCTTATGTTCGATCAGCCTCTATGATAGATAAGGAGGTTTCTCGGCCAGTAGGAGAATTTCTTCAACAAAGTCAAGCACCTGCTCAATTGCAAATGTCTCAGCCACAACAGTCATTGGAAGAAAGTGAGAAAAGTTATTTTATTCCAATTTTTCCTAAGCAACCATACATTTTGTTAGAGGAGTTTCGTGCTAAACATAAATCTTCTGATCCTGAATGACAACAAAATGGGATAGAGATGAAGCCAAATACACAGATGAAAACACATCGGTTAGAATATCAGAATGTTAGGCCGAGAATGATATCTAATTCTCAGCTAGAATAATCATTAACTAAAATATTTCTCTTATCTCGTCTTCCTCAATCTAAATTCAAGAAAAGACAGGGATAAATAAGGAGATGGAAGCCAAACAGGATTAGGATAAGAGAAAAAAATTCAAAAGAGAAATAATCAGCCACCAACGGCTAGTCAACCACCAGTGGTAAAAGAAAAAAGAAGAATTAATCAGCTAGCTCAAGACAGAGGCCAATTGGATGATTTAGAAAATCAGCAAAGTTATTTTCTTCCAATTTTAAAATAAGACCCAAGTAAGGGTTTTGATGGAGAAAGCATAGCATATCAGCCATGTATTTTCTTAAAAAATGAAAAACTTTGTCCTCTATGTAAACCTCCAGACTTTAGGGGGCAACAAGATTCGTTAGAGAAAAAAGCAGCCTTATGGAAGAAAATGAATCGGTTAGTTAATACACAGTTTTATGTGGTCGATTCCATTCTTTCTGATAACAATTGTATTATAGGAATATTAGCATCAACAGTACAAAGAAAAGTTTAGCTAATGATAACTCAAGACTCACTGAAAGACATTGTTTGGCCAATGATCAAGAGGAGTCTAAAGGGGCAAAGTATGGCCGATAAGTCATGTATTTGCTCAAAACATGAAGAACTTCGTCCTCCACATAATCCTCCTGGCCTTGGGGGGCAATAAGGTTAGATGGAGGTGAAGTCAGGCTTATAAAAAAAAATCGGTCAGTGAATGCAAAGTTATATGTGGCCGATTTCATGTTCATAATGAAAATTGTAAGACTGGAAAACAAGCATCGGTTAGTATGAAGAAGAGCTTGACTGATGCTGACTTGAAAGAATTACCCAAAGTCATATATCGGCTGAGGATCGAACTTCATTGGCCGATTAATGAAAAAATTCAAGTATATTGGGACAATGTCGTTTTGCAAGTAATTCGATCAACCAACATGACATTGCATAATAACTTGATCCTAACTGATCACAATCATGTCATGTTAAATTTGGATAATGGAGTCCATCATAGGTATATGCAATAATTATTATCAGCGAGCTTTAAGGGAAGAATAGAATATCATGATCAACCCAGTGTGATATGGCTAACTTGAAATAAAGATTACCTCAATGGTGATCCAGAATAAATGGAGTGCACATTGTTTGAGAGTCCTTTTGTTTGTCATTCTCTTTCAAGTCATAGTTTAATCAGTCATGGTTATAAAAGGTTTCTTCGAATATAATTTTAAATTTTAAAAATCTTTTTGGCCTGATTTGTCATAAGACATTTAAAATTGGGGGACAGTTGTTGACACCCAAAAGTGGTGTGACACGTGGCTGCCAATTTGGTGTTGATATAGATAAGAAATCAGTATATACATGAAAAAAGAAATAGATTAATCAAGAGATAAAAACAAGCCTTGATTGGGGATATGACTATTAGTGGAATTGGACTCTATCTAAAATCCATAAAAATAATGACTCTAAAGGCTGATAGGGATAAAATCATAAATGTTTTGGACTCTTGAAGCTTCATCATTGACTTTGGATATGTGTGGACTTTATATATATATATATATATATATATATATATATATATATATAATCAATTCACATTGAAGATGGACTCTTATAAGGGTTTGCTATATTATTGGGAAGGTATTTGCTAAACTATGGACTCTGTGAAGGCTGATGGCTACGATAGTAGGCTGTCACAGGTACGGCTGGTTGTGTGCATGAGTCCAAGTGTGACTTGGACTCTATAGGAGTTTAGGGGATAGAGTCATCCATACTTTAGACTCTAGCTAAGTTTAGGTATTGGTGAACTTTTCACAGATAAAGACTCTTATAATCAAGTTACTACTATGAAGTTGGCTATATAAAATATACGTATAACATAGTCTATGTATATGCATGGTTAGTTTGTATTAAACAAGGACTCCTATGAATTTGAGCTACATTTGAAGACATTGATGAATCACGGACTCTGTACAAATAAGGCATGCTTGGCTGATTAATTGATCGAACACATGCATAATCATAATAAATTTTCTTTCAACATTGGTTTCATCTTGAGGGGTTTAGGATTAGCATAAAAGCCCTCTATTCACATTTTATTTAACCCATCTAGTATGACATTTGAACCAAAAAGGAAGAATGAATGGTTAGCTTAAACTGAAACCAATTATTTTTCTCTAAAAGTTTGTCACCTTGTTATTATCTATTACTGTTGTACTTTATGTGCCAATTACTTTAATTTGTTGGAGTTATTTGTCTCTAAAAGTTTGTCTAGTTCTATCCAAGTTTGTCTAACGAATTAGTTGTTGTTACTCTTCTATAGGAAAAAAATACAGAAATGACTTCCTAAGAGGTTCCTGCTCATGGGTGTCGGGGAAACAAAAATTGACATAAATGACCTCCTAAGAGATTTTTGAGATTTTCACTAAGGCAACTAAAGCAAGACATAAATGAATTCCAAATAGATTCCCCTAGTAGGTGTCACGATTAGGGCTGTAAACAAGCCGAGCCGTTCACGAATTACTCGAGCTCAGCTCGATTTGGGCTCGATTTATCTTCGTTGATTTACTAAACGAACCGAGCCCCAACAAACTTCAAGTTATGAGGTGTCACACTTACTCGGTCACTATCCCATGTCCCCAAAATAAACGCAACAAATTAGAGTCCAATCACTACCCATACCCTCAACTCCTATTCGGAACATCGAGATTACCGTTATTGTGGAAATTGTTCACTATATTATTAATCACTCCCAAAACTCGGGTCACTACCTAAGACTAATCAATCTTAAGTCTTAGTTTCATAATTCGCGAAAACATTTAATTGTCAAGCACCATTCTTTAGTTAGTTCCCTACCAATAGACCTCTTCCAAATCAATCATCCTTAGATAACTCACCAAGCACAGATCAAACAACATCCACAAGTTTTGATTAATCAGAATTATGGCTTCGATTGATTAAAATTCTTTGCTTAATTGAAATGGGGGTTTCTATTAATCGAAGCATTACGCTCAATCGAACTTCTGTCAAAACTAACATCGAAACACACTGGAATTGACACCCAAAATGGCTTACTCTTCATTTAATCGAAATCCCATATTCGATTAATCGAACTTGTTTCAATTAATCGAAATACTAGTTTCAATTGATCGTAGCTTTTCCTATTGCAATCTACAATTTATATAAAATTCCAACTTCACCTACGTTTCATCCTATTCAAAACTTCCATTCACTTGAACCTCTTCAACCATAATTAATACACAATTCATTTACAAATATAACACAATTATACAACATTCGTTGATCCATACATTCACAAATTTGAACATCTTCATTATATTCGCCCATAGTCTCGATTTCATATGTTTCCATAACATTCATGTCATTTCCAAAACCTTACATATATAGTTATATATCATAATCATTCATATGTTCCTGAAACATTAAAATGTCATATACATAGCCATAATATGCATTTAGTCCATATTCAGGACATGCTTTCTAGAAGTAAACGCTAAAATGTTCCAAGGAACTTATCTAAGCTCCACACCAACTTATTGTTGGGGAGACTTCGTTATCTCCTTGTCATACCCTAAAAAGAGTTTATACACGTGGGATAAGCTCATTCATGCTAAGTAGAAATGTTTAAAACACAATTTTTAAAGTTTTATGAATACCACATAACATGTAATCACATTACATACATATTTCACAACATCATGTCAGGCACATGTTCATATTCCAATATCGATATCATACATCATATACTTTGTATGCATAATGTCATGTCCCTCCCATGTGTCTCTCTCACACACACACAACCTAGAATTCAGACTCCAATGACGGCCCATTCAACATTCTATTCCTCTTTCGTTTAACACCCGAACTCCATAGTCGGTCTATTCAATTTTTACTCGAACTCTTTAGCCGGTCCATTCGGTGTTCCTATTCCATCTCATATACACCTTCATAGTCATATATGTACAATGCATGGGCAATTCATGTTTTCGTGCTCATGTCACGTTCTTTCATGCCAAAGCATTTATATTAATAATAAAAACATATTTTACGTCTAATCATACCCTTTAAGGGAAGTAATCAAACACTTAGATGCCATACTCACATATATAATTAAAACATGTATAAATTCTCCACATTTTTCACATAACATGCTATATAGTCACAAATAACATTTCTAACACATAATCACATTTATTCATAGTAGGAATTTTCATAATGTAGCATAATTTAACTTTGAAAATACACAATTATAAACATATAACCAATTGGATACCATAAACAACCAATATACTCACATAAACTCCGGATTTCATGATATAGGAATTCCTACCTTAGTTTAGAAGAGATTCTAAACAAAACTCCTAAATCTCACCAAACTCATGATCGCCCAAAATCAACTTTGCTTTGATCAAATGGAAGCCCTTAACGTGTAAAATAATTTTTCCTTCTTCGGCATCTTTCAAATCAAGAAAGAAGAATAAGAAGTGTAGAGAATGTGAAGAACACCTTTGGCCGGCTGCTAGAGAGAGAAAATGAATGGCTAAAATATTTTCTTCTCTATTTGTAGCCCTAGCCTTGCCAAATTACCAAAATGCCCCTAATCACTTAATGTACCTTCCCGGCCTCAGTTTTTAATTCGAAAAACTCCTACAGTCTCAAAATTGATTCTTTACCTTTTTTAATATTTCAAATAGTCTAATCTCAAAATTAATCAATTTTAAAAAAATATTCGATTTTTCGGGCCCACCCAACCCTCGTCCCCCCACTAATCTAAAAATCTCAAATTGAACCAAACATTCACAGAGCTTTCCCGGACCCTTAAACAAGTCCCCAAACATATATTTCACATTTAAAACATGTATACATTCATTTAAATCACTTATGTGTCAATAAATTAAAATAAAAAAGAAAATCGGCCAAAAATGATCACGGTCTTTACAAGGTTCGTTTATTATACGACCCAATCTCAAACATAGGTATGCTAAGCTCGTTTGCTTATGAACACATTCATAAACAAGCTTGTTTAAGTTCTCGTTTGGAGTTTATCTATAATATAACTATGTGAATATATGAAATATATTTAGACTTTAGTCCCATTTGATATTTAATCATTTAAACTTTATTATAAAGTACAACTTAACCCAATTTCATTTTTTTCTTTCTTTTTAAAACTCAAATCAAACATTAAGCCCAATCAATTTTATTCACTTTAAAAGCCCAATATCTCAAGCCCATCATATATAGCCCATTGTATATAATAAATATCTAACCCTAATCTTTAATACTTTCATCCCTTGCCCTCCAAAAGAACACCCACCACAAACTCAAAACTCAGGCAAGAACCACAACCAAAACCTAGCAGCCACACAACCACTCTCGATAACCTAACTCCGCATCAACGTTATTAAACTTTCTTCGATAGTCGGAGAATCACTCCCGACAACCTAATGTTACACGACGCATGTGAAAGTTCTCTCTATTCTTATTTTAAATTTGAACTCAATGAAATGAAGATTAAGATCTGTTGCAACTCAACAAAATGACTAGGTACGAGCAAACATATATATATATATATATATATATATATATAAACACACGCACAAATGTTTAATTTGTTCTTAGATTTCTGTCTATATGTACACGACCATATGACAAATTTATTTTTAGATTTGTGTGTATATACGTGTGTGACTATGTGGTGTAATATATATGTGTATTTCAAAACGAGTTTCATGCCGAGCTCGAATTACTAGTAAACAATGCAAGCCGAGCTCAAACACAATGGAAGGAGCTTGAGCATTATGTTGCACAACCGAGCCGAGATCGAACATACCACTACTTAGCTTGGCTTGTTTGCAGCCCTAGCCACGATCATTCAAATGTATGAATTTGTAAACACTCCTATCTTTTTCCTAACCTTTTTTCTTTCTTTCTTTGAGAAAATGATCCAAATATATGACGAGATCAGAACTCTAAAATTATTGCTCAAGAAGTTTTTGTGTGATGAAGTGTTAGCTTGGACTAAAACCAGTGTCCGTCAAGAAGATTGGGTCATATTTTGATAAATTGAAAACTAGATCAAGAGAACTTTGATCCATAGATTAATAAACAGAACTAACAGCTTAAACTATGCAATTAATGGATGGTAACAATTCAACTAAGTATGTTTGCAATATAAAGAATAGAAATGGATGAATTTATCATCTACAGAGTATTGCCTATTGGAGTCTTTAAATTTTCTCAACTAAGTAATTTTAATAGTTTTAAAATTGTTTTTATCATTTCAAATCCTTGAATATATATATATTTATATATATAATCAACATGAAATTCTATTGAAATTATATTTGAATACATATTAATAATAACACTTTGGCAGTTAATTAAACCTACTTTTAACCTAACTGGTCAATTTTGCTTCTTTTTAGAAGTTTGTTAACTTGCCATGTTACTTAGTTGCATAAAGGTGATAAGTACACTTGTCATAACAGTTAATGTTTTAATGTGCACACAATAGACATGTCAATTTTACTCGCCCTATCCCGGCCATATTGGAATAGATTTGGGATCATCCTAATAGAGTTAAGGGCGAATTTGACCCGCAAAGTCCCGAACAGTCTCGATTAATTCTTTTATTAGCTATAATTTTTCATTTTCTTTTATTTCTTATAATAATTTTAAAATTTAACAACATCATTGTTATTATGATTGTTAAATACTTGACTATATTACAATTTTTTAAAATTTGAATTGTTTTTATTTAAAATATATAGGGATGCCCCGAACCAATCCCAACTCCGATATGAGGCGGGGCAGGGCAGGGTGAGGCAGGTTTGGAAAAATATTTTTATTCATGGGAGGGGTTTGGAAAAAGAGTGGGTCGTCCCCAACTTGCCTCATTGACGAAAAATTACTTAGTACCACCTGGACTTCATGTATGGGGGAATCCCACCACTAGTAACTCTATTTCATATTATCTCTTAAAATAATATGAAATAGAAGTTTACTATTGGTGATCTTCCTATAAATATGGAATCCCCGGGTACCCAATAATTACTCCCCATTGACATTCCTAGCATACACGTGTGAAGAAACTTGTCAGTTTTTCTCTTTTCAAAATATTTGTCACCTTGAGTCTGTCAAGAGATTCCCACTAAGAGAGGCAATGAAAGTGGACAGAAATGACTTTCTAAGAAATTCTTGCTAATGGCTGCTAAAAGAGAGGCAACGAAAGTGGGTATAAATGACTTCACAAGAGATTTCGCTAATAAGTGATGGGAGAGAGGCAAAAACCATAAATGACTCCTAAGATATTGCCACTAATGGGTGCCGGATCATCTGGATGTATGAATTTGAGGACACTTCTGTACTTTTCCTAACTTTTTTTTTCTTTCTTTAATGAAAAATGTCAGTCAATTGGTTCACTCTAATTTTCTTTAAGGTCCATTTGGTTAAATGGTTCGTTTGATGAAAATTAATAGTGAAGAGTGAAAGTAAAAGAAAGTGATGTGAAGAAATTTCCAACATATATTTGGTTAGAATGAAAAAAATTTCCACCAATCATAACGCAATACTCGACAAAGTGAGTAAAGCAATGGATCAAGCCCATTAGTGCAATCAGAAGGTAAGTTTACAAATCAAAGTGTTACTCAACTGAAATGATATGTGGATTCGATTTTAAGAATCAATTGAATCTGCAACCCATCAATGGCCCGAGAATCAACTAGATATGCATGGCTCATGTTTCATTATAAATTGGCCTAGCCCAATATGTTAGTCCACGCAAAGCAGAAAGCTCAACTGCCCAGAAACAATCCAGGTCAAACAAGGAAACTAATTAGCTTGTAGAAGAGATAAATTGTAATATGGAAAGTAAAGAGATAAGGAAAGACAATATACATATTCTAAAATTATTTTTTTTTTCTGGTGTAGAAATAAAGGTGAAACCTTAATAAAAATGGAGGGAAAAATTGTTATCCTTACTACATATTATTTTTCTGAAATACCTTTTAGGTGTTTGTGAGAAATTTACTTGGTTAGACCGTCCAGAAAATTTTTTGCATCAACACTTTGGCGTCATTTGTGGGAAACAAAAGTTTTTCTTTGAAGTTAAGAAACTCATAGCCATGGTGAACACATGAAGGTACACTTACGATGCATTAGATCTAGGAAGACCCCTTAGGAACCAAAGAAAAGTACCTCTAGTTTAGTCGAATGTTCAGCACTTATCCAGCAGAATGAAGCTCCGTGTCAATAGCTCAGCGATCTTCAAGCAAAGATGGAATGCGCTAAGAGTGGAAGGGGACTTAGGCATTGACAGAATGAAATGTCTAGATCAAACCATCACTCTACTAGCACGTCCCACCACAATTAGGTCGAACATGACAACCAAAAAATTACACAATTTGGTGGCATTCAGAATGATCCCATCAATATCTATCTAGATTGGAGAGCCTAGATGTAGTAGGAGATCAATGAACTGAGGGGCGAAGGAATTTAAAATCCAGTGGATCTGGCTCTCACAACCAAGTTGATCAAGTTTTCGTTCATAGAAGATATCACAAGGGTCCATAAGCCAATGAGGTTGACTATGCCAACCTTTACCACTTTGATGGAAAGAAATATCCCGTTGAGCACATTTATCAGTACCAATAGAAGAGGACTTTGGATGCAGAGAATGATGCGCTCATGTGTAAGATTTTTCCAGTAAGCCTATCTGGACCAATGTTACTATGGTTCAAACAGCAGCCGCCTCAATTGATTCACAACTTAGCGAGGCTTCACAAACTTTTTGTCTCTCAATATGTAAGAAATCAAGAGCGAAAGAGAACTATCTCTTTAGTGTTCACAATGAGGCAAGCCAAAAGAAAGACCTTAAAAACTTTCATGACCTGATTTAATTTGGAGATGTCTATGATAGATCGATGTGATTAGACAGCAACGGTCGAGGCCTTCAAGAAAGCAATACTCCCAAAAGAGGGTTTCCACAAGTCTTTGGTAAAAAATGTTTCCAAAAATATGGGAGAATTAAACATTTGAGCACAGAAGTACCTGAGATTAGAAGAGGATGAGACAACAAGAAAGCTGCGATCGATCTTGATCACTGTGGAAAAACATTCAAAGAATCAAATCAATAAAGCAAATTCATCTAAGGCCGCACCCTCGGCAGCTAAAGAGCCAGAAAAGAGACGAATGGTTGAGGGAAAGATCACGTTGTTGAAGGTAACTTTAGCAAGGCTTTATCAGAAAAACAAGAGTAAAGGTATTTTCCGATAACCATCAGTTATAAGGCAGTCATTGGAACAGAGAGACAAAATAAGCTTTGTGCATTCCATAGCGACTTTGGCCATATGACTAATAAATGCAGAAGCCTAAGGCAGCAGGTGAAGATGTTGATAAGATTTGGCAGAATATCTCCTACAAAACGAGATTTCCATACACATTGAAGAGAAAAACTATGCATATCTAAGTAACACAATTATACAAAGAATAATGCTATACTGGCTAAAGTCTTCAAGTGAAGATCTAGGCCAAATCACATGCATTGGTGGTAGCCACTATTTGGCTCCCAACACATGCATCCTACCAAGGCATGTGGTTTCGGCCCAAATTTTCAGTTGAAGACTTGGGCCTAAAAAAATAATTCTTATACAAAACAAAATTACTTTATTACTATATATCACATGGATTATTTGTGAGATATCTAAAAGCAAGCAAGCACTTTAAGAAATTTATTGCAAAAGAGATGGATTTTATTTTTGGATAGGACTATTGATATCAACTTAGCCCGTATACTATAAATATATGAACCAACTGGTCTATTTTGGAGAACAAATCAACTCAACTAAGGATGTTTGCAATACAAAGAATAGAAAGGGATGAATTTATATTTGAATACATATTAAAAAAAACATATTCGCAATTAATAAAACCTATTTCAACCTAACAAAGTTGTCAGTTTTGCTTTTAGTGTTTCAATGCATATAATAGGAATGTCAATTTTACCCCCTCTGTCCCACCCCTTTTGGGGTAGATTTGAGATTATCCTAATAGAGTTAGGAGTGAGTTTGGAAAGAGAATTTAAAATTTGCAGACCCCGAACCCATCCCAATTAATTTTTTTAATAGCTATAATTTTTCTTTTTCCTTTATTTCTTATGATACTTTTAAATTTTAACAACATTTTTGTTATTATGATTGTTAAATACTTGACTATACTAAAAAAAATTACAATATTTATCTAATTTTGAAAAAAAAAATTGAATTATTGTTCTTTAAAAATATGTATATCAGGGCACTCCGAGCTCGTCCCAACTCTAGTATGAAACGAGACTGGGCATATTTTAAAAAATATTTTTATTCGTGGGACGGATTTAGAAAAGGAGTGTCCTGTGTCAAACTCGCCCCATTGACATCCTAGCATACACATGTGAGAAACTTCTCATTTTTTATTTCTCTTGTCAAGAAGTTTGTCGCCTTGCCATTTCTGTTAGTGTGTCAAGACTCAAGAGATTCCCGCTGAGAGAGGCAACAAAAGTGGATAGAAGTGACTTTCCAAGAAATTCTCACTAATGGTTGCTAAAAGAGAGGCATCGAAAGGAGGCATAAATAACTTCACATTCCCGCTAATAGGTGATGAGAGAGAGGCAACGATTAGAAATGACTTCCCAAGATATTCCCGCTAATGGTTTCCGATCATTCGAATGTATGAATTCGAGGACACTCCTGTACTTTTCCTAACTTTCTTTTTTCTTTCTTTAATGAAAAATGTCAGTTCACTCTAATTTTATTTGAGGCCCATTTGATTAAAGGTTCGTTTAACAAAAATTAATAATGAAAATTTAAAGTAAAAGTAAAAAAAAAAAAAGTGAAGTGAAGGAAAATTAAATTTCCAACATATATCTGGTTAACACAAAAAAAAAAAATCAAGGAAGTTGTGAAAAAATATTATTTTGTTAGTTTGGATAGAACGAAAATTATTTTATTTACCAAGACTACCCTTATGATTTTAAATACTAAAATAATAAATAAATTTGTGTTCGATTGATCCTCTTTATACACAATTATTTATATCGGTTTTTAGCAAAAATAAAAAATAAATAAAATGATAAATTATTAAAAATATAATGCAATTGTCTATATTCGTTATTAAATTGTGAATGAAACTTAAAGAGTGGTGGTTGAATTTCGAAATTGCTGTCATGTCTATCTATAGACGATTCAACATTTTTTTTTCACGACGAAGAAAAGGAATTTTATTGAAAAGAAAACACTAATATACTCTTTTACTCTATTGCTCAGGAATTGTTTGTGCCATGAAGGGTTAACTTGGGCTTAGACTAGTGTCCGTCAAGAAGATTGGGTCGTATTTTGATAAAATTGAAAATTAGATCAGGTGAGCTTTGATCCATCACTTCATTGATGAAGTGTGGTGACAGTGTCCGACAATTCTTAAATATACCCTTAAATTTTTTTTGGACACTCTTCGAACACTTCGTAGGCTCGTAGCAGTGATATATATTCAAGTATTTTGAAAGAAATTTATATGCAACTAACTTATGATAAACAATTTAAGTTAAATATATGTAGAGAAATAAAAAATGAACAAAAATTAAAACATCATAGCTTAATAAGTCTAGTTCTTTAAACTATTTGTCTATTTTAGTTTATAAGTTTGTTAGGTTCTTAATTGCTTGACGATGAATTGAAGTATTTTTGTAATATAATTTTTTTTAAAATAAAAAATATATATTAATATATTTTATAGTCTGTTCCTTGTCGTGTGCTTCCTAGTTCAAAACATTACTAACAACTTAAACATGCAATTAAGCAATTAATGTATGGAAAAACTCAACTAAGTATGTTTCCAAAACAAAGAATAGAAGCCATGAATTTATCTTCTATTGCCTATTGGAATCTTTAAATTTTCTCAACTAAGTTTAGTAATTTCAAAATTGTTTCTATCATTTCACATTCTTAATATATATATATATAATCAACATGAAATTATACTTGAATACATAATAATAAAAACAGCTTGCAGTTAATTAAACCTATTTCAACCTAACAAAGTTGTCATTTTTGCTCATTTTAAAAAGTTTGTTACCTTGTCATTTACCTGTTAATGGTACAGAGGTAATAAGAACATTATCTTCTTATGTGGTAAGCGAAATGAAATGGAATGGAATGAAATAGAGTGCATATTCCAATCATTCTTTTGTTTGGTAGGAAAATCAAAGTGGGTTCCAGGTCCATTTTCAAAAATGAAAAAGAAAAAAATTCATTCCACATCTCAACCTATGTGGTGGTCTTCCATTTCCAAGTAAAATTATAAAAAAAATAAAAAATCATGTTCTAGAAAAACCTCACATTCTAAGTCGAAAAAACCACCACCACTGTCATCTCCATTGCCTTTTACCATCGCCACCTCTGCTGCCTTTCACCACCGCTGCCACTGCCTTCCACTATCACTATCGCCACCATCTACACCACTACAGCCTTCCACTTAAGTCACTATTGCCTTTCACCATCATCCCCTTTTTCCACCACCACTTACAATACTGTCACTTTCCACCACCACTATCGTCACCGTTACCGCCGCTGCCACCTTCCACCGCAATCATTTCTTTTTAAAAAGTTATAAAAGAATGTGATTTTGTTAGTTTAATTTATTTGTACTGAGAAGGGTATTTTGAAATTCATTTCATTCATACATCATTTCATATTTGCAACCAAAGAGTAAAATGAGAATGACCATTCCATTTCATTTTCACTTTCATTTCATTCTTGCGTACCAAATGTTATCTTTATGTCGCATTTGGTACACGGGAATTGAATGAAAATGGGAATGAAAAAGAATAGTTATTCTCATTGTATTGTTTGGTTACAAATAGGAAATGAGGTACAAATGAAATAAATTTTAAATAAAATTATCCAAAATACCACTCCTAATAACAAATAAATTAAACTAACAAAGTTGTGATGGTTGTAATGGAAGAAGGTGACGATATAGAGGTGGTGGCGGGTAGCAATAGAGGTGGTGGTGGTGTAAGGATGGTGGTGGTGAAAGGTAATGATGTGGAAGTGACAGTGTGATGAGGGAGGAAGGTGGCGATGTGATATGTCAGCAATGATGGTGGTGGAGGAAGGTGGCATGGTGTGGTGGTAGAGGCAAAGACGGTGGTGGTGGTGCAGATGAAGAATTTTCTGTTAATATAAATTTTTTTTTTATCGTACTAGGAATGGAATGACTATTGCATTGGTTTAACTTCAGAATAAATTTTCATATTAAGAAAATGATTCCTATCTTAAAATTCATACCAAACTAAAAAATAGATAAAATGAACATTTCATTCATACCAAAGAGAGTGCTCACACTTGTGAAAAAAGTCTTTTCAAGAAGCCTCTCAAAAGATTCCCGCTAATAGGCCTACAAACATGGACGTAAATGATTTTCCAAGAAATTCCCGTTAAGAGGGGCTAAGAGAGAGGCAAGATACAAAAATGACTTCTCAAGTTATTCCCGCTAATAGGGGTCCAAATATATGAATTTGAGACACTCCTGTCCTTTTTTTTCTTTCTTTAATGGAAAATGTCAGTTAGACGGCTCTCTCTAATTTATTTTTTTTATGTCAACCAAACGTCAATTTGACAAAAATGAAAATAAAAGAATGAAAAAAAAAATTCTAACATATATTTGATTAGCGTGAAAAATTCTCAAAGAAATTGTAAAAAAATATTATTTTGTTAGTTTGGATAGCACAGAAATGAAAAGAAAATGATTTCAAATGCTAAAAAAATAAATAAATTTATGTTAGATTCATAGTCTTTATACCCAAATATTTATTATCATTTTTAACAAAAATAAAAATAAAATGACATATTATTAAAAATATATATAATTGTCTATATTCATTAATTTTGAAGTGCATCATATGTTTTGCTCACGAAGTAAGTCTACACGTTGGCACACCCACTGCCGGTGCCCTGACAGCTCGATCCAACAGTTAAAGGGAAAAAAGAGAATTTATAATTGTAACTCTCTACTACATAGTGTCTACTTATGAAGCACGGATACGGATACGGGATAAAGATACGACACGATACAGTGATACGACGATACGACAAATCTCAAAAAAATAGAATACGGGTACGGCGGGATACGGCAAATATATATATATATATATATATATATATATATATATATATATTTTATATATTATACAAAAAAATTAATAGAACACAAATTAAGTTTTAAGTTTTAACTTAAATGATCTTTTTTTTTCAACATTAAAGATCTTTTGATTTATTACAAATTAAACCCCACATTTTAACTAAGCTTTTTAAATTTTAATATTACAATATGGCTACCATCTTTAAAAAAAAATTAACAAAAAAAAAAAAAAAAAATCAAACGTATCCGAGAAGTATCCTAACCGTATCCTGCCATATCCGTATCGTATCCTGTCGTATCCTTACCGTATCCTGTCTTATCCGAAAATAAAAAAATTATTAAAAAAAAAACGGATACTTTCCGGGAGTATCCGATACGGGTCCGGCCGTATCCGTATCGAATACGTATCCGGTACGGCCACGGCGCCTCCGGAGAAGTATCCGTGCTTCATAGGTTTCTACCCTTCGTGGCCGGTATTTTATTGGATTTAAAATGGAGATTTTCTTGCATACGACCTACCTTTATAAGCGTAAGCATCATATGTTCTACAAGTTGGCACCCTCACTGTCAGCCCAAACCCTCACAGCTCAATCCAACAACTAAAGGGCAGAACCACATTCATGATAACCTTTTCCATTCTCAAGGAGACTTGTCAGGTACTTGCAGATCTAAAAACCTATGGGACACAGCTTGATCCATACAAACAATAACCTATTTAATTCTATGATTTTTGTTTACGTGCATAGTTGAAAATATGAAATCATCCATATCCCCCGCCAATATTATAAAAAAAATAAGCATATAACTGCTCCATTCAATAGGAAACTACCAAAATCAAAGAATATAGGGACAAAAAAAAACAGAAATGCAAGAACCTGGAAGAAGACTTTTTGAGACTTTGAAACAATGGCAAAGAAAACAGTACTAAATTATTAACTTCAAGACCATTAAAAAGGCATCCCACTTCTTCCTGTTGTCATGCATAACTTATCATCAGAGAGCATAAATAAATAATTCATTAGTTACATCCACAATACCTGAAATTGGAACCAATCTGATGCCTAATCTCTGTTTGAAGAAGTTCAACAATAACAAATCTAATCATACTCCAGTTCATCAGGAGTAACTGGCCTTTTGAGGGGTATGACGGACTTCTTTTCGACATCCCGAGATAGTGCTTTCCTCATATCTGAAAATGAATCACAAATTATAGGAAAGTGAGAGGCAGCACAAATTCTAAACCAAAATAGTCATTGTGTGATTGAATACAGAAGATCACCTAACCCATCTTCCTCCCCAGAGTAGTAGCGCAGTACCCGTCTATAGATTACATAGCCAAGCTGAGAGCCAAAAAGGTAGATCAAATGAGCATGATCATAAATAATGACATTGAAGAAAACACCAATCCATGATTTACCCGGCAGTTTTTGCAACAAGCCACCTCTAATAAACTAACTTTGAGCATGCAAAATGTGGAGATTATTATATATTGAACCAATAACCTGCTTAGCACAAAACAATCGGCGCACAGCTCAACAACTGGTATCGTTCATCAAGAGAAAGTATACGATACCCCAGGGGAATTGATGATGCGGTACCCCCGGCAAATGTAAGCCCTCCATTTCTCCTTGATATAGTGGGTACTGTCTAGCAAGTGCAGTTACCTGGCGACATTTCTAGGCTTTCAACCGATGGCCATTTGCTAATTTAGAAGAATCCATAATTTAGAATGTTCAAAGCGGGTGCTTCCCCATATTGATGTATTTAGGCTTCCCTCTCAATACACCACTTAGTGGTTGCCATCGTAGATTGAAAAGATTCAGAAAATATTCATATGAAGTTCCTATCGATGTGTAAGAAGCCAAGTGCTAAGTGGGTTATCTAAAAAAGAAGGAAATTTAAAGCCTTAGCCTAAAAACGCCAAGCCTGTTCTATAATGTTGCGTGACTTGCATCAGATAGTAAAATATGATGTCAATCCTAGTATCTGCAGTAAATGTGTGGGATGGTGATCTCTCTCTTACAAAATTTCCTTGAACTCCAGCATAATGAGAAGACATCAAAGCATGTCTCCACTATAGACAGCTGATACTGTGTGACAGATTTGCTTGAGAGCATAATGAAGAAACCTTAGGGCAATGGATTGGCTTTTCTAGGAAAGAAAATAAGTTGTGATGATTCCCTAATAGTGCAAGAATATCCCCTGTATAATCCATTTACCTAACTAGGCTACAGAAATGGTTCATTCCACTGAAAAAAATTAGAAACCATTGGTTTCATTAATGTTTGTTTTGTTGTTCTGTTCATAGGACCCAAGCCCTCCTTAGAAAACACTCCTCCCTCTCCTTAAGTTGAAAAAAAGAAGACGAGTAGCCTTCTTTGGCTGGATAGCAGTTACTGCAAAATTCTAATGCTGAACAATTTGATATCCAAAGAATGAATTCATTTTCTGTTCTTCCCAGCCATTTCAGGGAGCATACTCCTCATCTGAGTTCCATCAACTATTTGGACAATGGGAATGCTAAACATGAGCAGGGATGGCAAATAAACAGGATAAGTGGGTAACTCGGCCAGGCTGGGACTAGTAAATGGAGTCCCCAACTGAGGAGGGGTGGCCTTAGGCAGGATGGGACTAGTACATAGAGACCCAACTGAGGAGGGGCGGCTTAGGGAGGATACATAAAACCTGAGTCAGGTATGAGCGGAATCGGGTACAAAGGGACCTATAACCCTGCAAACGTCTCTTTAAGCAGTATTGCAGTCTTAAAGCAAAAATATTCTAATCACTATACAAAGGAAG
The DNA here is from genome assembly GCA_026545225.1 of Cornus controversa. Taxonomy (NCBI): domain Eukaryota; kingdom Viridiplantae; phylum Streptophyta; class Magnoliopsida; order Cornales; family Cornaceae; genus Cornus; species Cornus controversa. Next base: position 63,837,220 of record CM048850.1, on the reverse strand, counting down.
GGACAAAAGATTTTCACCAAAGTCATCTTACAATATTACAATCTATTATACTAGGACCAAATTGTCTTCAACATGATCTCTATCAAAGTGAATGTTAATACTATAACCATCGTTGCACACTTCAAACATGCAAAAGGGAGGCTAAACTTGTAAAATAATATATTAGAAAAGACCTATTGCGGTCCAAACTGAAAACGAGACCCAGGTTTTGTGGTCAACTTTCCAATGTTTTACAAAACTAATTTTAGGCTCAAACGTCTCTCTCTCTCTCTTCCTCTCTCTCTAAAGCAGTTATCTACCCACTTTCTCTCATTTTCTAACACCCCCTCTTCCCCTTCCCTAAACTCAGAAATCAACAAGGAAAAAAGGCTTATAATAGAAGAATAAGAGAAATAAGAAAAAGAAAATATGAAATAGTTGGTAGGAGATTTCTCACAATGCAAACATGCAAATTTCATGAAATAGATGATACGAGGTTTATCACTATGCAAATGCACAAGTTGTTTCAATTTTATTCATAAAATACCAGCAATTGGGTCAACAACTTTTTCACTGCACAAGCATCATGTGTCGTATTTTAATATTTAATAGAGGAAGCTCATATCAAATATATAGTGGTTTTTTTTTTCAAATTCTAGTCTACTTCATTGAAAGAGTTGGTAGTGCAGATTCCTAGTGCTTTTTAGAATTTTTTGGCTGATCCTCACCGGATATTCTATTTTTCCTTTTAATTTTTTGATACAAAACCTTTTAAATATCCAATTTTTATATCTATACTACAGGAAACCTCCCTATTAATGTTCCAAAGACAAAAAAAAATCAGCCTAATAAAATTTGTGAAGAATAGTAACAAGAGGACACTCATGAATAAAACTAAAATGAAATTAGAACATTTTGGGAATTTTATTCCGCAAAGAAATAACATTCATAAGAAGGTTTACACACAAACTGGTGATACAATTCCTGAAGTGAAAAGAAGAAAACATTTTAGAAAGAAGAAATATTGGAAATTTCATTCCACATATATTAAATGCTCACCTGAATTTCACAGCTCATACGAAGATGATATTAGCTCCAGAATTTGTCAAAGAAATGAAAAAGGTTAGAGAAACACTACCTTTTCATACATCTTTATGGCCGGTGTGTTAGATGCTCTCACAAAGAGGTCCACAAAGTAGGCCTTATCACTGCCAAAAGGAAGTATCTTTAGGACTCAAAACTGAGAGAACAAAACATTTAATATAAGATCCATTAATGTAAGATCGTTACTTGCTTTGCTAATAAGCACCAATCCCTAGTTGCATACAAATAGGATGAATACATCCAAGCAAAAATTAGCAAATCCAAAGGATATATGATTAATTTTTGTTATATTAGCAATATAACACATGATAAAGATTCTTTATTATGATGGACAAATTAAGAAGTGCCCAAATCACAATTATGTAAATACTCTAGTTGTTCTAAGTTATAACTACAGCAAAAGAATTTTATTTTATTTAATGTGTTTCCCTCTTACATCTTGTCACTGATGACTTCCAGCAGGTTCATAAGTTTCTTGGCCAATTGCTGCCTGCGATACTCAGGAGCGACAGTCACGGCAGTTACATGGCCATGCCAAGACTCTCCTTGTCCTTCAACTTTGCCCATAACTGCAGCAAACTAAATACATATGTTCACATATGGTTTTATCAACTAATAGGAACATTACCATATCAAGCTAAGGGTAAAGAAGAAAAAAGAAATGATTTAAGTAACAAAGTTGGTAGAAGCAGTGGAAGTGGCAATTGCAGTTTATGTTTTTTTGTAAATTCAACCTAAATGAATTTCGTCTTTAGAACAAATCTGATTACATTTAAATGTCCCTCGAAAGTTATAGTGTAAACTTTGCAAAAGGGAGTTCTGATGGGGCAAAAGAACTTAAATTTCATAAATGGAATCAATTTACATGATGCTTTGGAATATACAGTTACGAAACAACATATAGTTTTTGGTGGCCCCAAATTAGTGGGGTTTTTTTTCATCTGTAGAGATTTTGGCCTCGTGTTAATTTTGACTCAGCTTAAATTTGGTGTTTCTAAAATTCTGTTCGCGTGTAGAAATAAAAATTTATGAAATGAGCTTATTTACATAGCAAGTGTATTTATTGAAAAGATGTTTTAGATACATCATCAGCAAACACTATCCAATCTTCTTACATGTAGCGCTTCTTTACAACGTTAAGGGGAAAAATGTATTTCATGAAAAGTTACAACAACATTGACCAGGTACTAGAACTCAACCCAACTCAACAAAACACTTCTCCAACTATTTAGGGCGGAGTACTCTTGCCATTCCACTCTATCTAGGATTATAACCTCAGCCAGGTATGAAATTTCCTAAAAGAAAAAAAAAATAAAGCAATATTATTTCTAAAGACTCCTAATGAAACTAGGACCAGTTAGCCAGCCAATATATCATTTCTCATGTCTAGTATTTGAGAGACGTAGGAAGTTGATTGTTGCAGTTTCCTTCTCCTCCTCTCTCTCTCTCTCTCTCTCTCTCTCAAGTCTCAACTTGTGATGTATAGGCTTGAAAATGCAAAGAGCCCATCTTAAATATAATATAGTCCTAATACAATTATGTATTTATCAAAACTCATTTATTTGAAAAACAAATTAAATCAAATAAAAAAAATAGAAAGAAAGAAAAGAAACAAAAAAATTGGTCTCAAGGGCAACTTTGGTGATAACTAAATTTCAAACAAATAATGTAACATCTTCCTACCGATAGAAGATAAAAATAAAACAAAAAATTGAGTGAATAGAGTTATAAAAACAATGTAAACCAACATTACAAAAAAGTGAGTGAACAGAGTTATAGAAACAATGTAAACCAACATTGAGTAAATATAATAAAGAAACAATGGAATGACAAATCAAACAAACGGCAGAGAAAGTTAGAAACGTGTACTGTATCCCATAATTCGATTGCCCGGAGCTTCAGCGACATGGAAATAGTCAGGCCATCTCGCCAAGTAGGTCATGTAGAATGACATATTAAACTGCACTCGTAATATTATATAATCACGCACCCCTTTACAAATCCTCATTACTCCAAATAGATGAACTTAATAAAACAACACTTACCGTTTCAGTGAGATGATCAAGATTTACAGACGAGAATCGAAGAAGATCGTTGCAACAGAATCTTCGAATTGTCGTCATCTCTCAATGGGTCTGATGAACGAAAAAGGCAAACCCTAGGCAATTTAAAAGATGAATCCGACTGGCCGGTCCACATGACCCATCTTTTGCTAGTTCGAATCGACTTGACATTAAAAACCGGTTAAAAAAGCATTAAATACCGGTTCGAACCGGAACATTAAATTTACAGTAAAATGCTTTGACAGTTTGGAGTTTTTTTTTTTTATTACTCATGGATTAAATTTTTTGTAATATTGGCTTTCACAGAGTTTTGGCTAACATAACTCTAACACTCCATGGCAGTTAAAGTCATTAGAAGTAGGGGTGGCAAAATTGGACACAACACAATAACACGATTCGAATACGACACGAATTAAGCGGGTTTGGGTTTGAGATAAGCCGACACGTTTAATAAATGGGTTGACACGAACACGATACGCAAAAAATGGGTTGGATTTGGGTTTAAGCTGTCTAACCCGCGACACGATTACAACATGAATACAACACGATTATAATATGAGTTATTCATATATTATGGTTTTTATACAAACTTATATATACATAGTTACATATATTGCAATTATTTGTAATCTATTTGTTTGTTTACAGGACTGATGTAACCATAAAACGCAAGGATGAGATTGTTATGATGTTTTCCCTGTTGTTGAATCATCTTAGTATGTTTTTAAGTTTATATATAGATACAAAATTTATAATATAGTTTGGTTTTAGGATTTATGTATTGTTATGTACTTTATTTTTATATGATCTTCAGAGAGATTTTTAGGGGTGGAGAAACTCATATAATATAAGTTAAATGGATTAAAAAGGTTATTAAACAAGTCGTGTCTTATAGGACATGTTTATTAAACGGGTTACACGGGTCGACACGAATAACACGTTTAATAAACGGGTTAGGTTAGTGTTGAGGGTCTCTGACACGATTATTAAATGGGTCGAGTTAGGGTTGAACTGTTTAGTATAATACCTATATATCGACACGACACGAGAACACGAATTGCCACCCCTAATTAGAAGTTAGCTAGTTTATGTCAAAACTACTCTTTATGTTTGAAAGTAATATTATATCATTAATTAGTTGGACTTTCATAACCCGCAACAGAAAATTGATAAATTGCACCCTTATTCCTTGAATTGGCTTATTTTAAAAAAATATTAATAATAATTTGACCATTTGATATATAAAAGTTTGTTTCATCACTCTTTTAAAATTTTAAACAATTGATATATAGAAACTTGTTTGGACACTATTTTGAACCATCTTGTAATAAATATCCATACTAATAAATTTTTTTTTTTTATAGAAGAAAGCGTTATTTTATTCATATCAAAATGCTAAAAATTAGTTTCTATTTTATTTTATTCAAAGCAAGATGTTATTTTATCCTTAGTAAAGTACACATCCACAAAATGATTGAAGACAGTGACCAAACAAGCTTCTACATATCAATTGGTCAAAATTTTGAAACAATGAACAAATAAGCTTTTATATATCAATTGGTCAAAAATAAATAAATAAATAAAACAATTAAAGGAATAAGGGTGTAATTTATCATTTTTTTTGTGTTGCTGGGAAATAAAAGTCCAACTAATTAATGTTATAATTAAGCTTTCAAACATGAAGGGCAATTTTGGCATAAATTAGTTGACTTCTAATGAATTTAAGGATTAGAGGGTGTTAACCAAATCAGGACTTATATTACAAAAGGTTTAATTCATGAGCAATAAAAAAAAACCCTAAGAGGGTGTCAAAGCATTTTATCCTTCAGTTAAACATGAGGAGCTGAATTGGCGAAAATATCCATCACTATATATGATGGAACTAGATTATATTTGGGTTTATGTTACCGCTGGGAACAATGGTGATTTTGGTTGGAACGTACCCGTCCTTTACCACTAACATCCTCTGTTCTTTTGAAAGCAGTAGGAGGTGCAATTCTTATCTCACTTTTGTTTTTCTTTCCTCACATTAGTTATTTCTTGCAATCATGTAATTTTGGGTTTAAAGAAAGTTTTTATAATTTCATTTTTTCAAAAACTAAATTAAGAAAACATCAAAGTAGCAGCTGTGTGGGAAAAAATCAGAAACCGGACAAAAGAGGTGTAACAAGATAACTTCCCAAGGGGCAACTGATCCGACTCTCGTCTAAGCACGGTCAACTGCAGAGTTTTGATGAAATCCTCGAGCATGATCTGGTGCAATAGTGCTAGTATGATGCGGTGCATTAGGAGTGTGATTTATATGGATAAAACTTTCAAGTATCAACATTGAACTTTTTATCCTTCTAAACACCATCATGTCTCAATTTAATTATATCTGGTTGATTTCTAAACATTTACGCTCTTCTTACACATCGGCTTAGTAATATAGTAATTTGATAATAACAACTCTGCAATAAATTAAAATAATTGGAAAGATGTCTTTCCCCATTCTCCACAACCCAAGAAAAAGGATGGACGTCTGTGCACCATTATCAAAATTACAATGAGATGTACTAGCCTCGGACAACAATGACGAACCCTTCTTCCTGATTCCGCTATTCATCAAAACAGACAAAACCTTACAGTACTGATATTACGATCAGGTTTTCTTCTAGAATGAGATAACTCGTAGGACCCATTTCCACATCCCGGATTCTCCTCCCTGCTGAATTTCCATTAAAGAAAGATCAAGGCCAATAATTTCACAGCTTGCTGCAACTACAAACTTACATATGACAATGTTCCCCATCCTCGGCCCTCCACTTATGATAAAGATCATTGGCTTTGTCTCAAACCAAACGTGTCTTCAACACCATTTTTCACCTTCTTTCTTCGCTCTGCAATCATATCCGAATATGCCTGAGAAAGAAAAAGAAATTTTGAAACACAGTATCTTTCCTTCTTTGGGTAAGTGCATAAATGTCAATTCATATTCTAGTTCCTAATTTATGAAAGAAAATAGATAATAGATACCAATTTTATAATAAATTTCAAAGCACCTCTACTAACTTCTTGTGATAATTTTTTCCAGTACTAGGAAGGACTTCAAAAACAAAGTATGATTTCATTAGCCAACAAGATGAACTCTACATCTCACCTTCTTATGGTTGATTGAAAACCAATCTATATAGTTACTCATTATCAGAGTCCCCCTTGCCCATTGTTTGCTAAACTTTAATGCATTGATGCCTCATTGCAGTTTGTGGTCAAAGACCAAGTTACCATTTTCTTAGAAGATAAAAAAAGACCTAGGAAATACAAATGATAGCCAATCAAAAAGTTATAATGTATACAAGTAACACCACATTAACCCACCAACAATTTTTTTTCTAATGATCATCTTTCAACCAACCAACTGTATTAAGAGAACCAAGCACCAGAATTTGCTTGGAGCCTTTCTTGAACCTATTGGTATTATAATCTATTAATCTTAAGCATCAAAATTCATTTGGAGCGTCTCTGAAACCTATTGCTATTACAATCTTGTCAACTAATGATCCAATCACAACTTCCAAAATAATTACTTATCACCATCTCAAATACCATTTTTGTCTCCAAAAACAGTGAAGATATACCATTACCCATATAAAACAGAAAATTGAAATATTAAAGAAGAAGAAGAAGAAGATAGTTTATGGGTGTGCGTTGGGGTGTAGATGTGGGGGTGTGGGGGTGTTTGAGAGAGAGATTCTTAACCTCCCCCAATCTTTGATTAGGTTAAACCCTTTTCTGATTGCAGAGGTGATAGGGCTGAGAATTGCCTTACTCATAGATAAGATTGTGTAAAACTTCTAATAACAACGAAAGACAGGGCAAACTTCCTCTCAAATATATCCACAAGTTCAGAAGTGAACAAAACAAAACTTATTTTAGCATGCTAAAATATCATAAAAGAGTTAGAGTGCATCTTAGTTCCAATAAGCATATTAATGAAGACTTAGAATAAATGATGTTCATACCTTAGGATAACTGTACAGAAAGATGTACCACCATGCACAAATTAAAGAGAGAACTACTGCACTGGCTAATACTGAGTGCAAAATTAGCCAGCTACCAGTAATCAGTAACACTCCTGTCAATGTTATTGTCCAGGGTTGACACCTAACAAAGAAATCAAACAATAAGCACAAATCTCAACTTGTATTTATCAAAATGGTACATTACAGAAAAAAGTGTTTCATTCTATGCCCTAAAACACAATCAAATTAGAATTATCTGAGATTCGTGTGCGAAAAGAGAAGGGGGCAGGGGGAGAAGTAGTAGAATGCCCCAAATTCTGACTGCAGACACCACTTCTTTGATATACTTTGAATGCCCATTTGTTCTTCAATTGATGTGTCACAGCATATTACACAAGCATACAACATCTCAAGCAGCGCAGCACTCCCCGGCTCTTAGCATAAAACTGAAAATATTATATGTAATAAATCAATGCTCTATGAGGACTTGAGGAGTAAATGGAGGAAAGAAACATTTGAAATTTAGAGCAACCTTTCCAACCCAAACAGAAGGCAGTGCATTAGTACTTTATTTGTTTGTAAGAAAGGAATAGTTAATAAAGTTTGGAAGTTTAAAACAAACAGTCCGGCCACAATCAACAGAAGATCTTGAATTTTTCACTTCTTTGTCCCTTCCTTTCCTCAGAAACCAAATACCAGAAATCCACTGCGATTGACAGCAACAGGAATCAAACTCCCTCAACCTACACCTCTCTTTCACCATCATTTCTACCACTGTGCTACAACTGTTTGGGCACCATAAAACCCCTGTGGTTCAAACTATGGAATATTGACATAAAGAGGAGAATAAGAAAAGTGCCATAGGTATATCAGTGGCAAGTTTTTAAAATCAATCCCCAGGATCCAGTTTAAAGCTTTATGTTTCGTTGTGTCCAAATTCATTCGCTAGTTTCATATAGTGATTATTACACACGAACACTGCACGTCACCAAGGTCAATGGGTTTATACAACAATTAATTCACATGAAAATTGTCCACCTCCGAGGAAGAGCATATCATTTGAATGTGGTAAACCACGAACTTTCTAAATAAATAAAAAAAGATAATTTTCTTACAAGCATCTTTTCCATTTTTTTTCATTATTTGGAATACAATGTTGTTCTAACAATAAAAGAGTTTCAGATTAGACCCCACAACTTATGTTTCTTCTAAAACAACCAAATTTACAACTGGGTTTTTGACAAGTAAAACGATATTTTTAACTTGGTTTGTGATTCTATTCACAATCCACCAGCCCTTAAATATGTTATTTGTACATGTGCATGCTTGTGTGTACCATATTTCACATTCACGTTTCCAAACATCAGTAAGAGGTTTCAGCATTCGATGAAGCTATTTGAAGTCTGCTAATAATACATATAGAAACTTAAAGAAAATCTCATTCATATGAAGTAGCCAAATTCGGAAAAGGGGATGAATAAAAGTGAAAAGACAGCCAAAGAAAATCAGGACAAGATGAAATCAAGAAAATGAAAAGAACCCAACAAAGAACAAGATTACCAGGAAGGTTTGGTGTCCCAAACAGAGTCATACTCCAGAGATAGGTAATTGAGATAACCATCCATGTCATCAACGACACCGTTTTCGTCCAAGAACTTGGACTCTTTTGGGTCACTTGAATTGCTTCCGAGAACTACGATTTTGTTGCGAAGACTTGGTGATCTGAGAGTGACTGAAGAGAGTTTTGACCCGAAAATGGAATCGGAGAGCTGGGCTCGTGAAGGAGAGTGTAGCAATTTCAGCGGACAAGAAAGAGAGAAAGGGATGAGAGAGAGAGCTATCATCTTTTCGGTTTCTATCTGCGGAATCGGATATGTGGCTTCTGAGGCCTCATAAGTCATAAAGCAAAGGACATTCATCTCAAGGTTACGGGCCGATCTGACATCCAGCGACGTCGTATTAACAAGCAATATTGTGAGAAAAAAAATTCTAAAAACTAAATGTGAAATATATAAAATATTATAAACAAATAGTTTCCGAAAGGTGATCAGGATGTAAATATATTTTATATTTATTTAAAATTATAATGTATAAATTAAAGTAAGTGCTCAAATTGTTTGTTATAATATTATAATATTATAAATGTGAGTTTAACGGCTACTCCGTATGAATTTCTAACGCTAGTCAATCAGTCAAAAAGTCTTTGACGAGTTTTTTGATTCTAAAATTCTTTCCATTTAAAAGACCTTTAAAAAATACCTTCAATAAAAAGAATTTTAAAAAAATTATTTGGTGGCTGCATTTTTTGAAATTCCTTTCACAATTTTAACTTGACAAATTTATCCTTAATAATTATTCTCAATAGACAAGTTTCATGAAATAAAAAAAGACAAAATTGTCTATAAAATTTATTACTTAAAAAAATTATGGCAAAAGTAAGTACTTTTTAGGACTTCAACTTTAATTAGAAGTTCATTTTTCTTATTTCACCGATCACTAATATTTATTTGAAAAGAATTTCTTAAACTTTAAAATCCGTTTCAATCCTTCAAGAAGTTCTCCAAAGAGTAAGGTACTGTTTGGAGGAGCTTCCTGATTCTAAAATTCCTTTTATTTAAAAGACTTTTGAAAGACTTTTACATTCCTTTTATTATAGGAATTTTTTATTATAAAAAAAATTGTTTGGTGGATGCATTTTTTTAAATTCCTTCCACAATTAATACAATTTTAACTTGACAAATTTATCCTTAATAATTACTCCTCATAGGCAAGGTTCACAAAATAAAAGACAGCATAATTGTCAACAAAATTTGTTACTTAAAATAATTGAGTTTCTTCCAAAAGTAAGTTTTTATGGCTTCCTCTGAACAGATTTTTTAGGACTTCGACTTTCATTAGAATTTCAAGTTTAAAGCATATTTTCTAAGTCCTAAGCCTACCAAACTTTAAAACATAGTGTCCTCACTCAGATACATGTATTAAGTGATGTCCTCATTAAATCTACAGTATCAAGACACCTTCCGTTCAGCTCGATAGATTGTAACGTAAGATCAAACAAAAATTATAACTCGATCAATAAGTTTTGACATCGAAATTAGTCGATTACAATTATATATCTGATATAATTGAATAAGAAAGGCAAATGTGTATCATTATTAATATCAAGCAATACTCCACTCAGCTAGTAAAACTAAGTACAGAAAATCATTAACAATATGAAACAACAGGTATGAACTATGTAATATACATTAACTAAACAAGTTGACACAAGTAAAATAAATACATGAATGATGCAAGTAGCAACTAGCAAATATTAATTAGCAAATAAGTATTACCATACACTATTCTCCTGCATCCTCTTTTCCCTCCTCTCCTCCTTATCTTCTATAAAATATAAAAAATAAACATTCAGAGTTCTTGTACTTTTAGGTTCAATCTTCAAGCTCCCTCTTCTATTTTGAAAAAGATGGATATTGCTTTTTACTGGTCTTTGAGATTGCTATTTGCATTGAAATATTTCACTTCATCATTTTGACTGTTTCGGCAAGTTTAGTCCATTTTTTTGTTTGGAGAACAACAATTTTGCTTCAATATAAACATGTGAATTTCGATTTACCAGGCGTGTTTCATTGCGGTTCACTAAGAAATAAAAATCTTCTGACCATGTTAATTGAAACAAATGGAAATTTTAATCCTTGGTTCCAAGCATTGTTCTTCACCTTATTCTCTGTAATTAGCTTACGGTCTGTTTCAATTCCACCGTCCACCGGAAACCATTCGAAGTCAAACATGGCTTCGATAGTCTCTGCTTTACCTCAAACCATCTTCCCATTTTAGATATTTGAAATGAACTTCTTTTACAGTCTACAATTTAAAATCCCACTTTAAATTTCAAATTGGATAGAATAAAACTTCATGCTCCATTTTCTTTCATAGAAGAAAATTATAGGAAACTCATAATTATTCAATGTTGGATTGGTTCTTGTAACATTCTCAATTTAATTTCATTTACTGTTATATATGTTCTTGACTGTTGGACGATTTTGTCAAAAATCGTTAATTATTGAATGAAGAATTGATTATTAAAATTCTCTAACCAAACATGGCTTTAAGTGGTGGTTGTCTGAAGAATAGACATGTCTATTCTGGAATAGGTATGTCTCTTCACGAACAAACATGTCTATTCTGGAATAGGTATGACTCTTCACGAACAGACATGTCTGTTATGGAATAGGTATGACTCTTCACGAATAGACATGTCTGTTCACCATTAGCTCTATAAATAACCAGACATGCATAACAAATGAAGGACAATAATTTCATATCATCTATCTCTACATATATATACAGTTCGAGTACTACACAAGTTGTGTTCGAAGGACTCTAGAGATTGAAGTGCTGCCTCTTTAGAATCGTAAATCCGTTCTATCTTGGGAGACAATTGTTCATCACCTTGAGCACTAAAAGGGAGCAAATTTTGTCTTAAGGAAATTGTGTTTATACAAGGCTCGGATTCAATTTTAATTTCAATCATTCTGTAAGTTGGTATATAATTGTTTGTTTTATAAAAAACTTTTTACTTCTGTTTATTTTCTAAGTATAATTATTTTTATTTTGTTGTTTAACCTTCAAATTATAATATTTGGATTACAATCTTAAGACAAAAATTTTTCTTTGCCTTCTTTTTTATTTTATTTTTTATACTTAGTATTTTTAATAAACAGAAATAATTGGCTGATTTTGTTTTAGAATTTGCATTTATTGTTATTCTTGTTTTTTATTAATTGTGTTTAATTATATATATATATATATATAGACATTTTCTTTAAATAAACTTAAACATATTTTGTATATGTTCTGTTTTTAACAGAAATGGCAACTAATACTTCTATTCCTAACGTGAGTACGTCTCATGGAGAAAAGCCGGAAAAATTTAATGGAACGGACTTCAAACGTTGGCAGCAAAAGATGTTCTTCTATCTCACAACCTTGAATTTGGCAAGATTCCTTCACGAAGAATCTCCTATACTTAATGAAGGAGAGACCGATAAGAAAAAGGTGAGCGCTGTTGATGCATGGAAGCATGCAGATTTCTTGTGTAGAAACTATATCCTAAATGGATTAGATAATACACTATATAATGTGTATGCTGCTAGTAAAACAGCAAAGACATTATGGGATTCTTTGGACAAGAAATATAAAACTGAAGACGCTGGCATGAAGAAATTCATAGTTGGCAAATTTCTTGACTATAAGATGACAGACTCAAAAACAGTGATAAGCCAAGTTCAAGAGTTGCAAGTAATCTTACATGATATCCAGGCTGAAGGAATGTCTTTAAGTGATTCATTCCAAATGGCTGCAATGGTTGAAAAATTGCCGCCATCATGGAAAGATTTCAAGAATTATCTTAAGCATAAACGCAAAGAGATGAATCTTGAAGAATTGATAGTGAGACTCAGAATTGAAGAAGATAATCGTGGTTCTGAAAAGAAGAGTGGACATTACTCTATAGTGGCAAAGGCTAATGTTATGGAACAAGGCTCGAAGAAAAATATTAAGAGGAAACATGAAGGTGGAAGGTCTTTCACAAGTATCTAAGAAATTCAAAGGCAAGTGTTACAACTGTGGCAAACTTGGACATCGTTCAAACGAATGTCGCAAGCCAAAGCACTTCAATAAAAAGAATGCTCTTGCAAATGTGACAGAATTTGATAATCTTTCAGTTGATGTTGCTGATATGAATCTCTCTTCAGTTATATCTGAATGTAATTTAGTGGGAAACACTAAGGAATGGTGGGTGGATACTGGGGCTACACGCCACATTTGTTCAAACAGATGGATGTTCTCTACCTACAAACCTATAGAACATGAAGAACAATTATTCATGGGCAACTCTTCCAGTTCCAAAGTAGAAGGACGTGGGAAGGTTATACTGAAAATGACATCTGGCAAAGAATTAACTCTCAACGATGTGTTTCATGTGCCTGATATTCGCAAGAATTTAGTGTCTGGATCTTTGCTTAATAAGAATGGGTTCAAATTGGTCTTTGTGTCTGACAAATTTGTTCTCACTAAGAATGAGATGTTTGTAGGAAAGGGCTATTTGACTGAAGGACTTTTTAAGATGAATGTAATGACTATTGTACCAAAGTCTATTAATAAGAATAATATTATTTCTTCTGCTTACTTGCTCGAGTCTTCTAACATTTGGCATGCTAGATTGGGACATGTTAATTATGATACTTTAAGTAGATTAATTAACTTAGAATTGTTGCCTAAGTTTGGTATTGATCGTAATCACAAATGTGAAACTTGTGTGGAATCTAAATTAACAAGATTACCTTTTCATTCCATTGAAAGAAATACTGGACCTCTAGATTTAATTCACAGTGATATTTGTGATTTAAAGTTTGTGCAAACTAGAGGTGGTAAAAAATATTTTATTACATTTATAGATGATTGCACAAGATATTGTTATGTGTATTTGCTAAGAAGCAAAGATGAAACCATAGAAGTGTTCAAACATTACAAGAATGAAGTTGAAAATCAACTTAACACAAAGATAAAGGCAATAAGAAGTGATAGAGGTGGTGAATATGAAGCACCTTTTGAGGAGTTTTGTTCAGAACATGGAATTATTCACCAAACTACCGCTCCTTATACACCTCAATCTAATGGAATTGCTGAACGCAAAAATCGAACACTAAAAGAAATGATGAATGCTATGTTGTTGAGTTCTGGTTTACCCCAGAATTTGTGGGGGGAAGCTATTCTCTCAGCAAATTATATTCTCAATAAGGTACCTCATAAGAAAACACACAAGACACCTTATGAATTATGGAAAAATAAAAAACCATGCTATAAATACTTAAGAGTGTGGGGGTGTTTAGCAAAAGTAGCAGTTCCTAAACCTAAAAAGGTTAAAATAGGACCAAAAACCATTAACTGTGTGTTCATTGGTTATGCAAGTAACAGTAGTGCTTATAGATTTCTTGTATATAAATCTGAGATTTTTGACGTACATGTGAATACAATTATTGAATCGAGAGATGCTTCATTTTTCGAAAATATATTTTCGTATAACATGACTCGTTAATCAAGTTCGCTAAAGAGGCCTTTAAATGATATCTCTAGTAATAATCATGAAACCATAGACAAAGAGTCTATTATAGATGAACCTAGACGTAACAAAAGGGCAAAAACGTCAACGTCGTTTGGACCAGATTTTCTAACATATTTGTTGGAAAATGATCCCCAAACGTTCAAGGAAGCAATGTCCTCTCCCGAAGCTTCTTATTGGGAGGAAGCAATAAATAGTGAAATTGAATCCATCATGCAAAATCATACATGGGAATTGGTGGATCTTCCACCTGGTTCTAAACCTTTAGGGTACAAATGGATCTTCAAAAAGAAGATGAAATCTGATGGATCAATAGAAAAATACAAAGCTAGGCTTGTTGCCAAAGGCTATAAGCAAATGGAAGGATTGGATTATTTTGACACTTATTCACCAGTAACTAGAATCACATCCATTCGTATGTTGATGGCAATAGCATCATTAAATGGACTTGAAATACATCAAATGGATGTAAAAACAGCTTTCTTAAATGGTGAATTAGATGAAGAAATATATATGGAACAACCCGAAGGGTTTATTGCTCCTGGACAAGAAAAGAAAGTGTGTAAGCTTGTTAAATCTCTTTACGGATTAAAGCAAACACCAAAACAATGGCATGAAAAATTTGACAACGCAATGATGTCAAATGGTTTTAAAATCAATGAGTGTGACAAATGTGTATATGTTAAAAACACACAAAAAGGATATGTCATAGTTTGTCTTTATGTTGATGATATGCTAATTATGGGTAGCAACATTGATATAATTAAAGCTACCAAACATATGTTATCTAGTAGATTTGATATGAAAGACTTAGGTGTTGCAGACATTATACTAGGAATCAAAATTTCTAGAGTATCAGATGGACTTGTATTGTCTCAATCTCATTACATTGAAAAAATACTTGATAAGTTCAAGAAGTATAATATTAGTCCAGTAAAGACACCAATAGACGCAAGTCTTCATCTCGCTAAAAATACTAGAGAAAGCCTATCTCAATTAGAGTATTCTCGTATAATTGGCAGTCTAATGTATGTCATGAATTGCACTAGACCTGACATAGCATACTCTGTGAGTAAGCTTAGTCGATTTACGAGTAATCCAGGAGAAAAACACTGGAAAGCTATAAAAAGAGTTTTGGGATATTTAAAATATACACAAAACTATGGTTTGCACTTCACAAGATATCCGGCTGTACTTGAAGGGTATAGTGATGCTAATTGGATATCTGATTCAAAAGATTCAAAATCCACAAGTGGATACGTTTTTACTCTTGGAGGTGCAGCCGTGTCTTGGAAATCCTCAAAACAAACATGTATTGCTAGATCTACAATGGAATCTGAATTCATAGCTTTAGATAAAGCTGGAGAAGAGGCAGAATGGCTTCGTAATTTCTTAGAGGATATTCCAAATTGGTCAAAACCTGTGCTTGCTATATGTATACATTGCGATAGCCAATCAGCAATAGGAAGGGCACAGAGTCATATGTATAACGGTAAGTCACGTCACATACGACGAAGGCATAATACCGTTAGACAATTGCTCTCTAATGGAATTATCTCAATTGATTATGTAAAGTCAAAAGATAATATTGCGGATCCGTTTACAAAAGGCTTGCCACGAGAGCGAATCGAAAGTTTATCGAAGGGAATGGGTTTAAAGCCTATGTCTTAATAAGAGTCGTCATAGTGGCAACCCAACCTAGCTGACTGGAGATCCCAAGATCTAGGTTCAAAGGGCAAACCGAACTATGTAGAACTCAGTACACACTGAGGAGATATTTACTCCTAACCATTCCTATGATGAGACAGTGCATACCTGCCGAGAGAATCAGGGTAAGTTAAGCTTTTAATGATTTCTATATCTTGGAAAATGTCCAAGTAGAGTATTGCAGGATACTTTTCATAGAGATCACCTACGTGAGTAAGAAGGGGCCGCTTCTATGAGAATATTAAGGCTTAATTCTCTAAAATACTCACGGAACCAAGAGGTGTTCAGGGCCAAAATGAACACAAACGTGAGAACCAATTGTGTCTGAAGAAATATTGTGTGAATTCTATTGTCTAGGTTTACATTAACGGCTGACTGTTCAAAGACGTCATGTCTACTGATTAGCTAAGTAAATCCGATAGTCTTTCACTAGGGCAAGTTCAAGGCCATTAGGCTACTTAACCCGATGCAGTAATTTTTCAATTGTACTCGAATTAGTATCTGCATTATCATTATCATTGACATTGAAATCCAATCAATTTCATTCATGTGGGGGATTGTTGGACGATTTTGTCAAAAATCGTTAGTTATTGAATGAAGAATTGATTATTAAAATTCTCTAACCAAACATGGCTTTAAGTGGTGGTTGTCTGAAGAATAGACATGTCTATTCTGGAATAGGTATGTCTCTTCACGAATAAACATGTCTATTCTGGAATAGTGATGTAGGACAATTGACTTTGGAGTTTGAAGAAGAGATTGACCGAAAATTGGCAAAACGAGTTGGTCCGAAGAAACGGGCATAGCTTTTCGCTCGGTTGTCAGAATAACTATTATAATAAGTTTCATTTATTGTTTTAGTGTTTTCTTTCCTTTTTTTTGTTTCCTTTGGAAATAGATTTTCCTTTTCCTGTTAGGATTAGAATTTCTACAAGTTTCCTTTATTGTTTTAATGTTTTCTTTCCTTTTTTCGTTTCCTTTGGAAATAGATTTTCTTTTCCTGTTAGGATTAGAATTTCTACAAGTTTCCTTTATTTTTAGGTTTCCTAGTCCTGTTAGGATTATGATTTCTCTATTATAAATACATGTACTGCCATAGGGCAAAGGCAATCAATTTATCAATAAAGTTTTACTTTGGTTTACAATTAATTGTGCTGGTGGATTCCAGTTTCTGTGTTCTTAGGGTTTACGCTGGTAACCCCTTATACTTCTGTTCTGCGTCAAGTGGTATCAGAGCCTAAGGATTTGCCTTGTACGATGGTCAACAACGAAGACGGAGGAGTTAACCCTGGCGACGCTGGTCGTAGAGATGCAGATATATGGAAAGTGATTAACGAGCAGCGACAGGCGATGGAGAGGTTGACGGCCACGTTACAGCAACTGATGAAGCGGCAGCCTAATCCCGACATCCCTATTGGTAACGCTCAAGCCCCTGCCAACAGAGTTAGAGTCGAGGGAGTTGCCCTTGGCCGCCCTGGAGGTGGACATCCGCCTAGAGCGGCGAGACACGAGCAGTTCGAATATGTGAGTGATGAAGACTCTGATGAGGACGTTGCGGGTCACCAAGGGATTCGTCAACAAAATCGAAACCAAAATCAACCTGACTATAGAATACGCGCAGACATACCACTGTTCCATGGTAAATTGCAGATTGAAGAATTTCTGGACTGGATTTCTGAGGTTGAGAGGTTTTTCGAGATGACTGAAGTTACGGAGGATCGACAAGTCAAGATGGTGGCATATAAGTTGAGAAGCGGGGCTGCTGTTTGGTGGGAGAAGTTGCAAAATGATAGGCGACGACAAGGCAAGGCTCCTATACGAACCTGGAGGAGAATGAAACAACTTCTGATGAGCAGGTTTTTACCTCCAGATTATGAGCAATTTATTTTCCAGAATTACCAGAATTGTGTGCAGGGTAATAGGACTGTTGCGGATTATACTGAGGAGTGGACCAGGCTGTCAGTTCGTAACAACCTGAATGAGACTGAGGGACAGCAGGTTTCCAGATACTTAGCAGGATTGAAGTCTACCATTCGAGACAAAATTGGACTGCAAGTTGTTTGGACAGTGGATGAGGCGCAAAACATGGCCTTGAAAGCAGAGTTAATGGAGAAGGCATCCAATCGATTTTCCTACTACAAGAAGGACACGGCTGGGACGTCCAATGCAGTTGCAAACAAGAGCAGATTTCCACCAGGCGATGGGCAGAATTATCAGTCTCAAACTGCTACAGATCAAACTCAAAGGGGTTTGTCTTCTAGTAATAACCATGCTGGGATGCGTCCGACAGCAGCAGCTACGAAGGAAGCCCCACGGATGGCGCCAAACCCATATGCTAAAACAGGCAGTTTGAAGTGCTACAGGTGCGGCCAACCAGGCCATCGTTCGAATGAATGTCCAGCCAGAAAACCAGTGAATTTTGTGGATATTGGGGAAAACGACGAGGATGTTGAAGAAGGAATAGGCATTGACGAATTCCTGGATGGTGCAGAAATTGCGGAAGAACAGGGAGAGCATGTCAACTTTGTGATTCAGCGAGTCATGTGTTCAACGAAGCTGGAGGATTTCTCACAAAGAAACAATATTTTTAAGGCTTGCTGCAGTGTCCAGGGCAAAGTCTGTGATTTAATTGTTGACAGTGGAAGTTGTGAGAATTTTGTGTCTAGAAAACTAGTGGAACACTTGAAGCTGCAGGCAAAAAAACATCCAAAGCCGTATGCGATTGGGTGGATTCAGAAGGGGCCTAAAGCGAACGTGACGGAGGTGTGTAAAGTTCCTATTTCAATCGGGCAGCATTACCGAGATGAGGTGGTCTGCGATGTAGTCGACATGGATGCTAGTCACGTGTTATTGGGACGACCATGGCAGTTTGATGTGGATATCACCTACAGGGGGCGCGACAATGTTTGTGTTTTCAGTTGGGATGGCAGGAAGATTGCAATGGTTCCGAAGCAGAGTTCCGGTGGTGGCTCAACTAAAGCCACAGTAGAAGAGCAGTCCTTAGTCTCTTTAGTCACATCAATAACTGAGTTGGAATCTGAAGTTAAGGAGGCACAGGAGGTACATGTTGTGGTTGTGCGAGCTCTAGTGATAGAAGGCAAGGAAGAGCAGAGAGTTGTGTTACCCGAGGAGGTGCAGTCCTTGTTGACTGAATTCAGTGAGTTAGTGTCTGAAGAGTTACCAAATAATCTTCCACCGTTGAGAGATATTCAGCACCATATTGATTTAGTTCCGGGAGCAAGCTTACCAAATTTGCCACACTATCGGATGAGTCCCAAGGAGAATCAGATTTTACAGGCTAAAGTGGAAGAATTGTTGCAGAAGGGGTTCATTCGAGAGAGCATGAGTCCTTGCGCTGTTCCCGCGTTACTAGTCCCAAAGAAAGATGGCAGTTGGAGGATGTGTGTTGATAGTCGCGCGATCAACAAGATAACTGTCAGATACAGCTTTCCAATCCCGAGATTGGATGACATGCTAGATATGTTGGAGGGTTCGAAGTTATTCTCAAAGATCGACCTGCGAAGTGGATACCATCAAATTCGGGTCAAACCTGGTGACGAATGGAAGACGGCTTTCAAAACAAAGGATGGACTCTACGAGTGGTTGGTTATGCCTTTCGGATTGTCCAACGCGCCTAGTACTTTTATGCGGCTTATGAACCAGGTATTGCGACCTTTCATTGGAAAATATGTAGTCGTCTATTTTGATGACATACTGATTTATAGTCAGAGTGAGAAAGATCATATGGAGCATCTACGGGCTGTGTTAGAGGTGTTGTTCGAAAATAAACTGTTTATCAACTTTAAAAAATGCAGTTGGCTGACAGAAAGATTGTTATTCCTTGGGTATGTGGTCAGTTCGGAGGGAATAATGGTTGATGATGAAAAGGTGAGAACCATTCGTGATTGGCCTACACCAAAGACAGTAGGAGAGGTGAGGAGTTTCCATGGGTTGGCGACGTTTTATCGTCGATTTATTAGAGACTTCAGCAGTATTGTGGCTCCTATTACAGAGTGCTTAAAGAAGGGTAAGTTTCAGTGGGGTGAAGATGCCGACACAGCTTTTGCAGTCATTAAAGAAAAACTGTGCACTACTCCTGTTTTGGCTTTACCCAGTTTTGAGAAACTATTCGAGGTGGAGTGTGATGCTAGTGGAATTGGGATTGGAGCAGTTCTGTCACAAGAGAAGAGACCAGTGGCGTTTTTCAGTGAGAAACTTAGTGATGCACGCCGAAAGTGGAGTACCTATGACCAAGAATTTTATGCTATTGTCCGTGCTCTGAAGCATTGGGAGCACTATCTGATTCAACGAGAATTTATTCTTTACACTGATCACCAAGCTTTGAAGCATCTAAACAGTCAGAGGAGTCTAAGTAATATGCATGCTCGGTGGGCGACCTATATGCAGAAGTTTCCTTACGTGCTGAAACACAAATCTGGGATTCTGAATAAGGTGGCAGATGCATTAAGTCGACGCGCGAGTTTACTGATCACTATGCAGCAAGAGATTATTGGGTTTGAGTTCTTGAAAGAGTTGTATTCTGAGGATGAAGATTTCGCTGAGGTATGGGAAAAATGTGGTCTTAGACAAACAGAGGGAGAATTCCATTTGGTCGAAGGGTACTTGTTCCATGGTAATCAGTTATGTATTCCTCGGAGCTCTTTGAGGGAGAAGCTGATTCGAGAGTTACATGGTGGAGGTTTGAATGGTCACTTGGGGCGTGACAAGACTATTAGTGGGATAGCCGAGCGGTATTACTGGCCTCAGTTGAAACGCGACGTGGGTAACCTTGTTCGCAAGTGTTATGTTTGTCAGACTTCTAAGGGGCAGGCTCAGAATACAGGTCTTTACATGCCTCTACCTGTACCGAATGCCATATGGGAGGATTTGTCGATGGATTTTGTTTTGGGTCTTCCACGAACTCAGCGTGGAGTAGACTCTGTGTTTGTTGTGGTTGACAGGTTCTCCAAGATGGGACATTTTATCCCTTGTCGGAAGACATCTGATGCGTCACATGTGGCTCAACTGTTCTTTCGTGAGGTGGTCCGTTTACATGGAGTTCCTCAGTCTATAACCTCTGATAGGGATTCAAAATTTCTTAGCCATTTTTGGGTTACGTTGTGGCGGCGGATGGATACTACTCTAAAGTTCAGTAGCACTGCGCACCCGCAGACCGACGGGCAGACTGAGAATCTGAATCGAACACTGGGGAATTTAATTCGGTGCATTTGTGGTGACAAGCCTAAACAGTGGGATTTAGTTCTGGCACAAGCTGAATTTGCGTATAACAATGCAGTTCACACTGCTACTGGTAAATCTCCTTTTGCTTTAGTGTATCGACAGCCTCCTAAGCATGCGTTAGACCTGGCACGTCTTCCCAAGGTCACTGGAACAAGTATTGCTGCTGAGAACCTGGCTGAGCAAGTTCGCGATGTTCAGGCTGAAGTAAAGGCGCGATTAGAGGAGAAGAATGCGAAGTATAAAGCTGCAGCAGATGTGAAGAGACGTGAGAAATTGTTCACTGAGGGTGATCAGGTTATGGTGTTTCTGCGTAAGGAAAGGTTCCCAGTTGGTTCCTATAACAAGTTGAAGCCAAGGAAGTATGGGCCGTACAAGGTGATCAAGAAGATCAATGACAACGCCTATGTGATTGACTTGCCTGCTGATATGAACATATCTCGTACTTTCAATGTAGCTGACCTTTATGAGTTTAGTGATGATGTTCCGCTTTATCCGGATTACAACTCGAGGTCGAGTTCTTCGCAGGTGGGAAAGACTAATGTAGGACAATTGACTTTGGAGTTTGAAGAAGAGATTGACCGAAAATTGGCAAAACGAGTTGGTCCGAAGAAACGGGCATAGCTTTTCGCTCGGTTGTCAGAATAACTATTATAATAAGTTTCCTTTATTGTTTTGGTGTTTTCTTTCCTTTTTTTTGTTTCCTTTGGAAATAGATTTTCCTTTTCCTGTTAGGATTAGAATTTCTACAAGTTTCTTTTATTGTTTTAATGTTTTCTTTCCTTTTTTCGTTTCCTTTGGAAATAGATTTTCTTTTCCTGTTAGGATTAGAATTTCTACAAGTTTCCTTTATTTTTAGGTTTCCTAGTCCTGTTAGGATTATGATTTCTCTATTATAAATACATGTACTGCCATAGGGCAAAGGCAATCAATTTATCAATAAAGTTTTACTTTGGTTTACAATTAATTGTGCTGGTGGATTCCAGTTTCTGTGTTCTTAGGGTTTACGCTGGTAACCCCTTATACTTCCGTTCTGCGTCAAATAGGTATGTCTCTTCACGAACAAACATGTCTATTCTGGAATAGGTATGACTCTTCACGAACAGACATGTCTGTTATGGAATAGGTATGACTCTTCACGAATAGACATGTCTGTTCACCATTAGCTCTATAAATAGCCAGACATGCATAACAAATGAAGGACAATAATTTCATATCATCTATCTCTACATATATATACAGTTCGAGTACTACACAAGTTGTGTTCGAAGGACTCTAGAGATTGAAGTGCTGCCTCTTTAGAATCGTAAATCCGTTCTATCTTGGGAGACAATTGTTCATCACCTTGAGCACTAAAAGAGAGCAAATTTTGTCTTAAGGAAATTGTGTTTATACAAGGCTCGGATTCAATTTTAATTTCAATCATTCTGTAAGTTGGTATATAATTGTTTGTTTTATAAAAAACTTTTTACTTCTGTTTATTTTCTAAGTATAATTATTTTTATTTTGTTGTTTAACCTTCAAATTATAATATTTGGATTACATTGACAGTCTCTAAAACACTGATCGGAAAACAAAACAAAACACACACTATAGGTTTATTGAAGCTATGTGCACTGTAGGTTTACAAATAACAAGTGCACATGTGATACAGTATGCAAATTAACAAAAAAAAAAAAAAAAAAAAAAGAAAGAAAAAGAAAATGTTTTATTCTATAAATTGAACAGATATTTTAGTTTTTTGCAGTAGAAGAAAGTCAATACTCACTTGTTTAATGCCTATTTAGCAACAAGTAAGAGATGCGGACATAAATTTATTTATTTTACCTTGTGTTTGTTGAAACCCTTTTCACATACATGGATCGCTATATATTATAGTCATGAGAGGTTGAGAAAGGAAGATCGCACTGCAATGCTTCGCAAAGATATATATATATATATATATATATATATATATATATGAATTTGCAATTTATGTGCCATTCAGTATCTACAAGTATGCTTTATGAAGTGTGCAAAACAACAAGGGCAACAAAGTTGTACAAGAGTAAGAAAAACACTGAAAATCCACTTAAAAATTGCATCTTGTGTATTCCAATCGCAATCATTAATAGATAATTAGATATTATCACTCAAAGTATTCCTAAGCAAGCACTCAAAAGAAGAAAAATAAGGTCCGATCCTATTCATTCTTCCAAGCATACAATATCAGTGAAAAACCAAGACCTTGTAATTGGGAATCTATAAATGTCTGGGAACATGACCAACTCAACACAGAGGGATCGGAAACAGATTGGCTGGTCCACAACTTTTCAGCTGAGAGACAAGTTTGGAACATGAAAACTGCACTGCTAATCACATTACCAAAGAGCCAATCATGGACATCCCAAAACACTTCAACCGGAAGCCCATCCACCAAAATGGTGTAATTACCCCGGAACTTCCACCGGAGGTGTTTGACCTGCATCACTGCTTTACTGTCTATACGGATCACAAGGTATGGATCGTTAATACCCACTGTGTCACACTCAATTGTAACATCATGTGTCTTCCCTTTATCACAAAACTGAGCTTTTGCACCGTAAAATTTCTTGCCAAATATGTGTTCTCTCTTGGAAATTAAACTGGATTTACAACCAACAGGTACTGCAACTATCTTCTTATATGCCTCCTTTCTCAAATCTCCAAGAAGTAAAACCATTTCTTGATTAAAGACGACAGCCAAATAGAATCCCTCCAGCGGTTCCGGTGCAGACCCGAATTTAGCAGAGGACAGGTCCCAATATATGTCGATTATAGTAGAATCCACCACTAAATTTCTACACCCTTTTCTTTTAGAGAACAACCATGGTTTTATATCAACTTTACAGAGGCAGTGATTGGTCCAATCATCAATTCCAACACAAAGGCCTTGACCCATCAAATTTTTGGTCCATGTGACAGTAATCAAGCATGAAATGCCGCTTAATCGACATTGATACACACATGTAACCGAATTTTGAGCACTTCTACCAGTACTGGGTGACGAAGAATCAGCAACTTGAACACCATTTTCACCAAAACAAGAGGGGAAGTCCCTCATTATAGCATGAAGTGAAAGTTTTCTTTACAATTTCTTAGCTTGATGATGGTTCTATACTCGAAGAAAAGAAAGCAGACTCTGGCAATTAGAAATACAGAGAAGGGTTTCTACCTCAATAAATTGAAGATGGAATCAAGAACCCTGTAGCTTCCAAATTAGCTCCTCAGTTCTTCAAATGAAGTGGGTGTTGTGCATTTGAAGCCAGTGAGTTCTTCACAGAGCTAGACATTAATCGATTCAGCAGAAATTCTGAAAATGAAGCATGGTTGAAGATGGGGTGAGACGACGAAAGAGAATGGGATGAGAGAGAGAGAGAGAGGGAGAGAGGGGCCTAAAAATGAATAATAAAACTGCGACTGGACAGCTACTGCAAAAGGGCATTTGTTATAAAACGACCAAAAGTACGTTGTTCTTATTAGCACTAGGAGTAATTGTGAAGCGATAAATAATCATGGATTTATCACGCTATTCCGCTACCATATTTAATATTTTATTCAAACGCTTCTCTTTTACCATTAGGTTATATATATTTTGTGTTGCATCTGCGGCCAAAAAACACACACCCTCTTACCAAAATTTGAACCCTTAAGCTTTATTTGATTAATATTAGACATTTCAAAAAGATTTCGGAGAGAAAAAAAAAAATTTTGAGTCATTCCTGTTATCACACCAAGATTAAGAGAAGGACAATGCTTATCTCCAGTCATATAAGCAAGAGTTTATATTAAACAGCTGATGTGGACCAATCAAAACTAAACACATCTTTAAAACTTTTTAAAAAATTAAACAAGGTCATTTGAGTTTTTTTTGGGTCATTCAAAATAAAAATTGTCGTTTTTCTTAGGGAAACGTTACCCATTCTTTCACAACTCTACAGCTCTTCTTCCTAGATTATAAACGCCTCCAAATAAATGAGATTAATTATAATAATTTGCAGTTGAGGAATAGATAGTAAATACATCATTTCTATAAGATGAAGCCAATTTCTAAGCTTCCATGCGATCCTCGACAAGACACTTCGAAAACGATAACAAAAATCTTTAAAGATGTGGATGGTGTTTTAAGAGAATATAGATTAATACAAAATTTTGATGGACCCTCAAATGACATAGGAAGTTTGAGGCTGCATAGAATTGACATTGGATTATTAGAAGGATACTCTGTGCATTCAAAATGACTCATCTTAGAAATGCTTCAAAATCTGCTTTGTAAGGGTTGCATATAGTTTTAATGTATATTTTGCACCAACTAATATATCTAAGTTCATAAAACATGAGGAAAGAATAGTTATGGAGGTGGTGGAGACCAGTTAGCGGAAAAGAAGGGTTTAGGATGGAGGTTAGAAGAAGAGCCATGGAATTGTGTAGAGAATGGGTAAGGTCTCTCTCAGATGTAGAGAGAGAAAAAACGATGATGTTTCTTTTGAATGACAGTAAAAAGTCCAAATCACTTCTGTTTAATTTTTTTTATTTTTAAAGATATATTTAGTTTTGATTGGCTCACATCAGCTGTTTAGTAGGACCTCTTACTTATATGACCTGAGGCAAGTGTTATCCTTAAAGTCATAAAGAATACTTCATTGGTTAGAATTCTGTTAAAATTTGTTTGATTTCATAAAGTAGAATCTCTTCATCGATGAATTTTCAATTCTAAGTCATTTGAATTTTTAGTGTAGATATCAAATGGTCAAATTTGTGGTGCAAGTAAAAACTTAGGCCCAAATTGCACTAAACATTTTGTGCTTTTAAAAAGTGACAAATTACTTCTTTGTGTTATTTTTGTTATCAAATAATTTCATTTTGCTTTCAAAAGTTGTAAAGAAACTCTTCTTGTAAAAAAAAATAATGCTATTTTGCATGACAGTTTTGATAAAAATTAATTGAAAAGAGTAAAATAGTTATTTAAGAATTTTTTTTTTTTTTTGCAAAAGAGGGTTCTTTGTAACTTTTGATATTACAAGACTATTTGATGACAAGAATAAGTGCAATTTGACAGAAAAGTTATTAGCCAGTATCATTTTTCTTTAAATGTATTATTAAATTATACATAAATTTTTATTTTTATATTTATTTTCCTTTGTAGCATCATTGTTTGAAAATGAATATTGAAGTTTTCATATCAAACAGTGTGTTATACCCAAATAATAATAAAGAAAATGAATATTTAATTAGTTGTCCTGTTCGTTCAGTTTCTAAATATAATAAACTCTGTATCTAGATGTAGACTCAGTTCATATATGATCGAGTTATATGCTTAATAATTCTTGAGGATATAAAACATACATAAATACATATGTGAATATGTTTTGTTGTACGTTGCAGATTTTTTAACCTGGTGATGACTGAGTTTGTTTTCATATGATAAGATGAGGAAATATGGCGATTCACGTGAAATCATTTGCGCTTGGTTGGCATGCCTGGTGGTGGTGGATACACCAAAACTCGATCACTTCAGTACTTGCAGTCAAATATGTTCCTTTTTTGGATGAACGAAGGATTAGGTGTCCCCACATTAACAAGGATGGATTCAACTTACACGGGATTGTTAACGTGTATATATATATATATATATATATAAGCAGTTCATACATCTGTTTTTGCTATATATATATATATATATATATATATAACAATATATCAATACTTGTTTAGGTTGATGCACAATTGCTATAGCTTCCTGCTTTCCCACTCTCTTTTTCATAATATATATACTGACAGTTTATAAACACAGGTTAGCTTTTATAAAGAATTAGAATTATAATTAAACGTCTTAAAATTTGGACCACCTCATGATCGAATTAGGTAAGTAATAAATGGTTGATATGCAGCTTAGAGGAAACCAAGGAGAGCGACTCAACACCTTATTAATTTGATTAGTTAGGACTTAGGACTTAGGAGGAGGTTCTCCCAGTGCAGACCCAAGTGGTTATATATATTACGCAAAAAACACATCATAATTAATTAATTAATCTCTGTTAACTGTCTATTTAGTTCTCCCATTAATTATCTTGCATTGGCCCATGCATGAATATCCATATAATAGACAAAAATAAGAAGTGGTGATTTTGTTAGAAAATGCTTGGGTCAATTACAATACCCCTTAAGTAGCTTGCAAGGATCGATCGATTTTTATATAAAAAGAAAAAAAAACTATAAGATCGATATATATAATTAGAACATGTTTTGTTTAATATTATAAATCAAAAAAGTTAATACATCAAAGATGTATCTCATTTACGTCCATACAATATACTCTTTTTGTATTTTACTACTACAACCACCCCTTCACATTCATGTGGATTTGATTAAATATTCAGTTTTTTTTCCTTCCCTTTAGATAAATTATACACATTTTTCTTCAGAGATTTTTTTATACACCAATTTTATATATCTATCTCACTCATACTAGTAATTCAATATAATGCTCCGGCGCTTATTTTGTATATATATTATATACTCTCTCTTTTTGTGTGTATATTCTGATACACCAATTTTATATATCTATCTCACTCATACTAGTAATTCAATATAATGCTCCAGCGCTTTATTTTGTATATATACTCTCTCTTTTTGTTTGTGTATGAGAAGGCTCAACCATACCTTTTTCAATGGAAAATCAATTTGAAAGAGACATTCAACACCACTGATGATCAACCTATATATGCAAATTGCTTTGACAAGCACCATTTGACCCATCATGATATATAATTCCTGATAAAATTAAGCATACACATGAAAAAATATGCTAGCTATCTTTGTCTAATTCTGTTTTTTTTTTTAAAATTAAAAAGTAACATATTTAAATTTTGATAGAAAGAAAATTTAAGATACACTCTATATAAATATATTAAATGAATTTAGAACTCTAATTTTATTCGATGTGTTATAAATGTAATCATTGATAAGATTGTAAAAATTTATTGTTTGAAGAAAAGAAATGATGAAATCTGATGTATAATGTTTGTGTATGTGTGCGTGATGTGAGATGAAAAAGGGATTTTGACTGAATAAAGACAAGTTAATTGGTGAAGCATATGTCTTGTTAGTTTGTCCCCTTCAATAACTAACCATTATGCCATCTCATTACTCTTAACAACTATAGTCGTCATTCACAATCCTTTCATTTTGTTCGGTTAAAAACTTAATAGAATTCCAAAACCAAAAATTAAAGTTTATCCAATCCCTGTCAACATCATGCTTTCTCCTACCCTACCCTACCCTACCCTACCCTCCATGTGACGAGAGCTCCAAGTCTTCTTGCTCACATGACCCTTTCCCATGCGCTTGCAACATCAACAACCCATAAGGGGATTTTTTTATTTATAAAAAAAAAAACACCAGCTTTCATGAAAGATACCCATCATGATGCAGTGCACTGAAAAGTCCATGTCACACTGCTGCATTCATCAACGTTTTATCTTCATAATGCCAGATCATATATATATATATATATATATATATACACACACACACACACACCCCATGTATATACTCCATGTAATAATTATATATAATGAATGTACACTGGACTGACCCCTAATAAACAAAACAAAAAAAAAATCTGGTCCTTACTTTTACTAATCAAACATTTCAAATCATGTAACCGTCCTTAGTGAACATAATTATAAGGGTACTCAATTATACACAAGGTGAAGGTCAAAAAGTGAAGATTCACTCATGTGAACACTCTCATAATGGCCGTCTTAAAAGCAGCACACGTTATGTTCACATCTTCGTGACAAAGAAAAATTATGCTAATTTTTGGTTTTGTTTATTGCACATTTCAGTGATGTGATTTGAGTGCTTAAACCATAGTTTTATGCTTTCTACATGCGTCATTATTTGCTTTTGATTTCACATTAAAGAAAAAAAATCTTATGAGACTCGAGAGAAGGACATAACCTGAAATTGCATTATCTGTATTAATCGTCACACCACAATCTGACAAACCATATTAAAAAAATTGAAAAGGAAAAGAAAAAAAGCTATATTACTCATGTCCGTGTATTCCGTGAGACTCAGAGGCACTGTATGAGGTTCCTTCATGTATCCACTACTTCACACATCTACTAATCTTTTGATACGCCAGTATACAGGGGAGGGAGGGGGGAACATTTTGCAATCAGATTCTAATGTACACTAATCAATCTTAACAAACTAGTCTAACCATTGATCGCTTAATCATGTCTGCCAACACAAGCTTTTGGACCATTGATCGCTTAATCACGTCTGCCAACCAACACAAGCTTTTGACAACCTGCTCAAAACTTCTCCATGTCAGAACTGTGTTTTCAAAAGTAATGAACTCACCTCTACAACTTCATAGATAAACAAATTGAGTGGGAGTTGATCCTATTGAAGCCAGCATGACCATATATATGAAACAAACAAAAAGAACAAATGCATTCACAATCCCCTTCATTCATCGCGCAAATAATCCACAAAACCCAGTGGAATGCAGGAAAGAACCATTTTGACGACAACATCCCAGTGGAATGCAGGAAAGAACCATTTTGACAACATCATCCCTGAAAACATCGTAACCAGTAATCACCTTTATAGAAAAACTTCTAAACAAAATCTCGCATCAATTGGCTGAACCTTGATAAAAACTATACTCGGATATTAGTAACACTACCACCTCTTTGCCCATGCTATCCATAGAACACTTTCTTCATGTTCTGCCAATTTTGAGATCTCTAAACCTGCCTAATCTTGAAATGGCCTCTCCTGTTCATTCCATAAAATAAATAAAACCACTCCCAGACTTGGCACTTGTAAGAGACATACAATACAAACCCTGCTAAACACCACCTTATTTGTGGGTGTAAATACCCGTTCCCTCTTACAAGGGAATGGCCAAGATTGAACTTGGATTTTCAGTGCACAACATCCTTCAAGAGAGTCATAATAGTACAATATTCATTGTTCAGTGCAAAGGAATATACAAAGTGTTTTAAGTGAACCATTCAGATTACTGCAAGTTTAGGTGCTTTGACAAAATTTAAAAAAGCAGAATATAATTTATACAAGTTCCCCTCAAGTACGTGAATAACCACCCTCATGATCAAACCATCCAGCTGAGATACCTTCTTCGTGATTTTCCTTCCTTTTTTTTTCCCTAGGCTTCTGGCTGAGGTACTTGTTGCTGAGAATAGTTGCTCCAATAATCAAATAAACTTCATATAACAAACACTAGATAATCCCGTGTCGGATGACATACATCAGATCTGATCTCTCTTCTATACCTTTCACCAGAGACCAAAAGATTGAATGCACTTAGTTGAACATTTCATCATGTTCTACACCACATGCAGCTCTTCTCTTACAATACTCTGGCTGCAATGACATAAAAATATGCACTCCAAATAATCAGAGATGATGGCAATTAGGACTAATTAGAAGACCAAGAATGTAATCTTATAAATTATATGCAACAAAGCATAACAAAGTCATCTACTTATCCTCAATATTGTAGTCAAGCAAAGAAAAGAAGGTTGTTAATTAATCTGGCTAAAATAATTTGCATTAATAAAAACTCAACTGGACTGTAAACGGCGCCTACTGCCTGGCATTCAGAATATTCTTTTTCTTTTTCTTTTTATCAAACCTAAATAAATTATACTGCCAATTGTTGGGCTAATAATACTGGTTAATTTAATGAGATTAGCTTGTTCACTAAGAGAGAAGCTGCGCGTTCCAAATTCGTCGCACAAAATAATATAACCTGTCAGAACCCATTTTCGCACCAAAAGTTCTTCCATTCTGGTTTCATTACTATGAGATCAAACACCTTAAACAAATGAGTTTGCAGTATCACTTTTCAAAACACAAGTAAATTATAGAATGTTGTTTCAAATTCTCTCTCAATGAGAAAACTAGTCAGAACCCATCTCCACATCCCAAATTCCACTCCCTGCTCATTTTCCACTTAACCTGAATCAATGCCAACAATTCCATAGCTTGCTTTAGCTCCAAAATTAAGCACACAATAACCTTCTGTCCCATCCTCGTAAAGATCATGGGCTCTCTTTCAAACTAAAAGCATATTCAATACCATCTTTCACCTTTTTTCACTCTGTAATCATATCCAAATATGCCTTCAAAAGAACAGAAAATTCAATATAAAAAAAAAAAAGTGCCATCAGTATGTTTTTCTCTTGGCAGAGAGCTAAAACTTTTAACTCATATTTCTTCACAAAATACCAAAGAAAATAAGAAAATGTATGAAATATATTTTAGAAAATTTTGCCTATTTCCAAGAAGACCTGAATAAGCTCAATACAATTATTTTCAAACTCTTCTTAGCTACACCTCTTCTTATGGTTGGCCAAGTATCAACCTACATAGTTAGGAGCTAGTTTAAAGCACTATCCATGGTTTGCTGAACTATAGCCTTGACACCTCAATGCAGTTTGCGGCCAAAGATGCACCACCTTATTATTAGATTAGAAAGTAAAAAAAAACAGAGATAACAATTAACCTCCATAATTCATGTGATAGCAAGTCAAGAGGTGGATTGTTAACTATATTATGAAAATCACGGATATCACAAGTAGGGGGGCAAGTTGGGCAGGCCCAACCCGAATCAGACCCTAACCTGAACTCAACCCGAACTCGAGTTAGCCCAACCCGAACCCGATCTTGGGCTAAACCGGCCAACCCGAACCCAAAAATTCCCAAGTCAGGCAAGGTTAATCGGGTTGACCGGTTTCTTTTTTTTTTTTAAATTATATTAGATATCCAGATTATAATCAAAAGAAAGAATGCGTGGAGTAAATTTTATTTCTTTCCTTTTCCTCCAATTTTCTTAGCTACCAAACACAACATCATAACACCAAGAGTAAATTTCTTAAAATAAAACTCATACCCACATCAGCGACGTCTAATAGGTAGAACATCGAGTACAAATTCTCTTATTTGCTTAACTATCACCAGTTAACAACAACTCCATACTTTCAAATTTTTGTAACTTCTTTACTTTACTTTACTTTTACTCACATTCTTAGCAACCAACGGAACCACCACAGCCAAAATCACAGCAAATTACCTTATTGGAAGCAATCGGAACAACCTTCAACATCTAGGTCTGCTTATCAAGAATCCCGAGAGCATACGTACAGAACTGACCAGCAGTGGCTTTGCCAGAGTAGTTGGTGCCGACGAAATTGACTTGCGACCCATTTGGGCTGACCACGAGCTGTAACCAATTAGTCCTTTGTATTTCTCTCTCTCTCTCTCTCTCTTCTTCTTCTTCTTCTTCTTCTTCTTGTTTATTTCGTCTTCATCTTTGGTGATGGTGACGGAAAGACGACGGTGATGGCGGCGGCACAAAGAGGGATTCTCTGTAGTGGGGATGGAGGAGGTTCTCACGGCGTAGTGGTTCTCAACGGCTAGGGTTGTGTAACATTTGTTAGGGTTAAGAATGATATACACACATATGAACCGTTGGATAAGAAAAATGTAGGGTTGAGATCTAATCTGAATTTTTAAAAATAAAATATAGTAATTTTTCTAATGCAATTCGGGTTTCAGGTTGGCTCGGGTTAGAATTGTTCCAATCCGAAATTGGCTCGGGCTGGAAAATTTCAGCTCAAGACCAACCCGATTTTTGAACTAACAAGTCCAGGCCCGAAAAATATCGGGCTGCATTCGGGTTGGTCCAGGTTGAACCCACCCAACTTGAACCCCTAATCACAAGTCTCTTAAAAATCTCCTAAAACCTATTCCCATTAAATCTTGTCACCTAATGACCAAATCACTACTTTCAGAGCAATAAATCATCTATCATCATCCTTAAAATTATCTTATGAGTATCTTACAACACCACTTTTGTCTTGAAAAACCATCAAGTAATACCTAATAGAAGAAAAGACAATAAAGTAAAAAAAAAAAGGGAAGGAAGAAACAAAGAAGAGTGGCGATTGTCTCACTCTGCATGTGCGCACGCACGATAAAGAGAGAGAGAGATTCATGATGGACCAACACTCCCCCTCCTCCCCTCTTTCACCCCTTCCACCCAACAGGGCAGAAGTAAATAAGGAAACAACACGAATGCACAAAAGAAGGCAAGCTTTACAGACTTCTTAAAAATTTCATAAAGAAACATAAAAGGCCTGCTTCCACTTCTAAGTTCTAATGTATTCTCACATACAAAAAGTGGACAATATAGTAACTAATTTAGGCGCAGTATATAGGAAAAAAGTTGAGCATGTGCAAGTTCCAATAGCCAAAAATGAGACAAGTCGTAATGCCCATACCTTCGTTAAATACACAGAAAGATGCATCATCATGAGAAATTAAAGAAAGAACTGCTGCAGTGACTACTACTGCGTGCAAAGTTAGCTGGCTACAATTAATCACTAATACTCTAGTTAGTGTTATTGTCCATGGTTGACACCCAACAAAGAAATCAAACCAAACTATAAAATATGCATAAATGTAGAAATGAATTATGTATGTCTATGTGCATGGCAATGGTTAGTGACCTTCTTTATCAAATGTTGGCACTTAAGGTTTTTTTTTATTTTAATTTAAGAAAAACGAAAAGAAAAAAAATTGAACATACGGCAAATATGAGAGCCCAAATGGAAATTCTCAAATGGACATCGAAAACTGCGATACTTATTCTACATTGATGAATTGCTGAAGTAGAAGTTCCCTCGTAAAATTAAAAGATGTTAACATGGAATCTTGGAGGTGCCAAGAAAGAACTTTGTGGTATGGTTACATTTTTAACTAGAAAATAGAAAATGAAAACAACCCTAACACCTTGAATAAAAACAATCCACGGAACTCATTGAAACTTGAACAGAAAATGGTTTTGCACTTGACAATTCTTAAGTGTTCTCTGGATGTTTTCAAAAATGAAACACAATGAAAATCAATATTCTGAACCTTTTCTACTATTTATGGCTTTCCTTAGCTGTTGATGATCCTTCTTTGGCAGCACCTTTTAGATCAAAATTAAAAATAAAATAAAAAAGAATCCAGGAGTTTTTGTGCGTCATTTCATGAAATTCTTTGTCCTGAAGAAAAAGAAGAAATCAAAGTCCCTTGTTAATTTGCGTAGTTTTACAGGATTTACTACTACATCGAACTTACTGGACAAGGTCACTCCATGAGATCAAGTTATTTGACACATTAAGATAATGGTCCTTAAACAAAAGAAAAAAAATGATCAAAGGAGAGACAGAGTCTTCTTCTTTTTCCTTCTCTCTTTTCAATCCATATTCATCTTTCGGATTTCATGCAATCTTGTGCGAGGCTTGCAAAAGTAGACCACACATCAATATATCTTTGCCTAGAAAGTAAAAAAATAGGACTCATGAAATTGAATTTCCTCACCGAGTAAATTGAACCTTGATCTAAGTAATCAAATGTGATTAAACAATGTGGCAATGTGGTTAGAATCAGTTTTTTTTATTATTATTTTTTTTTTCTTCCAAGTAGTTGCTGCACGATTGTATGTGTGCCCAAACAGCTAGTCCATAGAAATATGGCATATCCCAATGTTAGTTCAATGGCATCAAGCATTATTGAGATATCTTCCTATTACAATGTTTTAACGAAACCTCATTTCATCTATAAAATACTACCATCGAAATATATTCTCTTCATAATTACATTTGTCCTACCACGTAGATTCACTTTAAGAGCTCGAATATCTGGTCTACCATATTGATATTTCAGTGGCATTGTGGAACTTGGATTAAAATAGTAGCATTTCACCTTCCATTGCAAATAAATTTTCCACTTCATCTACTAACATGAAAGAACCTTACCCTATTCACATATAGCAATCAACACAAAAAATGCACTTGAGGCAGTATTCCCAGGGTGGGGTGGGAGGTAGGCCTGCAAATGAACCAAAACTAGCCAAACTTTAAGAGAGAGATGAGATAGAAGAGAGAGTCTACAGATTTCAGATTTGTGATTTTTCAGGGGATTACGATGGGTATGGTTAGGTCTCTTTACTGAACCTTATAAGATCTCTCTTTGTTGGGCCTTAATAGGATTTAAGATTTGAAGTGAGGAAAAGAAACTTGATGGGCTCAAACAAAACTGCCAGACATGGGCTTTTGTGTTAGGCACATGGGGGGCTCGATAGGTTTGTCGAAGTGTTCATGAGCATTAGGAACCAAGTTGGACATCGTCAGGCTTGGCTCTTTTTTTAAAAAAAAGCCCAAAAATGAGTTTTAGTTCGATTCATTTACTTAATAAACCAATGTGAAGTTTTTTACCGAAACAAGCGTAAACTGCTTATAAAAGAACTGTGTTCATTTTCAACCCTACAATAGGATGGAGAAAATCATATTACAACTACAAGAATGTTAGAAGATGCCTTTTATTGTGAAAAGGAATCTTGGTGAGATCTAAAGCATCCAAACTACCAAAAAAGTGGATTGCATTACTCAATTCTAGAGAAAGACAGCTTTTCTATCTAAAGTCAAACTTGTCTACAGCAAAACACTAGCAATTAGTTAAAATGTTTGACAACCCAAACCATAAGCAAAGATAAAACCTAAACTCTCTCATTTTCATTTGATTGACAAGTTACCAAAATTCTATGCATTTCTTTCGAAAACCAAAATTAATTTCTGCATCTGAAGATGCTTTTATATATGAACAAATTCTTGGTAGGATCTTTCTATACCAAAACCTATTAACAAAGTGGTTCATTTACACAATACACGTTTAAGGCACCCTCCCTATCTATAATCAAAATTGTCTACAGCACAGTATTACAAGTTTTTTTTCTCAATTAGCTGACGTTCCAAACAATAGAAATAACCTAAATTGTTTCATTTTCATTATATTAACAATTCTGAAAATTTTACAAGCATAATATTCTTCTAGATCATCTGAATTAAGAATGTATCACATTAATGTTCAAGAATGAAGAATTATTCAATCATTATTGAAAATGCTAAAACAAACTGCGGGAATGCAAATGGAAAATTAACAAAGAAGCCAACAATCCAGAAACAAAAAGAGAAAAGAAAAGCAAATTGACATACATGAGGATTACGTATCGGCACCCTCAGTTGACCTTCCAGCAAAAGGATCATGAGAAGGGCCAGTATCCTGCCCGATGTGGCGTTGCACCAGCCGCTGCAGATCAGCCATAACCTTGTGCTCACGCTTTGATTTTTCCTCATAGTTAAACATTGCCAGCGCCCTCTTGTCCTCTGCACTATAAACCTGGTTTTCTTTCCTAATACGAATAGCATTCATCCTTTGATGCCGACTACCGCTCATCACATACCCGAGAGACTCAAATTTCTGAATCTCCTCGGCTGAAAGACCCACTTCACCTCTACGTGGGATACGCTTCCCTTGCTGAACATATTGAGCGATGGCATCACCTTCACCGGGCCTTAGTGCCCCTCCATAACTAATATGTCCTTCAGCCCTAGGCAAAGGCATTGGCCCGACCACCGGTTCACCATCCAAAGCAGGTTTCTTCTGTGATTCAATCAAATCTTTGAACATGAGCACTTCACTGTTAATTTCATTTTTCCCCGCATCGTCCACCTGAGGTATACCTTTTGCATCAATTTCAGAATCAGAACTCTTGTTTAAAAATGCACTCTCACTGTCAGTTTCAGGATGTTTGTTCTTCTTACTACGCTTTGACCGAGAAGATGAAGAGTGCCTCCCCTTCTTCGAGCTCACACGATCACTTGAATGTCTACTGACACCAGATTCCTCACTTTCACTCAGGCTTTCATCAGAATCGCTATCACTGCTCTTTCTTCTACTGTGGTTTCTCTTACTGCTCTTGTTCAGCCTACTCCTACTCCTACTCCTCCGTGTGTTCCTCTTCCGTCTCCTATTTTCTTCTGAGCCATCACTAGACTCATCCGATTCGCTGTCGCTTATCGATACCGATTTCCTACTTCTACGCATTGAACGCGAACTCTTGCCCTTTTTCTTTTTCCTTAACCGCGAATCATCTGATTCAGACGGCGAATCATCCGATTGAGATCCCGAACCAGATTCAGAATCTGAAGAACCACTTCTTGAACTTCCAGAATCCAGTTTTGAATTCATCTTCTCCATGCCTTTTTCTCTCTCTCTCAAAACGTTGTTTCCCTTCTCCTCTCCATACTTCTCTGTAATTTCCTCCCGTTCCAGTTCGAACCGTTCGTTCTCGTCTCTAGGAGGACTCGGTATGACATCCCATATACAATTCTTCAACATCTTCCTCAGTTTCTGACGTTTGAGACGCCGGTACTCTTCAAAACTCAGACCTCTCAACTCTTCATCCGAGTCGGAGTCCGCAACTCGCCCATTCCTATGATCACGATCAAGAAAAGGTGCGGGACGGTTCCTGTGGTCACCGTAGTTGGATCTTTTTCCCGAACTTAGGGTTTCAGATCTAGGGCTTTTTCTAGGGTTCGAGTAATCTGGAGACGGTCGACGATCATAGCGACGATCGGAATAGTGGTCATACCTGATGTGACCGTTGGTCGGGCTTCGACTGCGGCTTCGGCTAAAACTCCGGCCACGACGTCGGTAGTCACCGGAGTTGTCAGATTCTGGGGAGTAGCGACCATTTTCTCTGTGGCTGCGACGCCGTTCGGGGGGCAAATCTACCACGGAGGAGAGCCTACCCATCAGGGTTCAGCGGATAAAATCAACGATCGATCGGTTTCTGATGGACGCAATTATAAAGTCTGTTTGTTTGACCTTTCGAAA
Source organism: Cornus controversa (assembly GCA_026545225.1). NCBI lineage: Eukaryota > Viridiplantae > Streptophyta > Magnoliopsida > Cornales > Cornaceae > Cornus > Cornus controversa. The sequence goes on along the minus strand of CM048850.1, from coordinate 63,799,220 downwards.
AAAATTTATAGGCCGTTACTCGGTTATCTTCTGAGAAAAATTTAATAATAATTCATAAGTCGGTGCGGGACGAGCCGTTTTGTTAAATTATATAACACAAAATTGGGAAAAAGAATTCTACTTTTAAAATAAACTCATTTAAAGGACGTGCATTACACGTGAATAGAAAATAAATTAAAATTTTATTATAACACTTAAAATATTTACAATTATTTTAACACATTCAAATACATTAATTAAAATACTCAAAATTATTTTCATTATGTAACATTTATATAAACTCACTTGTTGAAAAAATAAAACTATAAGTTAAATATTATTCACATGGAATGAATCAAGTATAACCAAGAAATTAAAAAGTATAATTCTAACCATTATAAAACAACCTATTACTATTCTTTTGAAAATTTTAAAACTTTATTATTTTTATATTTTTAAGTTTTTCTTCAAATAAATCACTTTCTTTGATAGCCACCATCACAAAATTATTTTTAATTACTTCATTTTTACTATTGTTTATCTTAATCATAAAAATAAACAATTTTCCTTTACAACTTGTCACTTTGTCGTAAAATTCATTCATTTCATTGTCCTACAAAAAAAACAAATTTATTTTAGTAATATTGATACATTTCAAATGAATTGTTTTATCCATAAATTTTATAAGTGAGAGAAAAAATATTAACTGACTTTTTAACCGTATTAGCTCATCTAGTGAACAATTTATTAATAATTGACAATAATCAAGTATTGTTAGATATGCATTATTTGTTATATATTTGACTCAAAATTGCATCATAAATATACATAAATGAGTATACTTCATTAAGTAGTTTTTAAAAAATAAAATAAAATGTTTAAAGATATAATAGTACATTTGAAAGCATTTAGCGTCTTTTGTTTTGCAATTAGTACAACTGAGTTCATCCTTTCGTCCTTCAACTTTCTTCTTGGATTGCGCATTGTACCATGGTTTTGATGCATTTTTAATCTCTATAATTTTTGCTTCAAAAAAGTAATGTGTTTTCTGCAAGTTGAGATACAAAATATATATTTTTACCATAACTTAATTATAATCATGTGATATAATAAAGAAAAATTAAATGAATATATAATAATAATTTAATACCTTAAATGTCATTGCGGATTTTTCAATTATGTCTTTAAGTAAGAGTTTTTCAGCTTCTTTGAACAATTGATATTTTGCATTTCAAATGAGAGCATTTATATCTTTGTTATTTTTTTTTTTTTCCAAATCTGTCAAAATATAACAAATTATTGAAACAATATGTTGTTAATATGTACAAATACACACGTAATCATTAATTAAACCTTATTATGGGTTTCATGAACAAAGAAAGTTATAATTTTTGTTTATTTTCTGTTTGATTTTTTAACTATTGATAGTGTTCCATCAACCATGTCCTACCAATCATGATATTCTTTAAGTAAAATAAATAATTAAAACGTAATGTAATTAAGAAGAAATAAATAACCAATCAATATAATAATGTTTTGAATCTTTCAATTTTCATGTTAATTTGTAATGTAAATAATATTATTATTGATAATAATCTAAAAAAAACTTGTTAAATTTGTAACTACTAAATTATTAATTGTATTAAATTATTTATTACTGATTATTAATATGCATTAAAATGCACAATTATTAATTGTGCATAATAATAATTTTGATTATTATCAATAATAATATTATCTGCTAAACCTGTTAAATTATTAATTGTGCATAATAATCTAAAAAACACTTGTTAAATTATGCAATTGTGCATTTTTATTAAATTTTCATGTTAAATTTGTAACATGTTAATTATTGTTGTAATTTGTATCAAAAATTATTATAAAACAAATACTTCTAACAGTTGCATCAAAAGTCAAATGTTACAGCAATGTCTCATTTGTGAAATTTCTTTCATGTATTCCAAAAGCAGAGGTCCAAAAACAGAGGGCAAAAATATGCATATTATATATAATTTCATTGTCTTATCACAAATTCAAATTTCAAAAAACAGAGAGCAAAGAGCAGTAACACAAATTTAACTATTTTGAAAATAATAAAAAATGACGAATAAAAATAATAACTTAGATACATATAATATATAACTTCACTGTTTTGTCACAAATTCAAATTTTCAAAAACAAATGACAAAGAGTAGTAACCTAGAAAGCACGGATACTTCGTATAGGGGTGCCGTGTCCGTGTCGGACACTCGGACACGTGTCGGAAACTCCGTAGAAGTGTCATGGAATTTTTTTTTTTAGGACACGGCAAGGACACGCGGGGGACACGGCAAGGACACGCGGGGGACACGGCAGGGTACATTTTGTAATTTTTAAAAGTGCAAAAAAACCCCTAAACTTTTGCAAAGTTACAAAAAGACCCCTTTGAACTATTTTTTTTAGCATTTCAGCCCCTCATCTTCTAAAAATTGACATCTTGACCCCTTGAAATAACTATAATGACATATATAATTTAATATGACTATTATACCCTTTTCTATATAAATATAGTATTTTCTAAAATAAAAAATTTTAAAAATAAAAATTAGTTAGATAAAATTCCTAAATAATAAATTTAGAAACAAAAAAAATAAAAAAGCCAATATAATGAACATCCTTTTTGAAAATACATTAATTACTTGACAATAAATTGAAGTATTTGTGTGATTTATTATTTTTTTATTGTTAAATTTATGGTATTGTGGATATTGGTTAACTTGTTGAATATATATTAATATATTATTTCATAACCGTATCCCCTCCGTGTCGTGTCCTGTTTTTTTGAAATTTGCCGTGTCGCCGTGTCCGTGTCGTGTCGTACCCCGTGTCCCGTGTCCTTGTCCATGCTTCTTAGGTAGTAACACAAATTTAACTACTTTGAAAAGAAGAAGAAAAAAAGGAGGAAGAAGAATAAGAACTTGGTTGCATATTATATAGAACTTCATTATCTTGCCACAAATTCAAATTTCAAAAACATAGGACAAAGAGCGGGAACACGAATTTAACTACTTTCAAAATCAGTACATACTCGTCATACAACCATTAAGAAGATAAAAAGAAAAGAACTTACATGTAAGCCGACACGAAATCGAATTGAATGATTCTTGATAAAATCTGACAGGAAGCTGAAAGCCATGTTGATAAGAGTCGAGAGGAAGATGAGAGCCGTTTTGATAAGAGCCGGAAGAAGACGAGAGCCGAGACGAAAAATGGAGAGCCGTAGCCGAGAGCAAGAGTGATTTTATAAGTGTTTAGGGTTTTGTGGATTATAATTCAAATTTTTTTAAATTTAGAAATTAAAAGAAAGGATTTTGCTTGGGTAATTCTATTTTTGAAGATCTGTAACCGAGAGGTAAGGTGATTTTAGGTGTTCAGAGTTTTGCAAGTTATAATTATATATTTTTAAATTTAGAAATAAAAAGAAAGAGTTTTGCTTAGGTAATTCTATTTTTTTAATTTAAAAATAAAAGGAAATGGTTTTGTTTGGGTAATTCTTTTTTTTTTAATTTAAAAAAAATAAAAAAATATTATTTCTATTTTTGGAGAGCCGTAGCCTAGAGAAAGAGTGATTTTATGTTGCGTTTGGTACGCAACAATGGAATGGAATGGAATGCCAATATTACCTTTTTAATATCCATTCATTTATTTGGTAAGAAAATATAAAATGAGAATGACCATTTCGCGTTATTCATTTGGAATGAAAAAAATGAAAATTCATTACACTACTTAACCAATGAAATGGTCATTCCATTCCCAATAAATATTAAAAAAATAAATCTAGTTATCAAAAATAATGTAATCTCGTATCATTTCATGTTTGAAACCAAATAATAAAATAAGAATGACCATTCCATTTTCACTTTAATGGAATGCTCACTATATTCCATTGTTGCGTACCAAACGTAGTATTAGGGTTTGAGGGATTATAATTCTATTTTTTTAAAATTAGAAATAAAAAGAAAGGGTTTTGCTTGGGTAATTATATATATTTTTAATTTCAAAATAAAAAAGGAAAGGGTTTTGCTTGAGTAATTCTCTTTTTTTAATTTAAAAATAAAAAAGGAAATGGTTTTGCTTTGGTAATTCTCTTGTTTTAATTTAAAAATAAAAAAGAAAATAATTTTGCTTTGGTAATTCTATTTTTTTAATTAAAAAAGAAAAGGGTTTTACTTGGATTATTCTATTTTTTATTTTTATTAATTTAAAGAAAAATAGTGTATTGAAACTAAAAAATTATTTTGTACTTTTAATAGTACTATTATATATATATATTTATCTAATTATTCTATTTTAATACTCACAGCCACTGTCAAATTAATTTAAACAAATATGTCAACAATTTGTCCTTTTTTTACTTGATAATTAATACGGTTAAAAAAAGCATAGTGGAAGTGAGAATAAGGGAGGGTAATATTGCATTTGAATTGGTAAATGGAAAAAATGAATTAAACTACCAAAAAAATATTTTTAATATTTGGTTAATAAGAAAAACTAAAGTAAAAGCATTATTTATTTAGTCTCTGTTCTTTTTTATAACAATCAAATTTTATATATCTTTATAATAAGATAAATTTTAAAATGAGAATGTGTAAAAACTGAATGTCCAGATTCCATTTATAGCGAAAGTATTTTTTTTACACTTAACTCATTTAGGTTTTGTTTGGATTGGTTTTCGAAAAGCGACTTTCGACTTTTCAAGTTCAAAAGATATTTTAGAAAGTGTTTGGTTTGGTAATGCTGAAGAGTTTCAAAATTCAATAAGAACGTTCAAAGGAAATTGGTGGATACCAATTTCCTTATTTAACTTCTACTTCTCTTTATTTTCTGTGTAAAAGTCGAAACAAAAACTCTATCAAACAAAACCTTAGTTATTATTTTGCACCATTTATTCTTACACCATAATATTAGGGTTGCAACTCGAGCGGATTGGAGGTACAACTCGGGCTTAACCTTACATTTAAAATATTCAACCCTAACCCAACCATAATCCAACTTTCAACTCTAACTACTCAATCATAACCCGACCCATCCTTAAAGTTTTAAACTCGAGTTGAGATTTTGAATTAGAAAGTTGGGTTATCTATATCACCAATCTCCATGTTAATTGATCTTTAATAAGTTTCACATTAGATTACTCCTAAAAAAAAAAAACTTAATATAAATTTCAAATAATTTTTTAGAAAATTAATTATCCAAAGTGTTAACATACAATAAATTGATATTTAAATAAAAGAAGAAAAAAAAAGTTATCATAATTTGAATATTATATATAATATATTTAAAATAAAAATTATGTAAAAAAATAATATTATAATTCGAATTTGGGTTGGACTCGGATTGTTAATGCCTCAATTGCAGTCCAACCTTAATTAAGTTTGATTGAAAATTTTCAATTCAAACTTAACCCTAATTATAAAAATAGTTATTCAAACCCTTAAAAAATCGAATTGAAATTGCACCCCATTTTAATATAGATAACAAATAAGGAAATTTAGTTTAAGAGATGGGAAATATGTGAATTATTAAAAGGTGACTCCAATGGATTGTTGAAATTAAGTGGAAATTTTAGTAAGAAGGAATTAGAGTGTGGTAAGTGCATGAGTTATCTCCTTGGTATCATCTCACTTGTCAGGTGGTGACTGAGCTACACCTCAGTGCTAGGGCTATTTTAGTCTTTAACTGCGGTCATTTCAAAGTCATAGACTCCCTGTACACAACGTAGAGGTGTCTTGTGTTCAACTAGGATGGCAATTTTTTCTATCGACGGATTTCGTCCTCCTCCGTCTCAAATAAAAATTTTTTGGCATGCCTCTAATAAGATTAGAGATGGATATAATTTTTTTTAAGAAAATTTATCTTCGTACCCGTTTAGTTTTGATTATATATATATATATATTAAAATAATTGTATAGAGTGTGCTATTTCTTTTATTATTATATTATTTGTATAAATATAATATATTAGATATATGGCCGTCACTATGATTTATTTTCTTCAGTAAAAAGTAATTTTTAAATTTAATTCATGGGTTTGATTGAATAACAAAAATAGAAAGAGAGTTAGAGAGAACTTATAAGTTATTTGAAACCCTAAAGATCTTTCAGCGACAATTTTATCCCGGTAAAATCGTGAATGTACTCTCTCTTTATCTTGTTCTTTTCTATTCTTCTTTTTATCATGTGACTAAAAGAGAACTCTCTCTATCTTATGTACATAATAAATCTATAATAAAAAATTTATCTTGTTCTGCTCTATTCTTCTCTTTATCATGTGACTAAAAGAGAACTCTCTCTATCTTATGTACATAATAAATCTATAATAAAAAATTTTTTGAAGACCAAAACTGTTTCTATCTCTATCTACATATGTATGTTTGTATCATTCTCTTTGATCTAATATATTGGGGAGTTTTGACTGTAGAAGTGTTGTATTATCGCTTAAGTATATTTAGTCCAAACATTAAATTCAAAACAAATAAATCAAATAATTTTAAGAATTCTGTTGGTATACGCTAATCACAAACTCGCTAGAATTTTTAAAGAAATGAATTAAATATTGCCTCTAAACTAATTTAGAAAGTACTCAAAGAGGGACACAATGGGGTTGATTGCTTCGAAGGAATTAACTAATTAAGGTATATTGCCTGTCATTTTGTCAGGCGTGTGGTGAATCAAAAAGTGGCCATTGATTTTATTTTTGGGTAGTGCGGTGTACAGATTTAGACGATCGTTTACGATCCCAGCTAATAAAATTTTTTTTTTAGACTTTCAAAAAAATTTATTTTTTTATATTTAAGCTGTAGAATGTATTAAATAGGCTCTTATAATATAATTCATCTTATATTTTCATTAAATAAGTGATATTGAAAACTAATAAAACTTTTCATCTACTATTTGATTTTATCTATTAAATTCTTATTTTTAATTTTTTATAGGTGTTTCTCTTATCATTTTGGCGACATTTTTCTTTTATCCTCTCCTCCTTTCAGCGAATAGTGTATTAGTCTTATATTAATAAAAGTTTTTATTCTATCTTATATTAAAAAGCGATAAAACTTTTCATCTATTCTTACTTTTTCTAATTTTCTACCTTTATTTAATTAAACTCCTAATTTTCTTTTCTTTATTTTTTTTTATCCTTATCTCTCCTCATTTTTCTCCTCTTCTCTTTAGAGATGTCTTCTTCTACCCCCTCATTACAGTCTCTCCGTCACTCCATCTTCTATATATATATATATATATATATTCTCTTACAAATTTTGTTAGTTTTAGACTTTTCTATATTTGTTTTCTTAAAGTAGTGAATTTTTATTTGAATTTAATAACTTAATGGAGAGCTACAAAATAGAAATAAAAGTGTTTGAAGAATTTATTAGAGCATTGAACAATATTTTATAACATGAGGTTCTATTATTCTTTGACTTAATTTATTTTGTAGTTTTATTATTATTTGTTATCATAGAAATTATATATTTAGTTTATAGTCATTTTTATTTATATTAATGAATATGTCCAATAGAAGATATGAATCTCGATGTGAAAAACTTGAAAAAAGAGTAAAAAAGATAAAATAATTCAATATGAAAAAAGAACTATTGATAAATTTGTTACAATTAATAATCAAAATATAAATAAAAATAATAATTAAAATTTAATAATAAACAACCAAGTTATCTAATTAGTAACTTTGCATTTAAAAAATAAGAAAAATGATTCTTAAATAAAAACTATTAACTATTGATATTAATATTTTAAACATTAAAATGCCACTGTTTTTATTTTTCGACTAAGGACTCAAATGTTATTTGAACCGGCCCTGGCGGTGTACAAATACATATGCAAATCTAACAAATTAAGCAATTACTGAGCATCTTGTAATCATCGTGGTGGTACGTACACTGGTATATTTCTCCTCTGGAAGCTACAGAATCTAGTCATAAAGCATTTAAAACAAATGAATTTACTGTATGTTATAAAGTTAGTAGGAGAAGGGTCATGAACATGATGGCTTGTAGCTTACGATATTGTTGCGACGATTGGCAGTAATATATGTCGATTTTGTATTGTAGGGACCAGAATGTCAATGTTGTAGGGTTTGCTACTTTGATTTCCATTAATCAAGGATGAAAATAGAATAATAGGCTGTTCTTTTTTATTATATATATATATATATATATATATATATATATATATATGTTTCTTGGCTAGTTTAACTTAACAAAGAGACTTTACTATAATCTTGACCTATATATATTTTGTTACTTCTATACTGTACAAGAATAGAATAGGGCACGGTGGTTGAAAGGATTTGTTTTTTCCCGGTGGTTGGCAACAGACAAAATTTATAAATTTTTTTTTTTTATATTTATAATTTACGTTCACTGAAGGATATAAATGAAATTAAATTGAAATGAAAAAGGACTGAAACTTCTTAGAATTTGCATTAAGATGGAAAAGTGGATGCATGATTAGGCTTACAAAAGAAAGGATAATGATACGTGCTAATTTGCTTTTATACGTGGTCAAATCTTGAAACTTCCATAGTCAGTTTCAGATGTTTCTATTCGAGTGAAGCAACAAAATTTCACCACATAAGAGATTTGTATGTTTAAATATTGTGCTCGCTATTTTGAGATGTTTTTGTATTAAATTATTAGGTACTCTTTGATATATACTTTACCTAAATTTGTTGAAACTTGCATGTAGGAGGCGGCTTGAAGAAGAAGGTTACATCTACATGACATTGATACAAGGTAGGACGCAACAATATACATATGGCTTCTTAATTAATTGATACACACATATACATATATATATATATATATATATATATAGTCTCCTTGGAGTGCATTTTGTAAGTAAAGGCTCCTTTTTCTTGGATACCTAACCAGCAGCAGCAGCAGTATTAGTGCTGGGTTGGGTACCAGTGAAGTGACACGAACGTACTGTCAATTAAGAGACAGATATATGAAAGGCTTGCAGGAGAAACTTGGGCTTGTTTACTTGACACACAAAAGGTTGACCAATAGAACAGAGAAGAATTCATTTAGTGGGTTTCATTTCATGTCATCAAATGATAAACTAGTACGTACGTACACAAACTGTAGCTAGCTTAAAAAACAAGGAATATATTGGCGATCAGGAGCTAGCTAATTAAGTAAGGGGGGATTGATTGATAACTAGAGTTTTCAAGTGTGAACATTGAGTATTAAGGGGCTTAGCTCCTTCAAGAGGAAAAGGGTGTGACTTTGACATGACACCAGAGAGAGAAAAAATTCTTGCATGATTAGCCTGCAATGCAAGGGAATCAATATATATATATATATATATTTGTGGAGGAACAGTGATATAGAATTCACCCTTGTCTAAGCAAACCTACCTACAGTTTTCTCTTTTAGCACTCTTTATTTCCTTCCAACCTTTCACCTACCATGGAGCAAACCCACTTCTCCTAAATGGGCTGGCTTCAATCCCTCCTCTCCCCGTTGAAGAAGATATGGGTTCGCCTTCATTCCAACCATAGAAAGCGTATTTTCCATTTCCCTAACTACTCTTTTTCTTTCTTTCTCAAGTGTGTGTGTGTATATATATATATATATATATCATCTCTGCAATTGATGATCAGTACCCTGTTTTAGTTCCAGTCATATTTATATACCTCTTAATTATATGTACGTGTTATTTTGGTTGTTTTTATGTCATGTTACTTTGTTTGATCATTGCATTATTATCATCCATCTTCTCTCAAAGCATTCACATATTTGATCAAACATATATATATATATATATATCCTTTTCCTTGCACCATCTTTAATTCTTTTCCAGACATTCTAGTTTAAGTCTGTTTTGCGCCCTCTTTATATATAGTGATATTAAATGGCTCTACCCAAAATTAACCAGAGCATCATTAGTAGTAGTAGTGTGTATATATATATATAACAGCATTCTGTTTTGGTGTTGTACGTCTTAATTAATTTACAGGAAAGGGAATATACATCCTGTATGAAGATGTGAAGTCCTGCTCATGTGAAGATGTGCACGTACTGTGGTCAATACTGGTGGAATCTGATACAACTTTACTGCAAAAGTAATATTGAATTAGAGTGAATGAAACATTTTTCAATTTTCATGTACATACACTACTTATTTACTAGTACGAGTACATAAAATTAATACAAGTCATATTTCCCTTTGATTTTCCTTTTCCTTCCCTCTGCAACTTAAATTTTCTTATATAGTAACTATATATATGGGGTTCTTATAACAAGTTTAATTTGCCAGCTGGTTAGCACTTCTTAGTGTACGTTCCGGCCTAATTTCTCTCTTGTTGCAAATATTATAGACTATCATGCATACTGATCAGATTTTCTTTTTCATCCATCCCTGTCCATTGATTTAACAGTACCATGCATGTCCATCTTCATCTTCATCTTCATCTTCATCTTCATCTTCATCTTCTTGTTTATTGCAGCTAAATGAGTAGTTTTTAGTAACTATATATATGCTTACTTATTTCCCAAAACCAGATGAAATTTCTGATCCTTAATTACCAAATCAATTGAATGACAAATTAATCTGCACATACTAGCTGAGGTGGGCCCCACATCTGTTTTCCCCAATCCCCTGTTTCTTGGCCTCAAACACTAACATCTCTTTTTAGAGAAGAGATCGAGATGAGCTATTAATTAATTAAACTCTGCTCTGTTCTGTTCTTGAAGATCTACCTTTCAAATCGAAAGGAGATGAGATATCTAATACTCGTAAGTAATAAACCTATCTATATACCAACTAATCCATCTATCTAATTCCACCTTTCTACGTCCTAGCTCCTGCTAATTAATATAGGTTGCTAGGACTAGGAGGAATAGAGTAACCTTTGTCATTATTAACAAAAACTAATTGTTTTTAGACATGACCTTATACCAAATACCATAATAATTCAATTGTGATCACACAATACTGTCACCATGTTAACGTACAGGTTTACCCACTAATCTACTGCTTTTAGATTCGTTGGTTGTGAACATGTATTATCTAGGCATCTAAATGCATCCCATTCAGATCAAATTCCATCACTATCACTTTTAATTTAATCCGAATTTGTTAAGAGTTATAAATCATTCACAGATTGTATATAATTAAATTTATAACTAATTTATTATTAATCGGATAACCAACCCGATAACTCGATTGAAAAAATAATATAAGTTTTTTTTTTTAAAAAAATTATTTCAAAAGAGATGAGCAAATAATGATAAAAAAAATAAACAAATAGAGAAGCTTGAGAAGAAAAATAAAATATAGAGAAAAAAGTAGTAGAAAAACAAGCATTTGACTTTGTATTAAAGAAAACAACAGAGGGAGGGAGGGAAGAAGAAGGAAATAATGATTAAAAAAAATGTATTAATAGTATGTAAATATTAAATTTTATGATATTAGATAATATATTTGTAATAAATTTTACATTATATTATATGAGATTGGATTATTATCGGATCAGATCGGCTATAATTCATATCCGATCTGTTTATCTAACATATTATTGGATGAAATCAGATCGCTAATAGGTTATTGAATTGTATGTTCAATTCATATCCTTTTATATTCAGATCAAAATTCGATTTATTCACAAGTCTAATATTAAAGTTTCTAAACAGTGAAAAGCTAATTTTTCGGTCCTGACCCTCAATCTCGATCACTTTACCATATGCAGCTCACATAGATTTCTTAAAGAAAATAAAATTTGGTGGGACAAAAGACCAGCCATTTTTAATTTCAGTTACTCTCTTTTGTAATCTTAAATTAGATTAACAGGATAACTCATCAGTCATGATAAACCCGTGCATGAGAAGAAAAAAAAAAGGAGGTTATATATATATATATATATGGAAGTATGGAAATGAAAGTTGCCAAAATGTCTGGCCACCCGGGTTTTGTTCCATATGGGCTGTTCAAATCTGTCTCGTATAGTCGTATATATAAGGGAAATGCTAAACGTCATGAAATTTTATCATGAATTGACTTCATGAATGATGTGACAAGTGATAATACCATTGACATTCCGTGTATAGGGGGAATCCCACCAATACTAACTTACCATTTAATTGTCACATCATTCAAGATAAAAATTGATGAAATATTTTTATGACGTGTAGCATTGCTCTATATATAATTGCAGTAAGTATGGTTTTTTTTTTTTGAGCAATGATACAAGTTGCTGACATTCCGGCATAACAAATACGGCAGAATTGAAAGTTACCTTTCAAAATTTACCGAGTTTTAATTTTTTTTTTTGAATATTCGAAATTACCCTTTGCTTTAAAAAATAAATTATTTGTTTAAATATTTTTTGAAAATCCGAAGCTACCCTTTGCTTTAAATTTTTTTATTATCTCCTAAAGGTATTTTAGTTATTATTAATTTTGATACTTAAAATTTCTTAATTTATCTTTATTTAAACAATTCTGAAAATACAATGATGTTAGTTGAACACTGGAGAAGTATTTGAACAGTCAATAAGAAATTCTATTCACCTTTTTTTTTTTTTTTTCTCTCCCTTGAAACAAGAAAACCAATTAGACACCGAGCAAAATTAGTGATGGCGGTTTTATTTCTCAATCTTGATGGCACGGCATATTTCTTCATGGATATTTTGAAAATTGTGACTCACAAACAATTTTCACAATACTAAAAAATTTTGAAACGGAAGAAGTATGTAATTCCATTGGTGCGTGGGAGGGAGAACAAAACAAAGACTTTTGGTCATATTATACTTAAAACTCTTGATGATATTAAAATAATAACAACAAATAATATTTTTTCCAATTATTTGGATCATTAAACCTAGACAGATTTTAGACCGATCATTTTATCCATTTCTGGCTCACCGTGGCAAGAGTTTTAGATTGATTACCTTTAGCAGGGCTTGGAATTGAAACGAGGCTAGTTTTTAAGTTTTAATTCTGCAAAAACAATCTGTAAGCTAACTCATATGTCAATGGTATTATTAATTTTCATTTATTTTATAATTTTAAAGAAATTCATGTTCGCCCCCATCATATTCTACATTTGAGTTCAAACAATAGGTGATGTATGTCATTAATTGTATTGAAAATGAAATGAAGGTAGCCGAATTTACAACCCAAGTCAATTCAGGTTATCCAGGAAAAAAAAATCAGGTTATGCCACTAGAAAGAGTTTCTCTAACGAAAAGACTTTTAGTGCTATTATTTTACTTCCCAAATTTTTAAACTTTTTTTTATAGGATTTACGAGCATAATGTATTTTAACCATTTATTTTTAAAATAATAATGTAACAAACAAATATTGGTAAATTATAGAGTATACGATTAAAATCTTTCCGCTGTAGTGGATATGAATCTACTATTTTTTCCCTATTGTACGATTGTAATATTATATGTCATTTTAATTGCACTCGAGTCCTGATGTTTTACGGTGCAATTAAATTGAGGATGTAATACCATGCAACAACAACAGTATATTGCGTTGCATTATGGTTTCAGTGTTGTTGTGGTTTTGGATCATTCTCAAAGGATCAGTTTGATTGGAAAGGAATAAAAATAAAAAAAGGAAAAGGAAAGGGAAAGAAGTGGAGGATTTTTTTTTTGTGTTTGGTATAAATTTTTTAATAAAAAGAAAAGGAAATGGAAGGATTTGGAGAGATAAATAATAGGGCTTTTGTTATCCTTCCAAAAATTAAAAGAAAAGCAAGAAAATAGTAGTATTTTTGCCCTTATTTTGATGAAAACTAAAATTTGCTCTTTTAAATATAAAAATGGTATAATGGTAAATTTCTTAAGTACTTTCCTTCTATTTCTTTATCTAAACATGTTAATTATTATTTCTTTTATTAATCAACCAAATAAAATAAAAATTTAATATTATCTTTCAAATTTTTTCTTTTATTTTATTTTCTCTCATTATTAATCTTATCATTTCTTTTCTTTTTCATGCTACCAAACACAGCCAAAGTAAATAAACTACATTCGTTAGCATTTGTGTTGCATAAATATTACTGTAGATTCTTGATTTAGAATACACCGATGCCATGCACCGATGCCATTTTAGTAGTTGGATATAAGAACATCTATTTTAAGCCAATTTATTGTCTCTCCTTTGTTGGGGCTTGCCGTAGGGGTGCACAAAAATCCATTCAAACCGTGAAACCAAATTGGATTGGACAATTTGATTCGATTTTTTTAAGGTCCGGTTCAATCACAGTTCCAAAATCTTGAAACCGTGAATAAACGGTCCGGTTCCGATTTTATGTATCTTAGGACCGGACAGAACTGTATACATATAATATATTTTAAAATGTTAAATTTATAACTCCTTCCCCGTATCGGGACCTATCCCCTTTTTCTCATTCTTTGGCTTGCTCCCTCGGTAGGTCACCTCGATCTAGCTATCCAATTCAGGATTGTCAAAGGGCTTTAGACTCAGTGTGAATCGAGGATCAGGAAATAGTGAGTTATAGCTGCTATGCGACTCTTCTCCGAGTAGCCTGCCAAGCCTATATCTGGTCTCTCTCTCTCTGTATATTCTTTACTGGTAATGTAATATATATTTTATGGAGGTGGTTCTCTGAAATTTTGCAAATGGAAGGAAGTGTCTGATGTTCCTTTAATTGGTGTTGAATAATTGACCGTTTGTTTTCTTGTGGAGGAAATGAGGGATGCTTTTTGTTTGTGTCCAAATATTGCTGTGAGGGATCAAGTTTCAAAAACTATGATTAATGGGTTAGGCTCAAACTCTCACTAGGGATGTCAACGGGGCGGGTTAGGGATGGGGCACCCCTTTCCCAAACCCTTCCCACGAATAAAAAATTCTTCCCAAATTCGATTCGGGGCTCCCCGCATCAGAGTCGGGGCGGGTTCGGGGCTCTCCGATATATATATTTTTTAAGAAATATAATGCAAACTTAAACGAATTTACAATAAATTTTGTAAAAAAAAATTAAGTATAGACTAATACTTACAAATGATAATAAAAAAAAATGTTGTTAAAATTTAAAATTATCATAACTAATGAAAAAAAATATTAATCATAGTTAATAAAATAATATTTATTTATATATTTATCATTAATCGGGGTGGGTTTGGAGCTTAGCGAATTTTAAACTCTTTTTCCAAACCCGCGCCTAACCTGATTAGTATGATTCCAAACCCGTCCCATTAGGGGCGGGGAGGGGTGGGGCCCCGACGGGGCAGGTTAAATTAACATCCCTAACTCTCACAAACACAAACACAAACTCTCTCTCTCTCTCTGTGTTCTAATTTCTACTTACAGTTGCAAGCTTTATACTGAGGACTTGCTAAAGCTCAAAAGAAAATAGATCCATTGCACAAATCGAATGCTCTTACATTCTCTCTCTCTCTACACACTATAAACATCATGAAATTAAGAATCGAAGACCCGAACTGGTTCTTTGTGGTCTGATTCCACTAGTTAAAACGGTTTGGTTCGGTTCCATTTTTGGTGGAATCGAACCGGTTCCAAAATGTTCAAAAATCGGACCGTGTACATCCCTAGCTTGCTGGCTTGGTGCTTGTATCTCGTTTTTGATTTAAAAAAATTATAAAAGATTTATCTATTTATTTTTGTAAAATAACATGTTCACTATTCACATTAGGGGTGCACAAAAATTCGTCCAAATCGGGAATCCAAACCGAATTGGACCGGACCGGACAATTCAGTTCAATTTTTTTGCTATCCGGTTTGGTCACGGTTCCAATTTTTTGGAACCGTGTAGTAACGATCCGGTTACAATTTTCGGTCTCTCAGGACCCGAACTGTTTCTATATATATAAATATAAAATATATTATATCTAATATTTAAATATTATACTTATAATATAACTGCAATCTTTGTTGTTTGAAATATTATACTTATAACATACTTATAGTATTATAATTATAGGTTGGTGAACCGTGGAACCGAACTTGACCAAATCGGTTCTTCGCGGTTCGGTTCAGTCCGGTTCTATACGGTTAAACGGTTTGGTCCGGTTCTATTTTTAGTGGAATCGGACTATACGATTTAGTTCCAAAAAAGGTCAGAACTGGACCGATTCGGATCGTGTGCACCCAAATTCACATACAAACAATGAAATATCTAGGCATGTAAAAATTGTATAAAATATTGCTTAAAATATAAAACAAAATTAAATTTTTTTCGGTAAATAAACAAAATTAAATGCATCCTTTTTTATTTTCTTTTATCCCATAAAACGGGTCCTGGATTCGCACATATATATAAATAAAAGTTTATACATCACCCCCAAGAAAGCCTAGGGTTTAGTTTTCTGTGCTCCGCCGCAGTTAGAAGCAATCTCTCACTGAGGAAGAGCTTCATCATCACAGACATGGTTAGCCAGTTGAATTTTTCTCTCTTCTTCCGACTTTTCAAATCATATCCATTCTCTTTCTTTATGTATACATGCATTTTGTAGTAATATTATATCTGTTGTTGGATTTTTGCAGTCGCTGGTGGCTGGGGAAGAATTTCAGCACATTCTTCGTGTGCAGAACACGAATGTCGATGGCAAACAGAAGATCATGTTTGCACTCACTTCCATCAAAGGTATCGGTCGTCGTTTCGCCAACATCGTCTGCAAGAAAGCCGATATCGACATGAACAAAAGGTTCTTTACTATTATTGATCTCTCCTTTTCAATTTCTTTTCCAATACGATTTTATCTTTAAGGTTTATTACGGATTTCTCTAATTTCCTTTTAGTCTTCGATTCTAATTTCCTCATATATGTTATTGTTATGATTATGACCGACCTGTTAATTGTATGTTGTGGTGCATTGATCCTGGTTTTCTTAGTCTAAATGTCTCCTTAGTATTCAGTTTAATATTCTTTTTCTATTTCTTGATCTTTACCAAGTGGTGTTTTTTTGTTTTGTTTTTTGATTTATTTCTGTGCTTGTGCTCGATTTTTGTCTTGTTTTGATTTTGATTGTCTATAGTCTGTTCTGATTGTATTTTGATGGTGATAATTTTGTGAATTCTATAGTTGTCCCCTCCATCATTAATTTTGGGTTCATTTTGATGCAATTTCTATGACTGGTTTCCTTTTTTTAAGTGGCAAAAAAGTGGATTAGTGACTGCAAGGCAAATATAGGTAGAAAAGAAGCTTATGAAAATAGAAACTACATAAATGATTCACTAGGGATTCACTAGTAGATGCATGTTTAGAGGGTCAATAATGGTTGATTAGTTTCATTGCGTATTCATATCACTTGAGCTTGAGAATTTGGTCATTTTCATTAGGATGGGCAAAGGAAACGGAGTCCTAATGAAAAGTAATTTAAGTAAGCTGTCTCCTTTTCTGACCCCATTCTTTCCCTGAAGCAAATTCAGGCTGATGTTGTGATGTCTAACCTCGGTTATCTTCAAATGACAGTACAATTTTCACCCAAATTTGCCAGATTACTGCCAGATTTTGCAGTTTCTCATTCATGATGGGGTGTTTTACTTTCCAAGCCTATGTAAAAGATGCAATGGAGACATTCAATTATGCAGGGTAGTCTACAATCAATTGTCCATTCTTCTTGTTATGCATATAGGTTATCAACTTAAGTGGTTTTTTGAATATGATAATGGATCTATTTTCTTTTCCCTTGTTAGTTTTCTGGATTTGCAGCCTCTTTATGTATTTTGGGAGTTATTGTATAGTGGATAATCTGAAGTAGCAAGAATGGTATTGTCTAAATTCTTTATTCTTCTACAGATTTGATTTTTCTAATTTTTCTAAATTCATTCTTGTAGGGCTGGTGAACTTTCAGCTGCAGAAATTGATAGCCTAATGGTGATTGTTGCAAACCCTCGCCAGTTTAAAATCCCTGATTGGTTTTTGAACAGGAAGAAGGATTATAAGGATGGGAAGTATTCGCAGGTCACATCCAATGCGCTGGACATGAAACTGAGGGATGATCTTGAGCGGTTGAAAAAGATCAGGTTTGCTTCTTTTTATTTTTACTTTTTTATCTCAACATAACCATATTTTGTGGCTATGGCTATACGGGACATTTCTTTTTCCTCAATTTTCAAATGTGACAACATATATATAAAAGAAAAACCACCTAGGTAGCATAGAAATGGACACGGGCAAGAACACAATACAGCACGAATGCGTTGGAATAATGATTGGATCCTTAAGGAATAGGATATGAACATGGCGTGAGTAGAAGAATATATAAATATATTTTTTATTTTGTATGCATTTCCTATTTAAAAGATAATAAAACTGTGATTAATTTATAATTTTAAACTAAGAACTGAATTTTAGAAAAATGACCCTAAAAAGCATTTGCTGTAGGCTTGATTTGTGGTCTACATGTGTACAATGTCATATCTTCCTAAAATAAGAAAGATTTGACTCTACGGAGTGTGTTCATCTTGTTTCTAAGATCATTGAACATGTTTCCTTGTAAGAAATGTTTCTGCTACACAAGTTTTCTGATATGTCTTGGTCAAGTGTTCAAAATAATGAACTTAATTTTGATATTATGGTCATGTTAACGAGGTGTGCAATGCGTCTTTGAATGTATGCTAAGTGCAGTGTCTCATGCATGTTCTATGTGGTCTTGTCACCTTCACAGAAGTGTATATGGTTCTTAGGTGCCAAGCTAGTAACATGGAGTCTTGTTATTGAATTTGTATTTGTTTCTTCAGATTATTTGCTATTTGAACTCTCGATTACTTAATGTTTCACATTGGGACAGGAATCACCGTGGTCTACGTCATTACTGGGGTCTTCGAGTTCGTGGGCAGCACACCAAGACTACTGGCCGTAGGGGAAAGACTGTTGGTGTTTCTAAGAAGCGATGATCTGGCTGTCCATTTCTGTTGTTCCTGTGATGTTTCTTTGTGCTTTAAACTTTTTCAAACAAATTAGCACGTCTTAAGAGTTTGGTCCATTGCTTTTTTGTATTTCTTGACCATATTTTGTGTTCTATGTGACAGTATTACGGGATCTGGGCAATTTGTTAGTGTTCTAGTTTCTATCATTTAATATTGAGAGTTTTGATATCTTTAGCACTTTAGAGATCTTAGAATTCAGAAGAGTTGATGATATGTTATTGTGGGATGCTTGATTAGTTACATATTGAAGTGTTGTGGTTAGTGCAGCCGCTCTCTGAATAATCTTGGTCATATCTATTTTGCAATTGTGGGAATATACTTTCAAGCTTAATTCTTTTGATTTGATATTTGAAATGGTATTTTCAAGCTTCTATTTCTCTACACAATGATATGATACTGTACTGTGCAGATCAGGATGAGTTTGCCAGTTTTGTAGATTCTACCTAGTTGTTGGACTAGTTCCTGATTCTCTTGAATTTTGTAGATTCTTTCTAATTATGCAGTGTAGAATCATGCCATTTTCAGGGTCTGGTTCGAGCCAAGCCAAGCCATTTTTGTTGTCAGAGTTGCTTCTCCTGGAGTTTGATGTCTTGACACTTGATTAATAATGGAAAATGATATATCTTTCTCATTGGATCATGTTGATGATATCCTCCACTCACGGAAATTCATTCATTAGTAATTGGTTTGCTATGTTGGTGCACCAGAGCACAGAGGGAGTGTTATTTTGTCCTTCTTTGTTTTTTTGATTGACTGGCACAGTTGATGTGGGTCGTCATCTTTTATTGGATCAGTTGGGATTTACATTTCATCGTAGTGCACAGTATCTATATATATATATATATATACACTTTGATCACGTTCCTACAATGGAATTTTTAAACTTTGATCACGTTCCTACAATGGAAATTTTTTCATTGCTTTGCAATTCTTTATTTCATTTTACAGGAAGTATATATATATATATATATTATCTTCACATGACATCTGTAAATGCTGCGCCATGGGCCTGGGTTCTCTAGCTAGATTTGGGCCTAATTGGTACCTAGAAGTGTTGGGCCTTTTCTGGCATAGCGAGCTGGCCTGCCTTGGCCAATATTAGGCTCATGTTTGCAGGCCAGACTTGGGTTTTGAAATGCAATAGTTGCTGACTCGGAGTTCTTAAAGGTAGAAAGATAAAGATATGCACAAGGGTTTAGAGATGAATTAGGTGTTGTTATTTTAAGATTTAGAATGAAAATAGAAGTGGGTAGGGGTTGCAGGGGAGGGGTATGGTGTTGAATGATGAGGATAAAGCCATGTTTTGGGCAATCGAGCATTTGAGAATTGAACACAAGAAAGCATACCACAAATTGAGACTCAAATGAACACCCAAGATCACCATCGAGAGTGCACAACCCAGTAATTGAAGGTTGTTTGAACACTCAAAATCCACTTCCAAGTGAGAGCTTCAATCAACCAAGACATGTTTGATCTTAAGTGGAATCTGTTGTGGCAGAGAGAATAGACTCTGATAGACATTTAAACCCCTACATCCTCCACTGTATTTGTATGCACATACACATATATTAGTGTGCATATATATTGTAGTCTATATACTAAGAACAAAATAGATCATAGTTGGGTCTACTGTCGATTTAAATACTAAAAGGTACTAGATCCAAAAGCGCACCGGAGAGGATCTAATTTTGATGAAATTATTACACGGTCCGAGACAATCATAGAAAGACATATAACTAAAATGTTAAAAAAAACCCGACACATTTGGTTTTATATCATATCTTCCATTGATTGGCAGGGAGCTTTAGTGTAATTGAAGGGTGTTACGATGCAGGCTAATATTTTTGGTAAGGGTTTCAGTATAGAAAATTACTGATAAGTGAAAAAAGCGAGGGTTAAGATATGAAACTGAAATTCAAATTTTTTAGAAGTAGAGAAGATAAATATGTATGCATATGTTACAAAAATGATGAAAAATCGCTTGAGAAATATGTGAAGTCTGACAATGTCAATTGTTGTAGTTCAAATTAAATGTAGCAACGTCCACTACATAATGCGAAAGTTGTACATTCTGAACTAAATAATGTTACATTTATGAATTAGATATGAGTTGTGCTTTAGAGTACGAAACCGGCTAGTTGCTGCACCATAATATGAGTACGTGTACTATCTGAATAAACAGCTTGCTCCACAACATGTATAAATTATAAGTATATCATTAAGCATCACTGATCAGTGGCATCTTCAGAGAGATATATATATATATATACACGAATACTATCACTGTTAGTGTTAAAGCATTACAGAATCTTATCTGTGACTTATTCAAGTTATTCCCAAGTCTCTTAATATTTATTCAAGAGGAAAAGAAAAAAAAAGGGACAAAATCAGGATTCCACTGAACTTGTCCGTGGTGGGCTTATTTTATTTATTGATCTAAAGCTTGGCCTTATCTTAAATCAGATTTTGTCTGGACTCAAAGATTCTGCCCAATCAAATTCAGATAAAACAGTAAATTTTATATGTATGCACACATATAACTACAGAAATCATTATTTTTTTTTACTGCAACAGTATATGTTGGTTAATAATCAGAATTATTATAGTTGTCCATGTACGACTGAGCGAAACTGCCATGATTTAATTTTTACGCCTGTTGGGACTTGGAGCCAGGGCCAAATTGCAGTAAGCCCACAGGTTTTGTTGTTTGGTGGTGGTGGCCTTTTTATGTTTTAAGTGTCTACTGTCTAGGCATTGAGCCATCAAAGCAGCCACTGAAAAAGAAAAGTCAGAACGTGGAAATGATTCTCTAACAGGGGAATGCTATACGTTACCCTAACATTTGTTCACTTCCTATTTCTTCAGACAAGTCCACAGTATTCATGTTTGACTTTATGATTTTTATTTTTTATTTTTTAACAAACAAACAAAAGTGTGCTCTTGTAATTTTATTTAATTAAAAGTCCGTTGGAACAAAAAAGAGAGAAATTAATTCAGGAAAAAAAAGGAAAAGAAAAAGTAAAGAGAGAAAATTAAAGGACCGCATTGGCTACAACATTAAAGAAAAAAATAAATGATAATATTAAGCCTTGTTATGTTTGGATATTTGGGGATGGTTTTGTGTTTGGATAAATGGTTTGGCTCCAAGTGTGTCCTCAGGGTACCCTTGTAAATTAAGTGTGCAGGTGTGCTAAAATTCTTAGATCCCTATTTGCGGTCGAAGCAAGAGTCAAACAAATATTCTTAAGTGTCCTACGACCTGTTGAATCCTAAGTACGTGCACTTGTGTAGAATTTGACTGTCACAAAAATGATTCTATCAAAAGTTCGTAATACTTTGGACTTAATTAAAAAACATTATTAGACTTAATGCTTAGTTGAAGACATTTTAGGACGGAATTCATAAATAAGATGACAAAATACCTTTTTAAAAAATGTAACATTCTTTCCATTAACTTAAAAATAGTAAAATGAGGATCGATTACAATATATTGGACTAAAGTATAAATGAGGCCTAGTTATAAGCTTAAGAGTTCATCATTTGAATTATTAATCTCTTACAAGTAAAGTAAGGCTTAGCTAAGAATTATTCTACCACAAGTAAAGAAATGAAAGTGTTAATTTCATCATAAATGAGTTCTATTCCTACTAAAGGTGTTACCCAAGAATTGTCTCTAGAGGGGGGGGGGGGGGGGGGTGAATAGGGACAATAGACAAATGATGAAACTTTTTTCGTTAATCTCATTTTGACAAAAATAGGCTTGTATGGACTTTTGTCAAACACTTGATGAACTTATATATTCAACAAATGGGATTGCAAATTCTCTATCTATTATGCATTTAAATAATCTAGTGAAAATAACAAGTGTAAGTGTACATGTAAGTGCAATATATCATGCTTGTAGTATGTGAAAGTGTTGATTGTGCATTTGTCAAATACATAGTGTGCAAATTGATTGAAAAATTGATAATCAAACAAATACTCAATTTCATAACTCAACCAATACTTCAAGCAATTATCCCATCCTCCTCATATAAATTGAACATATAAAATTATAGTATTCACATATAATTTAAACAAATGAAACACTATCAAATAAAAGAGTTTAGGGATAGAAAAATGCAAACCAAGTGACACCATGATTTTTACATGGTTCGGCCCCTCTTGCCTATGTCCATGCCTCAAGAGAACTTTTTGAGGTTTCCACTATAGAGCCTTCCTTAATGGTGGAAAGCAAACCGAACAATTGCCAAGTGAATTACATGGGCTTTCTTGCTCAATGACAACCTCACCAAGACTTCTTTGCCAAGCTCATAACTTGGGCTTCCTTACTCAATGAAAACCTCACGAAGACTTCTTTGCCAAGCTCATGACTTGGGTTTCATTGCCAAGTGCATCACTTGATCTTCCTCTCAAAGGTAGATAAGAAATTGTAATACAAATACAATAATTTTCTTCAATGAATAGATATTCAATACACGCTTAAATCCTAGAGTGATATATGAAGATTTCAAGTGAAAAGCTCAACTCTAGATATGCAAGATGAACTACAATGAATGATATGAAAGATGAGACTCAATAGTGGTTCCTAAGAGATTTTTTACCAAGTAGAATGCAAAAATATGCATTCAAGAGTTTCTCAAGTGTATGCTCATGGGTAGGTTTCTCTCTAACTGTCTTGCTCTTTCTTCTACTATTCTCTACTCTCGGCTCTACATTGTATTATATCTCTCTTGTCCAGAAATCCCCAATACAAATGGGTATATATAAAGTCTCAAGAGAATATAACTGTTTGGGGTCCAAAACTAGCCGTTATTTTGAATTTGGGAAAAAGGAGTCGACTTTCTACTTGAAGCAGTCGACTTTATTTGAGCCTTTAAAGTGTTAGATTCATGTTACCTAAAAGAGTCGACTTTCTCTAATGAATAAAACGACTATTTCATCAAATCTCACAATCTAAAATAGAAAGAAAGTCTTCTATATGAAATGAGATAGTCTTCTATCTTACTACTCCAGAAAAATCATTTTCTCAAAAGTTCATAAACTAAAATAAAAAGATAATCTTTTATATGATTTGAGATAGTCTTCTATCTTACTACTATAGAAAATGTCATATTTGCACTGCCTAAAAGAGTCGACTTTTTCTAATGCATAAGACGACTATTTTATCAAATCTCATAAACTAAAATAGAAATAAAGTCTTCTATATGTTTTGAAATAGTCTTCTATCTTAGTGCTCTAGAAATGACATTTTCATAAAAGTTCACAAACTAAAATAGAAAGATAGTCTTCTATATGAAATAACATAATCTTATACTTTAGTGCTCCAGAAATGCGAAAAATGTGCTGCTTGAAAAAGTCGACTATACAGTTTAAATAAGTCGACTGTTTTGATTCTCATTTGAAATGCAACTCTGTTAAAGCATGAATGAGCCTAAAACTTCAAGGACTGATGAAAAGAAACTTCATTAAGATCAAGTCCAATTCTAAAATGTTAAGAACCAATCATAGATACTAAAATGAGATGTATGTGGTCTTAGAATTAATTTTAGACATTGAGTTGGGTTCTTTGAATATTTGAACCTCCTCAAAATCAACTATGACCTTATAAAATAAATCAATTTGATCCAAGGTCTTTCACTTCACAATTTCACTAAATATAAATATTGAGAATTAAAATATTTTCAATTGAAAATCATCTCAATATTACCTAAGACTTTTCAGAATTTAAACATATAAGTTCAAAGCCTCATTCAATCTATCTAAGAACCATAAATGATATTTTCTAGTTTAAGGTTCTAGAATTTGTTTACTCAAAAATTGAGTTCCTTTAAAGCTAAACATAAGCTTGAATTAACTCAATCTCAATGAAGGCTTTTAAGATAATTCAATAAAGTTTATGGCCTAATTCTAAGTGTCCAATGAATCATGATATGATATGAATGATATGCATTATTCCTAAGGTCCACTAGGTCAATAGATGAGCTTTCAAAAGAAGTTACTTCATAAATAACTTTACATTAAATCTAGCACTCACCCAAGACTAGCCTACCCAAGTCTTTTGATCTTCAAATCTTTAAGCTTTTGGGTTCTTTCATCATGTGGCTTGGATTCACTTCAACTTCGCCATTGATCTTGATTATTAATCTTTGAGTTCCATGATCATGCGGTTTCATACATCTTCTTGTAAATCCTTTTAAAGTCCAATGCCTTTAAAATAGTTGAGATAATATAATATTTTTTAAGCTGCACACTCAAGTAAACTTGTTAAATCTACACTACAATAGTTTGTTATCATTAAAATCACCTAAGTAACCTAGGGTTGAAACCTTAAGGTCAACAAAATGCTACAATTTCACGTGAGGTGCATATTTTTTTTATAGATTAACCAGGCTATCTGAGGCTTCACTATCTGTTACAAGTAAAGTAAGGTTTAGCTAAGAATTACTTTACCACAAGTAAAGAAATGGAAGTGTTAACTTCATCATAAAAGAGTTCTATTTATAGTGCTCGAAGTCCTTGGTTCATGGTTGGACTTCATCATAAATGAGGAGTCTTTCTTCTAAAGGTTACAATCTCATGTGAGGTGCATCTCTTTTTTTTAAGATTAACCAAGCTATCTGAGGCTTCTCCCCAACTAATCCCTAGGACCTAGGAAGGGCGTTTCCCCCCTCCTAGATCGGGTAAGTCAGGGAATTGTCCGTTGAGGCTAACTCCAAAGAATTGTTTGCACTCAAGATGAGTCGAACCTTAAATCTAATGTTTCCTGAGGCACTAGAGCCAAGTGATCTTACCACTTGAGCCAAATCTTGGGGTTAAGGTTAACCAAAACACTTGAGTGCGATCATACTCCAATTGGGTCAATTTGTAATTTTATCAGTTGATAGTACCTAGCTCAAACCTTAACCTAAGATATTTACAATGCCTAAACAAATGAACTAAAACATAAAATGTCAAAAATGAGACCGAGAGTCAAACATATTTGTGAATCATGTTGAAGTGACTCGGAGTGGGGCCCAATCACGACCATGTGGACTAAATGCCCAATTTGGACACAATCAATAATTAGGGAAGGGAAAAAAAAAAAAGAAAGTAGAATTATAATCCTTCATTATATTTAAGAAAGACAATGGAGAAAAAAGAAATAAAAAAATTTGTTTTTCTTATACAAGTAGAAACCAAAAATCAAAATTTAATTGGTATTAAAACGGAAAATGGACAATAATTTAATTCAATTCCTTAATATTTACTCCCAAATTCTACTATATTGGAAGGACAACAAAATTAAGCGTTATTTTTTTTTAAATCAAACATGAAATAATTGTTTCCTTCCTAATTAATTTTTGTGTAAATATCACTTACACTCCCTGATGATTGGACTTATTTTACACGGAGAAAAACTTTACTTATAACTATTATATAAACCCAAATAATATTTTCGTCTTTAATAGTGTTAAAAAAATGTGTGAAATATCATATATACCCCCACTTATTTAATGTAATTTAATAAAAATTAAAAAAAAATGTTAAAAGACAAAACTATCCCTAAATTCTTTCTCCCCAACCATTAATTCCATTGATTTTCTCTCTCATCACCCTCTCGATCTCGACTCCATCATCTTTTCCCAACCCACCTTGTATACAGCAAATCAACCACACCCCTCACCCCTCACATTCCATAGCTCAAACCCTAATAACAAACTAGAGAGCCATATTTTCGACGAAGAGCTAGATTTTTGACAGAAATTTTGAACTAGTTGTGTGTGTTCCTGCCATGGTGGTTTTGACAGTGGCGGTGTTAACAGTGGGCGGGATAACAAATTAGAGAGTTAAAGGGGTTGAGACAGGGGTGATATTGATGATTGACATTGATAGATTGGTAATGGAGGATTGACTGATGTACGTTTGGGTTTTCGATTGGGGCTTGTGGTGGCTTGCAGTGATTCTGTTTGATCGGAGGGATTGTGTACGGTGGTTGCTGGTTTGGGGTTTAGGTTGCGAATGGGCCTTCGAGGTTTGTCGATTTTGGTTTTCGCCATGGAGGTTTGTCGTGGTATTGGCAATGACAGTGGTGGTTTTGGTGCCAGTGGGTGTTCAGGTTTTGTGATTTGGGTCTTGGGGTTGGTTGTTGATTGGAGGTTTGTGGTGACAATTGGTTTGGGTTAGGTTGGGATTGGAGTTCGATAGTGGTGGTGGTGGTTCTCTATTCAGTGGTGGCGGTGGTTTGGCTGCCTATGGTGGTGGTGATTCTGTGGACAGTGGTGATTTTGCTGCCTGTGGTGGTGGTGGTTATGTGGATAGTGGTAGTGGTGGTGGTTATGTGGATAGGTGGATAGTGGTAGTGGTGGTGGTGGTGGTTATTATGTGAAATTGTGCGTGGAAGAGGATGACCAGTATGTATGTATGTATGTGTGTGCATATATATATATATATATATAATAATAATACAAATATAGAAATTTATGAAAATAAATAGAAATTTATAAATATATATACCAAGAAAATACAAATATAACAAGAATAAAATATAGAGTACATATATATAAAAATATCTATAAAAATATAAAATATATAATAATATAATATAGATGATATACAAATATATATAAAAAAACTAACAATAATATAAATATAAATAAATATACATTAAAACGTTTAAGGGTATCGTTTGCAAAGAGTAAGCAAAATGGTAGTTAGGTAAATTATTACCTCATGTAAAAGATTAAAGGGTATCAATGTCTTTTTGCATAGTGTCAGAACTGCCTATACACGATTTGAGGTCTTTTTGATAGACGGTACAAAACATTTGAATTTCTTTTTTCGTATAAAATAAATCCAAATTATAAGGAGTGTTAAAGATATTTACTTTTAATTTTTTCGACTAAGTATAAATTTTTTCATCCTTATTTCTTTTCCCTTTTCAACTCCTCTTTTCCAAATACACTCGAAAACTTCTCTAACTCATTCTCGTCCTCGCCATTGCGAATGTCTCTCTCTGTCTCATTATCCCATCATCCTTTAATAGTAACCAAGCCTCACCGGCCCGCAATCGTTTGTTGTTGTCGGTGAAACTCAGTGCTAGCTATCAGAGATTCAGAATTGTTCAGAGTATTGAATACGGGAAAAAAAATTCTCATCATATTTATCACATTGGTCAAATGAAAACAAAAATTATATATCCTGGCATTTGTAACCTGGAAGTACTATCAGATGGATACACGTATATTACTTGTGTCAATGTTGCACTTGCCTATATAGCTACAACTAACCAAAATTTAAAACATATTCATATATATACACACAGACACACACACACACACACACGACTTTAAAAATTGTTTAGGCATAAGGGTTGGTATATATGTCCTCAATTTGCAATTTCTGATTGAAAAATTATATGGAGGTGCACACGGTACGGTTCCTCACGGTTCTTGGTGGAACCGGAACAGGAACCGTTACCAACGGTTCCTGATTTTCGGAATCGGAACCGGAACCGTTAAGGGTTGGAACCGTGAGGAACCGTACCGCGGTTCTCGGTACGGTTCCGGTTTCGAACCGCGGTTCCTTAGGAATTTTTTTATTTTTATTTTTTTTAATGAAGCTTGAAAATACAAAAAATATATATATATATTCATTAAATAAATGTGAGACCTACAATCTAAAAATGGCTCCCTATATATATATAATTATTATATTATATTATAGATATATATACATTACATATAATGTATATATATTATGTATAGTAATTATATTATAATATAATTATTATATATAATATATGATAATATAATTATTATACATAATATATATACATTATATATAATTATTATATGTAATGTATATATATATATATTATATATATAGTTATTATATTATATATATATATACACATATTTAATATAAAACGGTTCCGGTTCCGGTTCCGATTCCAAGGAACCGTTACCCCCAACAGTTCCGGTTAGGGGTGCACAAAGAACCGTCGGAACCGGAACCGGAACCGGAACCGAGGGGAACCGTACCGGAACCGTACCGAACCGTGGCTACGGTTCCGGTTCCTAAAATTAGGAACCGTTACCAACGGTTCCGGTTCCGGTTCCAGGACCAGTAGAACCGTACCGGAACCGGAACCGTTGGGGGTAACGGTTCCTTGGAACCGGAACCGGAACCGGAACCGTTTTATATTAAATATGTGTATATATATATATAATATAATAACTATATAATATATATATATATATATATACATTACATATAATAATTATATATTATGTATAATAATTATATTATCATATATTATATATAATTACTATACATAATATATATACATTATATGTAATGTATATATATCTATAATATAATATAATAATTATATATATATATAGGGTGCCATTTTTAGATTGTAGGTCTCACATTTATTTAATGAATATATATATATATATTTTGTATTTTCAAGCTTCATTAAAAAAAAAAAAAAAAAATCAATCATAAGGAACCGCGGTTCGGAACCGGAACCGTACCGAGAACCGTGGTACGGTTCCTCACGGTTCCAACCCTTAACGGTTCCGGTTTCGGTTCCGAAAATCAGGAACCGTTGGTAATGGTTCCGGTTCCGGTTCCACCAAGAACCGTGAGGAACCGTACCGTGTGCACCCCTAGTTCCGGTTCCAGTACGGTTCTACTGGTTCTGGAACCGGAACCGGAACCGTTGGTAACGGTTCCTAATTTTAGGAACCGGAACCGGAACCGTAGCCACGGTTCGGTACGGTTCCGGTATGGTTCCCTTCGATTTCGGTTCCGATTCCGATTTCGACGATTCTTTGTGCACCCCTAGTTGTGGTACCCATAATTCCCGCTTTCTCATTCGGATATTTGGAGTTAAGACTTCACATCACAGCTCTTCAACTTACCTCATCCCATTCATGTACGTGACTACTTCAAATCTACAAAATCTAACTTAACATGACAGTTGAATTGATGTCTCCTAATTAAGTACATAACACGAGGGTTGTACTCTAGTCATATCTACTTTACCTTGAGCAAAAGGTAAGAGTTCAAGAATTCTACATAAGCATATTGGTGTATGAATTTTTTGTGAAGAAAAGAAAAAAACAAATATCTAGGTTTAGTCTTTTACTTGCATGCAACTTAAGGACTAAAGATATAATTAAGATTCGAAATATATTTAAATAAATAAATTTGAAATAAAAAGGTCACAAAAAAATGGAAGAATGACTAAAGTTTCATACTATGAATTTTGAAATTTTTTCATAAAAAAATATCATTTTCAAGCAAAATTTAGA
Source organism: Cornus controversa (assembly GCA_026545225.1). Lineage (NCBI taxonomy): Eukaryota > Viridiplantae > Streptophyta > Magnoliopsida > Cornales > Cornaceae > Cornus > Cornus controversa. Next base: position 63,769,009 of record CM048850.1, on the reverse strand, counting down.
GTAAAGATACTTTAAGCATATGAAAATTTTTCATTGTTATTATTATGATTACTATTATTATTGTTGTTGCTGTTGTGGTCATCGTGGTTGTGATTGTTATTGTGTTATTTTCTTCACAAAATTTAACTTTCAGGACCTTGATAGAAGTAATTTTGTGCAAAGTAATAATACTATCACATCTGCTGCTCACAATTGTTCTCTTTGAAAGCCAAGAAGCATAAACACTTTTACAAATGTGTTGTGTTTGTGTCGGACATTGTATCGTAAACCATACTTTGTGTACACTTTTGGACACATGTCCGACAAGTACTTATGGGTGTTGTGTCCATAATTTGAAAATATTTTTTTATTATTTCAGACATTTGACTAAGACATCTTGAATACTTGATCAACACATTCTTCATCTTACAAAAAAAAATAAAGAATGATAGTAATAGAAATAACATTATGAATATATGTCAAAATCTCCACCCTTTTTTTCTATAAAAACAATTAACATTAAACACATCTCACGATATGTAATAAACAAAAATATAACTATAATGACGGGAGGATAATATTATCATATAAAGTATAATTTTTTATAGTATAATAGCTTACCTTCTAATTTATACATGTAACGTTAGTATATAAAAATTATAAATTAATTGAAGTTGTCTTAATCAATAAATATATAAATAAAAAATTATATTTATATTAGTCGTATTCGTGTTTATGTTAGATTTGAATATAACTTTTTTGGATTTGACGTGACAAGTGACAACGTATTCGTTTCTTACAATATGCCTGTGCATGCTTCTTAGTTTGAAAATGAAAAGTCAAAGGTTCGGTGGCACAGGACAAAGTGATGATCTAAACGTTTCAAATTTCCAATTTCATATATAGGAGAAAAAATGGATTGGGTGTGTTATTTATAAATAAATAATTGCAGTTCTTAGGTTCTATTTTAAACGTACACTAAAATAAAAATTAATTATTATATATATATATATATAATGATTATATACCCAATCACTTTTTCTCGCAACGTCCTCATTGCGATCAGACCATCATATTTATTCAGATTCGAACTTTATTTGGGTGGGTGCTAGACCTGATATCAGATTAAGGACTGAGTCTGACTCTGATACCAATTGTAACGAATCAGACGCTTGCGTTCTATACAAAAACCTAAACTATTAGATAGTGATGCATACCTACCCTTGTATGACCAAGTCTTTACCCATTTGAATTTGATATGAGACAAGTTTGCCCCATAAAACATATCTATATATATATATATATATATATTTATTTTAGTGTACGATTAAAATAGAACCTAAGAACTGCAATTATTTATTTTATTCAGAAATAACACACCCAATCCATTTTTTCCCCTATGCAATTGGAAATTTGAAACGTTTTAGAGCATCACTTTGTCCTGTGCGACCGAACCTTTAACTTTTCACCACCACGAGAAGAAATGGAATATATATTATTGCTAAAAAATTTGTTTTCAATATTTATTTTACTAAAAAATGCATCATGTAACAGTCAGAGCAATATTTTTATAAAAAAATAATGCATAAAATCATCTTGCATACAACATTACTATACACAATAACAAAAATATGAAACTTAATTACATGCAATGGCCTAAAAGAATAGATAGATCATTGGTTACCTGCCACGACATGGGTGGCAGAAGGTCCACACTCCACACAATCATGGCTGGATATTGTTAATTTTCAGCAAAATATAACTCAAGAGACAAATAATATATGTGAGTGGAAATAGCAAAACTCATGCTTGGAAATATATATATATATATATATGTATATATATATATATATATATATATATAGGTTGAAATTAAACAAGAACCAGAAGCTCTATGTGAAGGATAAGGAGAGATACTATAATTGAAGACAAGGGGACCAGAATTGAATATCCCCACATATTTTTATAATTTCAAAATATATATTTTATATATTCCAGAAATTAAAAGATGAAGAAAGAGATTAGGTGATCGATCATAAATCTAACAACCAGCTAGCACTGCTTTAATTACAATATTAATCACATGCACGACTGGAATTGATAGAACCACCGCCGGCGAATTCAGATTCCCGGCCACCATCTTCCGGCTGCGACGTCACAAGACTAACAAGAAGGTCGGCGAAAGCTCCGACGATGAACTTATGAGTGCTCTTGGGGTTCAGAGCAAGATAACACAGTAGCAGCTCATGCAAGTAGTCCCAGTTGGCTCTAACGTCCATCAAGTCACGTGCCTCCACCATCTCTTGCATAGATCGCCGGAAGTCCTTGTATGGGTCCGGCGAGTACGTTGGAATGGCAACGCCTCCAACAAGTGTGTCAGATTCCGGCGGTTCACCGGGCGATGGCGATGATATTGAGCTGGATGAGTCGATGATGGAGTTAGAGCGGCCAGGGGAGGAGAAGAAGAAGCGGTGGGAAGCGAAGACGGCGGTGAAATCGGGAGTGGTGGAGTCGGTGTCAGATTCCGATGAAGAGTGGTCGTCGGATGAGTGGGTGAGGAGGGACTTGGAGTTAGAGGTGGAATCGAAGTGGAGTTCGTAGAGAGAGTTGAAATTCTTGACAAGAATTGATGATGAGGTGGTGGTGTTTTCCTGGTCAATAATGGAGTTTGGTGTTGGATGGCTGTGATCCTCTGGGGTTAATGGGGCAGATGATGATGATGATTTGGGTGATGTTGGGCGTTTGATCTTTGTGAAACAGAGATGAAGGTTTCTTCCAAGAGTGCTCGCCATTTTGCTCCCCCTCCAGTAACTGATCTGATAGACTGGAGAGCAGATATAGAGAGAACGCAAAGGTATATTCAAGTACTGTGGGTTTACTTTCAAAGGTTAAACTATATTTATGTGCATATGTTTAGAGAGAGAGAGAGAGAGAGAGAGAGGAGGGTGTAAACTGTGAATGAGGATGGCAACCCATGGTTATGCGTGTTAACTTGGAGAGAGAGAGAGAGAAGCAGCATCACCTACATATATATTCGAGAGAGAGAGAGAGAGAGAGAGAGAGTCCCGTCATGGTTCCGTTGCTGGTGCTGTTTTTGTAGTTTGCAGTTTGTACTTTGGATTCAACGGCGACTAGACAACCGTAAAAGACTGTCAAAAGTTGATCAATTTTAATAATGAGGACTGATACTCCCACGCTCACTACTTACGCGTTCATATCACGTCCAATCTATCAGCTGAGATTGAGAGACAATGTATACAGGAACAGTTCCTTTTGTGATTGTTACTTAACCACCGGGAATTAAGTAGTATTTTTTTTCTTATTTTATTTTTAAAAAAATAGTAAATGAGTATGATTTACCTAAAAAATAAAAAAAAAAATGAAAAAAAGAAACTGATTAAAACAATCTCTAAAATTGAACCAAATTGGATTTGATTTGACACACCAAATTAATAAAGGTGCACGTGTATGGTGTCCGCGAGCGGTTGCTTTTCCTTGCACGTAAGGTGAATGTGCGTGAAGATGAGATTTACATAGTCAGTCAGTCATATGAACAATGTTTAGGATTTAAGCAAAGTGCACATGCAAAGCTGGGTTGTTGTTGCATGCACAATATAAGATTTTTGTGTGTATGTATGTGTTTGTATCAGAAAATGTAATCATGTGATATAATATATATATATAATATAATACATACAGACTCTGTTTTTCACTAAATTGGAGTGGTCATGATCCTCCACTCCACCGAGTATCAAATGAGAAAGTGAAACATGGGATGCACATGCTTGTCTCACCACTTTTTCCTGCTCTTTTAATTGTAATTGGGACCTGTCCTTGCTTTGGTGTGGGTGGGGGTCCCACTACTTTCACATCTTTGTGTAACCCAGGGATGATGATGATGATCATTATTTTTCGCTAAAGAATAACTGTAATAAACTCATTAGGATTTTATCCTAAAAAATGCTACCTTACTCTTTTTCCTTTTCTCTACTTATCAAATACATAATTCCATTTTAGACACTCTTCTTCTATTCATTAAAATGTATGTTTTTACTTTCCAATAACTTCATTTCTCATCTTCTTTTATCTTATAATAGAGGGAAAAAATTTATGATTATTACACCGAATTGGTTTATGTTTTTTTTCTTCTATTGTTCAAGCAAATATACACATTTCCACAATATTGTTTTATTTTTATTTTAAAGTGAGAGATCATATCATTTAAATTAATATAAATTGACTTCTGAAAAAAAAAAAAATGTACTTGCCCTATTAACATGCATAGAACGGAGCAATCAGAAATATTTGCACATCAGATGGTATTTGCACACTCTATAGATAGCGAAAGAGTCTTCTTTCAACATCTCTAGTAAATTAAGTTTATGGGCTGTTGTGACTACAACACCAAGTTCACAATAGACCCCGTGTTACTTAAAGAGGAGGACTCTAAACAAAATTTGCATAATTTGGTTTAAGGCATGCAAATTTAGAAGGAAAAAAAAAATTACATTGCTTTCTTGCATAGCTTTTCTATTTGGAGAAAAGCTTATGATTTACGTTGAATTTGAAGAAAATGGTTAGATTCAGTTGAAGAAGGTGAGAAAAAACGATGGTCCAACTAATGTTGCAGCAGCAACAACATTCACATCACATGATGGGTAACCTAACCGTGTACCAATGCTACTACCACATCGCTAGCTTCGCTTTATGTCCATTTCAAATGAATTCACATGTTAAATCATCTGCTTTAATGCAATGCAATATAGATCAAAACAATCTTATTTTGATTATACATCTGAACCAGCAAATGTGTAATAATTAAATAGTTCTCACTAGTAGAAAAATTAATTGCAACTATCCCATAATTTCCTTATTATTTTCTTTTAAATAACAGACCCATGACAGAAAAAGAATGGCACATAATTAATTATTTTTATTTACTTATATGATAAGATATAATTGATTGATGACACCCATGACATGACTTATTTACTTATATGATAAGATATAATTGATTAATGACACTCATGACATGACACTTTGAGTGAGAAAAGATTTTCTAATTATTCACATCTTAACAATCTCTTTTTTCTTTTCATTCCAATTAAGTTATAACTGATCTATTATGTTCTCTCTACTGGCTGGTTATAACAATCCTCTCTCTCTCTCTCTCTCTATATATATATATATATTGTCCATAACATGCATCCTTCGTAACATTGATCACACTGTCAGCCAAATCAGAAAAACAGGACCTGCGTTTTTGGAGCAACATTTATTTACATTGCCGATCCAGGAGCAACAAACTAGGTTACTATCTTTGCATTTCATTAGTGTCCTGCCATATATACACACAGGAGTTCAATAGCTAACTAGAATATCTATCTACTAGTGATTCAGATGAAGTACTAACAAAGTTTTTTAATTAATTACATTTTGAAGTTAGTAGCTGTGAAAGAACAAGTATTTAGATGTATTAATTTATATCAGTTATGTTGTGGTTTATGTTTTATCTTGATCCGGGTTGTACTGTGACTCGGTTTTGACCCAAAAATAGATTTTTGCTTGCGGGATTGAATCTTGTTTAGAACTCTATTGTAATCCGGTATATAAAGGTATCTAGGTTTAGAGTTAAACGAAAAAGAAAAATACTTAAACCGTAGTAAGAGAGTGAGAGTTAAGGTTTAAAGTTAAAACTTGTAATTTCTTAATTTTTGTACAGTGAAAACTGTTGCTAAATTTTTATCTCAGGCACATCGTCAATCGCCGATCCCTGATCTTGTGTTCTGTGTGTGTAGTGTTTGTTTTATTTTCTGTTTGGTTTTTTGTGCTTAGATTGTTGGTGGATGCTTGTCGTAAAAATATCCCAGAGAGAGAGGACATACATGCATGGCACTCTGTGGCACTGTGAGAGAACAGAAAGTAGTTTGTGAGTGATCAACATCATCTGCATTGATGATTGTTAAATCTCTGCATGATTGTCCTTCAAAGAAGTTAGCTAGGCCCTATAACGAGACCATCCATAGCTTCCACTTAAATTCTGCGGTTTTAATTTTACTTTACCCCATGTCTAACCCAGCATATATCTGACTGTGGCACCAAGGTCCTCTCCTCTCTCCAGTGGGTTGGATGGTTCAGTCTGTTCAATTATAGAGTAACATTGACATTTTCGAATTAATCATATTCATAAAAATGTCTTTATCCATGGTCTTGTGCATTATTCTGATCATATTTAGTAATTTGAATTTTGAGTATAGGTCCATTATATTAATAATGACGATGATGATAATAATACTGTAATAATTTGTTATCTAATGCGTTGTTGTTTCAAGTACAGTGGTCCACACAAATTATCAATATTACCTTCTCAATGATACAAGATCCAGAAGTTCGTAAGGTTACAGTGATCCGAGAGCTGATCTAAACGTCGGTTGACTCATTTAAGTCATATTGTAGTCATATATATAATTATTGGTCTTACATTATTCAGAAATTCATTGACATTCCAGAGTACGCACGTATAATGGAGATTGATGACACATTATATTATATTATATATATATATATATAAGCATGTATACAAAGAAAGGCTTTCCTTACACTTTCCATGGAGTAACACAGGAAGTTGAGGTGCGAATCAGTACGTACCCCAAACGGACAATTGAGGAAACATTGCATCTTAATTATTGGATAACAAATCTTACATGGATCATAGCTGTTGAAATTGTCTTTGTAGGGGAATATTGGACATACACTAACCAGCCAAGCTGTTTGCAGCACTGGGTGGATGAATTTTGTTTACCTACATAATGTGGTCCAGTAAAATACAGACATCTATTTAAAAATTTAAAATGGGTCAAACTTGATACTTAAACAAACGAGTAACAATAATCTCTCTTTAACATTAATTAACAAAAATTTCTCTCAACCCACGTTCTCTATCGTATTTCTCTCTCTATATATCTGCAACATATCAAGATTCTCTCTCACTTTTCTCTCTCTATATCTGCTACCAGATCTGCAGTAAATCTCCTTACCTAACCCAACCTTTGTACAATACCTTATCGCCGCTCCACCCTCCGCCTGTCCGCCACCACCACCACTGAAAAACCCTAATTTCCATATATATGTACTTTATATTACATATATATGTATTTGTAACAATAACAGAAATATATATATATATATATATATTGCCCAAAACAGAGAGAAATAAAACCCCATTATTTGTAAGCTGAATCCAAATTTTTTTTGTTCAATTTTATCTCCATTAGCAAGCAAAAAAAAATTTATGATTGAAATTTCATATGAAACTAAACTTATTTTAGAGAGATCTATCTTCTTAGTTTTGTATGTATGTACCTTTTTTAAAAGTCATTTCTTACTATTTCTTAAACACTAGGTGTGTGTATCTATATATATATTACCTGAAATAGAGAGAGGATCAAAGATTTCTTTGGTTTTGCTTGAGAGAAAGGAGATTATAGAGGGTCTATTGGATTAACTCATGAAAAAATGGATCTAATTTATTTTTAATTATTTATATTTTTTATAACACTTGTCAAATTTTTGTTGGCCTACGTCATGCGAGAGAACAAAGTTTGTCCACCCACCTAAGTATTGTCTATCAATAATAGTCTCTCTCTCTCTCTATATATATATATAATGTCGGATCATATTTTTATTAATCAAGATATACTGAGGATTTTAGTTTAATTCATTAGTAATTTTTTACCTTTCAAAATAAGCTCATCAGTCCAACCAGTCGAGGAGGCACACACTGTCCCGTTGGAGCAACTGCCCTGCTGGCCACTAGAATTTCTTGTTAATTTTATTTTATATATATATATAGACTTTCTAGTTAATTATACAAGTACTTCCACTAAATTCTTATAAAATTCTCAAAAAAAATAAAAAAATAATACCTTTTACCAAGCCAAAGACACTTACATTTTCTCTTTTGCTGGGCCCCACATTATTTTTAAAAGTTTAAATCATCACACGTTGGAGTACACTTGTTTATACGGGTAATTCTACAATACTCCGTTCCTTAAATGTAAAAATTTCACTACTCATAAAATACAATTTTTTATTATTATAAAAAATTATAAAACATGAAGTTTTACTAACGATGAGATTGTCCCAATACACAAAATTTCGTGATAATTAATAATTTCTCCATAAAGAGAAAAAGAAAGGGAAATACTCACTAATTAGCAACACTACAGTAACAAATGTTTGAATCAGGTTAATTAATATGTTTTTGTTCAATTAACTTGTTTTTTTTTTCTTTTATTCTCTTTGATTATTAATAGATTACGTTCGAGTATAGTTCCCAATACAAGTAATTCTACAATAATCCGAAAATTTTTTAAATGTAAAAATCTCATCACTAAAACACAATTTTTCATTATTATAGAAAATCATAAAACATGTAGTTTTATTGATGGTGAGATTTTCCCAATACACAAAATCTCGTAGTAATTAATAATTTTTCCAAAAAGAGAAAAAGAAAGGAAAATGCTACTATTCATCAATTCTTGAGTTGATTTGATTACATGAACTCAATTTTTAAATAGTAATGAAAAATATCAAGGGAGGCGAAATCGGCACTCCCATTTTATACGATTGCACTTGATTTGTCTTTTTCTTCTCAAATAAATGACAAGAATGTCCTTAAACTAATTAATACATCATCCCCTATTTTATAATACCACAACTACCCTTTATACTATAAACTTAAACTTTTTTTTAGCTTTTTTACTTTATATATTACTTTTTTTTTTTGATTTCGATCAAAAAAATAATAATTTTTTTTTATCTTCTTTAGTAATTTTTTTTCTCCTGTCAAAAGAGATAACTTTTTCTTAGTTTTTTTTTTTTTATCAATTCAAAAGAGATAATTTATTTTTAATCCTTTTTTTATTATTATTTTTTTCAGTCCTTCCGAAAGAGATAATTTTTTTTAATCCTATCAAAAGAGATAATAATAACTTATTTTTGGGTCCTCTCAATGGATATAATTCATTTAACAAAAATAAATTTTTTTAGTTTGTTTTTGGGACACCGGATAATTTTTTTTTTGGTACTTTTTAATTTTTTGTTCCTGCCAAAAGAGATACATTTTTTTTTGGTCTTGTCAAAGATAATTTATTCAACATATATAACTCTTTTTGGGTCATGTTAAAAGAGAACTTTTTTTTTTGGATTATTTTTTTCGGGTATTTTTTGTTTATTTTGTCAGAAAAATCTGAAAACAATAAAAATTGGAGACAGAGAGAGGATATCTAAAATGATAGGTTAGTATTTTAAAAAAAAGGTAATCATTCATATGTAAAATTAAGGTTAAAAGTGATATTTCTTTTAAAATGAGAGTGTAACCGAAAAAAAAGAAGTACAAATATCGCCTTCCAAATATCAATATTTTAATTTTTATATTTATTATTTTGATTTAAATATTTTGATGATATTATTGTCAGCCCACCTCCCACGAAAGTGAATTTCTCGTTCGGTAACTCCAAGTCCTTGTAATCGCAAAATGAGAGCAATGCTATGTTTCTTAAATACCTTGAGATAAATATGAGTTGATCCTAAAATTTACCGTCACGTAACCTGGTCTTACTAAAAATGATCTTATCTAATATTTCCTTCTAAACTATCTCCAGGATGGTTATTCAAACTCTTCTGCGCTATATTTATCCAAATTCACTACCTCGCGCGGTTTAACAATTTATAAAAAATCTGTATCGAAAGTTACTTTATTAAATTTAGGAAACATATATATATATATATAGACCCACACACACACACCTCATTCTGTATCTAGTATAAAACAAAAAAAAAAAAATACTCCCTAAATCATTTCTACACTTTAGCATATTTTAATATTCAAAATTTAGTCAAATCTAATTTGTTATCAAATTTTGTTACTACTCCCTGCATAAAGAAAATTAGTTGAAATTAACTTGGTAAAACCCTAAATTAAAGTCTCCTTTTTACAATATCAATTGATCAGATTAAGTAGACCGATTTTAAATGTTTCTGAAATACATCGTGAATAATAATATTTCAAGGCGATATCATTTTTCCCATAATATTTTAATAATTCCCATAGTCAATTGGCAAGATGTAAACAACTTGATGAATTTCTCAAACGATCCCAATCAACAAAACCTCTCTCAAAGCGCCCAACTACATCCGGCAAATAAGAAAAAACCGAAGACATACGCAAAACACAACTATTATATTTACGATATATATTACATATCACATGCATGTTGATGTTACTACTCTTGAGACATACAAAAGGAAGATACCACTCTAATCCTAGATCGTTTAGATAGCTAGACTATGAACTATATCTTAACGTTACTTACCATTCTAATTCCGATATATTATCCATCCAGTACCACACATTACTTGCATATATATATATATATATATATATAAACATGCTCTGTTTTGCTCTACTTGTCTTGATTAAGCCTCGCTGCTGCGGCAACGCCCCTTGGGGTTACTCGGGTGAAACTCGTTGCTCTCACCTCAGCTGCTTGTATAGCAGCGGCGTCGCTCTGGTCCAGCGGCTTGTTGCCTGCCGTAAGAGCGGTGGCCTCCAGAGCTTCGCCAATCGTAATTGAGTCGGGGTCAAGAGAAGGCGACCGCTGAGATGGCACTCCTAGTACTGCTCCTGGGTGAAGGTATTGTCCCACAACCTATTAAAAAACAAAAAGCTTAATTGCTTGGAGTTAAGAATGCCATTTGAGACCACCCACCACCTTGTTAATTTCTCAAAATGAAAAAACGAAGATAGAGTTTGGTGTAGCGAATTAATTCATTAAACCTGTCCAGCGACAGCTTCGGTGACAACATGGCCAGCGGCTACCTCCGTTTCGACTATGGTGACCTCTTGTTTGGTGAAGGGGTCATGAGGGACGACACCGGCGTTGTTCTGGTTCTTACGAGCAGCAGATTGCGTGACAGCGGCAGAGCCACCCTTTCCGAGCACTATGTTTTCAGCCGACTGCACGGTGGCTGCATCTTGTGGTGCCACTGGTTTGGAAGCGAGTTCACCGGAGACTGCAGAGACATCACCGTAACCGTATTTGATAGGTTCTTGGTCGGCCTGAGCCTCAGGTCTTGTTGACTGTTGCTGGCTCATTTTGGATTTTTACTAATTAAAAATATCGAGACTGAATGAACAGATGGATCGATGGAGAACCGAAACAACAATTAAGTTGGAATTAAGGACTTGGGAGTTTAATCTTTATGTTAGAACTTAGAATGAATGTATATATACAAGTGCAATTTGGGAAACCAAATAATGTGCTACCTTATTAGTCATACGTGTTGCATCATAAATGAGACACTTCGGACTTATAATGTGACTATGTGACACGTGGTGAACTTCTTCATTTTAGTCTATCACTATTTTCTGGGTTCATTCGGTGCATGGTTGATTACACGTGTTGTCGGAAGAAAGGGACACTTGGATTTTATTCTAAAGGTGTTGCGTCTTAAGCTCACTCGTGATTATAATCATCCCATTCTCTCTCTCTCTCTCTCTCTCTCTCACACACACACACACACACACAAAGAGAGATGCTAAATAGAGCTTACTTCAACTTTAGCAGAGCTCTTTTTTTTTCCGGGAAATTAAGCTCCTTATTGAATCTCATTTAAACATGAAAGACGATTACATCATCATTCTTCACTCGTATGATTTCAGAAAATTTTGATTTCGAACTGTATCACAACTCTTTAACATTTATAGATTGGTGCATTTATTAATATAGCAGGACATGCTAAGAAAGACTATCCATACAATTAACCTTCAGATTCACTATTTCTGAATCTCTGTCACATCTTGGATCTTTCATATCTTGTTTTATACTTTAATTATTTATATAACTCCAATGCAAAAAAGGTAATTTGGAAATGTTCTAAAATATAAGACATTAACTATAAGAAAGGTGTGGATAAGTAACAAGGGACGGAGGAGGGAGGGAGTGTGTGTGTGTGTGTGTATTAGCAAGTTGCTCTTTTTCCCTTTTTTTCAAAAAACAAGACAATAGAAACAAGACTAAGGACAACCCTCACTTTTGAGGGAACAGAACTCCAACCCAAGTTTGGGCTTCCTGGAAAAAAGCACAAGCTGTTGCAACCACGAGCAACTCAATTAAGGGAAAAGTCACTGCGATAAGTGCCAAAACATCAAAGAAGCTAAGCCAGAGCAGTTTGCATAACCTATCCTCTGCTTTCACTGGGACATCAAATTTGACGGGACCAGGACAGACCATCTCCTTTTCCTTTGCCATGACATAGGGACTGTTTGCAAAATCAATTCGCATAGGCCTCAGTTTCCATACTGTTTGAACAACAGGGCAAATGCAGAGCAAATGATCTTCTGTTTCATCCTTAACACCACAAGCTTGCAGGAAGCTTGATCAATAATCCTTGTACGCTTTAAATTGGAATTGACAGCACGTTTTTCATGGAAGCTTAGCCAAAGGAAAAAATGAATTTTCCTTCGGGACTTCTTTAATTTCCAAATTTCCTTCCAATAAAATAAAACTACGAGAGTATTCTAGTGTAATTGTCCTAAAGATTTAAAGGGCAAGTACGCAACATTGAGCAAGGGAGGAAAATAACAATCACCCTAAAACTGGCCATTCACAACTTTTGGTACGGCTGTGAAAATAAACCATTCAAACAGACCCATCTTGGCGAAGTGGAATATTGCAGTAAGTCGGAATTGCCTCCATCAAGTAGAATCTGTGCTTATTACATTACAGTTGAAAAGAAGGGCCGGAGGGAGTGGTCCAACATATATATATATATAGACACACACACACGTATGTATGTGTGTAAGAATGACAGCAAAAGCAAAAGTAAAAGTGGTAGAAATCTTATTTAGAATACAAGTGGAAAATAAATTTCCTACATCTTTCCTGACATTGAAATGCCCACTACTTTCAATGGCTTGTCTTGACAACGAAAAGCATGATAAAGTTATTCCAAGTAGCATCGACACGCACTAATTGGAGAGGGGCACAATAAAATAGATCCAAGACCCCACTTCTGTCATCGCATCTAGTAGGGTCGGAAGAGAAAAGGAAAAAGGGAAGGAAAACAAAAGCCATCACACACCAATGACCAATCCTTTAACTATATATATATATATGCTCCATTAAAATGCAGCCAAAAAGACCCGAATAGAGGATAATGATAAATATATATGAAGAAAAGGAAAAGACAGGACAAAGTTAGGAATTATAATCCAGTATTGCTGCTGCCACATACATCTACAATAGCTCCAAGGAATTTGGTTTCTTCAAGATTCACAATTATTGTTATCATAAAAGATAACAAACCCGATGTAAGAAAATTTATGATAAAAACAACTAAAACTAGCTATGTTTTATATCCTAAACCACGCAACACTGCTGATCATGAAGTTAGTAAGAATATGGCTCTTCAATCAAACTTCTCTGTACTGTCAAATCACAGCCCAGCAACAAAACAAAAGTACTCAACATTATGTGGCGCACATGCAATGGGCCTCAAGTCAGGCAATTGTCACAAACAAGATCAAACTTCACATTGTTTGAGCAATAGGGAAAGGGAAGGGAGACGTCAACAGCAAACCATATCAATCATTGTTAAAACTTTAAATTTCTGGTGCAATAGGTTACCTGTTGAGAACATCTTCATTTTTGTATAAGCTGGCAAAGATCCATGCTGCTTCTGGAGAAGTAGGATCAGCCGAAACATGAATTCCCCTTCTAGTTGTGACTTGTGAATTCCCCAACCTTAAGTTCTAGAGTCCTCAACTTAAGAACTAAGCAGCACGGATGAATCAGAAAACACCGACAATTTTATAAATGTTCCACACATTTTGAATGTGCCCACAATTTAAAAATAAAATTAACTTCAAAGTTCAAACACAATGACTCACAATTCTTTCACATTCCCTAAAGATGATTAGAGCATTTGACATGTGACTTTCTTTTATTGTGGGAAATGAATAAATCAAAAATGACTTCAAAAATATATATATTAGAGATACGGCATATAATAGAATAGAATGAAAATTTAAAAGTTATGTGCCCGACCTCATTCATTTGAAAAAAAGGCAGGAGGATGATGATGATGATGATGATGATGATGATGATGATGTATTGTAAATTGAATTCAAACTAAACATTCCTACATAACTAATTGACAAGTTTAATCATTTTTTTAAGCATACAATATGAGAACATTTTATAAGAAAGATTTATCAAATAGGAGAACTTGGCAGGAAGATAAGACAGAACATTGTCACCAACGTACACATGCACTATATGACATGTTATCGTGCCTTTGTCAATTGTAACCACAGATTACTAATTTTATGATGTATCAAATTATCATAAAGCAATTGTCGAGCTCATATCCTATATTTTATTTTATTTTTTTGCCAATGTGTGATGTCCCATATCAATGTCACGCTTCATAAGTCAGTATGAATCATTAATCATTCTAATGAACAAAGTTCAATAATCTTAATCAATATGGATGAAGCAGTTCGGTTCACTATAATCTCCTGAATTCAACTTAAAACATTTAGTGCTCTCCATCTGAAAGTTAAAGACATTATTCATTAGAAAGTTCAACAATCAAAGAACCCGTTCTTCTTTTTGATAAGTACAATCAAAGAATCGTTCTTGAGCACTGTTTCAAAGCACTACTACTTAAGACACACAGCATCTACAGTTGACAGCCTGTTGAACTGCTTAGAATTTGAATACATTCATCTGGCAGATGAGGGAAAAGAAAAAAAAGAAAAGAAAAAGAGAAAAGGAATAGTTAACCAAAAGAGCCAACACCTATACTCCAGGAATTTTAACATCGAATGATCTGACTCCATTTAATCCAAAAACAGAAAGATTATCAGTATACTTTTGCACTCAAAAGTGCTTCATAAACAGTCAATACACACACCTACAAGAAGAGCAATTACAGGAAAATATACTGGGAAGGAGAAATCGCAATTCTAAAAGGGTCAAACAATAGAGGTACTGATTCACCATTTTACGCCCTTACTTCATCAACCGTGTAAACTATATTGAACAATACACATATATATATATATGTTAATTTATATATATGTGTACCATAACGAACAGAATCAGTAAAATATTACTTCAGCTATTCAGAACCCGGTCAATTGAGATTTAAGAAAACCAGTAAAAAGAAAGAAAGAAAGACAAAGGAAATTCTTCATTGAACCATCGTATTCCATGGTCAACTTCAAACTACAATTGAACCTAATAAAAAAAAACATAAATTGAAAGCAACAGAGGCGTATTTATTACTGTACAAGAACAAGCCGTCCCGCTCCGATGTTGCCATTCCCTTCCCCCCAAACCTCTTCTTGATTCCGATTCCCATCATCACCACCGTCGGAGTCCACGAAATTCACATTTTTTGGCACCGTCACGACGAGCTCTCCATGTATATACTCCGCGGTGGCGAACTCCGGCAGTGCGGAGGACGGAAGCCGAAACCGCCATAAATCGAGCTCCAATTCATCCATTGACAAATCGAGAACGTTGGTTCCTCTGATCACGATCTTTGTAACCCCAGGATAGATCTCAATTGTGTGGGCCCTGATGTCTTCGCCGATATCGTCGGTGGTCACAACGAATCGGAAGCAATCGGAGGCTTCTTCGACCAAAACGTCGGCGTCTGAGCGGAAAGGAAGCTCAAGGACTTTGGCGAATATGTGAGGGAGTCTCCGGAGCTTTCTTTGCCTGCTGCAAGCGAGTGAACCGATGTCGTATAGCAACGTGATGTTTCGATTATTCGGCGCTGGATGAACCTTCATGTCTCAAAGAAATTACAACGAAAAACCCTAACAAGATCAAATCTGATTGTTGAAGAACCGGTTCAATAGATTGGGTCTTTCTGCAAACCCTAACCCTAATTTAAGAAAAGATATGTGTGTATGGTAAGTTTTAGAGCGAGAAATTTTTGATAGAATGGATCGAAGGTATGGACATTAAATTGAGAGTACAGACAGAGAGAGAGAGAGAGAGGTGTCAGTGAAGTTCGTTGGTTTGATTGGCCTTGGAGAAGGTAAGAGAAGTGGGAATTGTTGCGATATAAAAGCGTTGGAAATTTGTTTTTGCCATCAATTTTCTACATAATTACCAAATCTACCTAAAATCGAATTGGGTGGGTTCAATATGGGTTACAGTTATTTTCACTAGAATTCGCGGCAGCCTTGAATATCCATGTAATAAAGAAGAATGGTACAATAATATGTGTAATATAGAAATATGGTATAATAAGAGCAAAAAGTCTATTTAAACGGTTAAAAGTGATTAAAAAAATTAATTTTTTGTTTTAAAATATTTTTTATTATTTACGATCTAAAATTAGATTATCTAATATTTATGGTTGTAAGTGCATAATAGTACCATAAGCATGAACCTATCATGTATTTGTAACCATATCTTGAAACACACCTGCAAAATTGAGTAAATATTGGGTGAGTCGGGTATACCATGTCATTTGTATACCAAGCCAATTAAAATACAGCATTCAATGAAATGTTCAATGAATGGGTCCCACTTAATTGGCTTGGTATACAAATGACATAATATACCCGGCTCACCTAATATCTACTCCGGCATTTAAGGTATTAATCCATTCCAAAAGTTGATGAATTTTCTTGGTTAAAGAATAATATGGTATAATATAATAATGGCAGAAAATTGAGTTGTTGGATATGAGGTTTTAGTTTTATTGTAAAAAAAAAGTTGTTTTTCCAAAGGTATTAACTAAGATCTTATAGAATGGCAATGACATTATTTAAAACACCAACAGAAAGTAGTTTTCTGGTAGACTTGTGATTTATGGGAATAATTGAATTCAGTTAATTGGAAAAAAGTAAGGCAAGTAAGGCCCTAATAAGTTTGGTTTGCACCACCAACCTTGTAAAAAAAAAAAAAAAAGAAGAAGTGGATGTGTGTGTGTATATATATATATGATCACTTCACTTGTAAGATCATTGATGGAGTCACCCACGGCCACGGGGCAGAACAATATTAATGACATTTAATCTGATATTGATATTATTTGAAATTAGGTAGATGTATAATGCAAAAAAGGCGTTGGGAAGTAAAATGCCATCCAAGTTCGTGAGACTCTTTTTTTTATCTTCTTCAAGTCTGGGGTCAAGTCTATATATATATATATATATATATATATAAAACAAAGCCAAGCCTAGAGGGCATTACAAACATGACTTTGCAATTTGAATGGGTGTAAATGGATATGCATTGCTGTAAACCAAATTTCATGTAATTCAACAAAGAAGGAAAATGGCTGGATCCTTCAACGTTTGTGTGATGCAATTGCGCAGGAGAGGACTTTGTGCTCTTTCTTGTTTTTATTTTCCCCCACGCGGTTTCTACCTTTCATCAAACAGTTAGGAACTTTCGATACACAGGCCCACGGCCCACCAACTGTTGGGTCTCACTATACATACATAAATCTTAAAAGACACCATATATATATATATATATATATATATATATATATATATATATATATATTAAGAAGAAGAGCATACTCACATTTAGTGGAACTCCAACGAATCACCAAACATAGCCTTAATTAAAAACTTCTAGTTTTATTCTCTTATTTATTGTTTTTATCCCTTTTGATTTCTTTCTCTTCACTTTGTCAGTAGTAAAGTCTCTATCTCTCCTCTCTTTTTTAACTCTTTCATGTCTTAAAGACTCTTCTTTTCTTTTGGTTTCAAATTCAACAATTCCATCTCACTCTCTCCTAAAGATTTTTATTTTTACTTCGTTCACTTTTATTTTATTTTCTTTTTCTGGTCTCTCTCATAAATATATATTTCTCTGTACCTTTTTTTTTAAAGTTATGTAAATCAGATGATAAGATTGAATTACTTATTACTCATCTTATCTTATTATGTTAAAATATAACTCAATAACCAAATTATTAAATTTAAAACAACTCTTAATAGATATAGTTTTTAAAAAAAAAAAAAAATCAATAACCATTAGTTATTTAATTAAAAAATAATTTTAATACATATTTTATTAGTTATAATATTATATAATTATAGTAAAACAATTTTTTTAAAATGTCTATAAATTCTACATACATTTATATAAACATATAGATAAGATTTCTTGAAAATGTATTGAAATTCTAAGTTATAGGCACCAACCAAAAGAGACATAATAATTATAAGAAATCTCACAAAAGTAACAAATATATAAAAATAATTACTTTCAAACGTTTTTAAGTTCTCATCATTGTCTTTGTTAGATTCATTCACCGGTAGTGCAATGGATAAATATTTAGTTATTCAATTTAAATAGACCTCTTAATAGTCCATTACTCTGGTAAACTATTATATATTTATCTAATTAGTACACTTATAAAAAAAACTATTATTTATCTAATATATATAATCTATTACTTTTAACTATTATTTATCTAATATAAAAATTACCATTAATTATTTAATTTAAATAGAATTTTTAATAGTTCAATGGGTTTAACTATTATTTATCTAATATGTTAATAACGAAAACTCTAGTACATATAGTGTGAGAATCAAATAGAATGCTAAAATTACTATTTATATAATATAAAAAAATGCATCGGTTAGAGAATCAGTAAAATCAAGACCATGTGTCAAATTCAAATGCTACTATCTCATAACATCAAATTTTCCATTGTTCTCGTATTTAACATCCACATATCTTATGGATGTTATCGAATTGTTTTCATAAATATGAAATATTAGACCAAATATATATACAAATATTTTTTTTTTCACGACAAGAATAAAAAATTTAACATGTATAAAAATAGAAAAAATACATTTATAACCCGAGTAGAAATATAACAAAATCTAAGGTAGTCATTTTTTTCAATCCTTTGGTCATGTCGGTTCGACAACAAATGATAACTTGCAATACAATCACAATACCAATCAACATTAAAGAGCTTCTATATCGGTTTCCAACAAGCTTAGCTTTAGTAACAATATTAATATATTATAATACAATTTAGTTATGTTACAACACAAAAATTACAAAAGAGGGACAAAATTGAAGTTCATTCTCAAATTAGATGGATTATTTGATAGAGGTTATAATCAATTACTAAGATACAAGCCGAACAACGTGCAAAAAAATTGTGAGAAAATTTGATGTTGCATGCAATTTAATTGATGGAAAAAGTTGGGAGGAGTTGAGAGTTAGAATGGAGATAGGAGTCTATTATTATAAAAGTGAATGATTTGAATTATCAATTACCAAGATGCATTTTTGATCGAAAGAGTTAAGAGAAGTTGAGAGTTAGAGCAAAGATAAGAGTGTATTAGTTGAAGAATTATTATAAAAGTGAATGATTAGAATTATCAATTACCAAGATGCATTTAATTGATCGAAAGAGTTAAGAGAAGTTGAGAGTTAGAACAGAGATAAGAGTAGTGTATTAGTTGAAGAATTATAATAAAAGTAATGTTTAAAAGAGTTGAGAGTTAGAATGGAGATATGAGTGTATTAGTAGTTGAAGAATTATTATAAAAATGATGTTTAAAAGAGTTGAGAGTTACAGTAAAGATATAGAGATAAGAGTGTATTAGTTGAAGAATTATTATAAAGTGAATGATTTCAAACAAATACTAACTTGTGAGAAAATTGATCGAAAGTGTTAAGAGAAGTTGAGAGTTAAAGTGGAGATAGGAGTGTATTAGCTGAAGAATTATTATAAAAATAATGTTTAGAAGAGTTGAGAGTTACAGTGGACATAAAAGTGTATTAGTTGAAAAATTATTATAAAAGTGAATGATTTGAAGAACCTGTACTTTTAATAATAATATAAAGGGTAAATTACACTGACCTCCCCTGAGGTTTGCCCTAATTACAGTCAGCATTAAACTAAAGAAATTTGTTACAATGACCTCCCCTCTAACAGAAATGGACTAACAGTGGTTAATTTTTGGGTGAAATGTCTATTATACCCTTATTAATATTATATTGATATATTTTATTTTATTAATATCACAACACTTGGATGTTAAATCTGACAAATCGAAGCTGAATTTTAAAAAACAGACTTCACAGTTGCGTCCGGAATAGTCCATTTAGCTAGGAACCAGTTTGAGTTGGTAAAAAATGGCCAAAATTGACTTCCCGGAAAGTTCGCCGGAAAAATGAAGGTGGCCGGAAATTCGCCGGAGAAGATGACCGGAACAGAGCAGCTCGCCGGAGAAGATGACCGGAACAGTGCATATCGCCGGGAAGTCGCCGGAGAAGATGACCGGAATAGAGCAGCTCGCCGGAAAGTCGCCGGAGAAGATGACCGGAACAGAGCAGCTCGCCGGAAATTCGCCGGAGAAGATGACCGGAACCGTGCTCGCCGGGATTCGCCGGAGAAGATGACCGGAACCCGTGAAGGTCGCCGGAAATTCGCCGGAGAAGATGACCGGAACCCGTGAAGGTCGCCGAAAATTCGTCGGAGAAGATGACCGGAATAGTGTACATCGCCGGAGAAGATGACCGGAATAGTGTATATATATTATAATCTGAAATATATATATGTGCATATATATATATATATAAGTTGATGGGCATTTTGGTCTTTTCAACTAAAATTTTTGACCAAATTAACGGAATTTTGGACGGAGGGGGTCTGTGTTATAACGGAGCAAACCTCAAGGGAGGTCATTGTAACAAAATTCAATAGTTTGATGCTGGGTGTAATTAGATCAAACCTCAGGGGAGGTCAGAGTAATTTACCCTAATATAAATATATATCTTAGATTTTCTCAGTGACGTTGCATATTCTCCATAGCTATACAAACTTTCTTTGTCCATGTAGCAATATGCTGAATCCATTAAATGGTACGGAGAAATTCTGTGATTCTAGGTATATATATATATATATATATTTGAACTCCCAACCGGCCTCCAGGTGAGAATTATTATTTTCTCCTATATTTATCCATCATTAGGTTATCCCCTGAGATTGAAAAACATTTTCTAGTTAAATGATTATAAACATTTTAAGGAAACTAGGATGATAGTACTAATTAGTATAGTATAGTATGTAGAGGTAGACCTAGCTCTCTTGTCTATATATGTCTCTGCATTTATATATATATATATGTGTGTGTGTGTCACTGTGTGTGTCTATCTGCGCGCTTACGCTGTAGTTCGTAGAGGAATTATTAACTTCTCAGGTTAATTTGATCACAAGTTTTAAAGTTAATCCATTAGTGAATAGAAGAAAATAATCAATCGGCGTCCAAGGTAAGGTTCACCAACACAAGCTGAATACTTAAGCTGATGTATTCGGACTTTCGGAGTAAAATTGCAGCTACAATGTATTTTGGGCCTTCCAAAGATGATACCAGAAACTGATTGCAAGACGGTCTACTCAACCCTCTAAGAAATTCGAACATATGCAGCCCTGGAAACTGGGCCTCGTAGATTAAGTTTTCAAATTTTTTCGCTCCCCATGGGCCAAGAAACATAATCAGCCCATTGGGCTACAATCCCATCAAAGATTCTATACAAAATCACCTACACTTATTACTCATATCAATCTGATCCATATAATTAAGAGTGCACAAAGAATAAATGCAATCATAGCCAAAACAGTAAACAATCGTAATTGAACTAAATCAAACCCTTCATTACTATTTCAGTTTCGATTCCAAATTTTAAAAACCGTTGTGAACTGTTCTAGTTCCAGGTTCATTAAGACTAAATCAAATAATTATACAAATGTTTCTTGGAACCGAAACGGTTGGTTATTTGCTCAGACTTAACGCTTTGTTTGGATAAATATGATAGAAAAGAAAAGAAAATATAAGATAACATTAGTTATTAGTTATGAGAGAAAAGAAATGATATCAGTAACTTTAGATTATATTTGGATAAATTATGAAAGAAAAAAAAAAGTAAAAGATAACATTTTTGTTTGAAATAAGCTAAAGAAGAAAAAAGAAAAGAAAACATTTAAACCAATATACTATCATATAATTTTTATTTATTATCATGCCCTTTTATTTTTTAAAATATCAATATTAGTTTTGATATTAATTTTTTTATACTTAAACTTTATCATTTCTCTTTAATTTCATTAATCCAAACTAGCCCCAAGACTTTACCGATAATTATACGTTGTAGTCAATTTAAATACTAAAGCTAATATTTACATTGGTAACTCTGATTACACAGTTTATAGTGAGCACAGACCATATGGAAGCGGTCCTTTCTGTGTTTTTAATGTCCGGGGACACATGATTCACATAACGCATTAATTTATTATCTATGTACAATCACAAGCACACAAATTAACGAATACCTTGCCCTGTATTTGTGAGTACTAAATTTTAATTTTCTTTTCATAAGCCATTGATTCAAATTAACATAATTGATTATGAATCAAGCATGGTCTATTATCATGTCTCTCTCACCTGCTACTATTCTGCATTGCTTTTTACAGTTTTGTAGATATGGATTTAAATGTCAATAAAAAGACATCTACGCTCATCTTGCCATCCCCACAATTATTTGTCCCCCTTGCTTTTTCCTTTGTCACAAAATCAGTCGTTTTCCAACACAACAAAGCATGTATATATTTTGCTAAACTAGCCCCATCTTAGTGAGTGATCTCACCACCAAATTAGTCAATATTCCATTCTGTGTACAAAATTGGATTTAAAACAAAAACATTTTTTTCATCAATTAAAATGATGTGGCCCTAATTTTGAACAAATAAATATGCTATCCATGAAAAATGACGTTTTTTTTTTTTTTTTTTTTGCAGGTGGTTTGTCTATAGAATGATGCAATATGGTTCTTATATATATATATATATATGTGCATCTTTTGTGACAAGGCCCTCATGACGGCATTATTTTAAGGCTAAAAAAAAGTGTAAAGTAAATTATACTTGTAATTGTTGGTTTGGGTTTTGAAATACGACATGGTTTTATATAGAGGGGTAGATTTGGAAATCAAGTAAAGTGACGTTTTGGTATCTCTTTCGGCGTGTGAGCTAAAACTAAAAGCAGGGTTGCTCTTTTCTTTATAAAAAAGCACTTCTCTTTTTCAACTCCCCAAGCAAAGAACCCCCCAACTTGGCTTTCCTTTTTATCGGATTAAAAACACACACACCTTTCTCTTTCTCTTTCTCTTTCTCTTTCATCTCATCTATCGCTTGCCAGGACAAGCGGGTCTAGCTCCCTCAAAACCGACACCTGTAGGTAACAGTTCTTCTGACAGCCCCTCCATACCCTTTATCTCTATCCTCTCCTCTCTCCACTCTCCTTTTTGTCCATTTGCGTAGAACAAACTCTATTGAATGAATGACCCCACATAATACTACAACTATTTCATTTGAATTTTTCTAATTACAAAACTGCCCAGAGCCCATAACCCACCCAAATCAAATCAACTGTGGTGTTACCGCATAAAACTCAGAAAATCATATAATGGAGAAGCCCATACCTATTTTGATTCACTAAAATACTCTCACCGTCTGTTTTTTTTTTTCTCTGCTTTACACCCAACCCATGCTTTGCTTTCTACACAATAGTTGTTATGTTTTTTTTTAGTGATATTTAAATTGCATTATCAAATATATTTAATTCAATAAGTATTTAATTGTGTTATTAAATAATACTTAATTTTTGTCTATGGATCATTTCCAACAGAAGGCAGGTGTAATTTACTCAGTTAATGAAATGTATTTAAATAACATTTATTTGTATTATTTATATATGCGGTGTAAATGAGAATGTTAAGATAGATGAATGATGTAACTAAAAGAGATATGTCCACTGATGAATGTACGGGAGAAAAATTATGGGTAACATGTATTGGTGAGAAAATTCACGAGAGTGAACCTAAATGGTTCAAACATATGCATTGGAGATACAGTTACACGCCAATCAAATGAGGAAGACTAATTATAAAAGAAGGTAAGAGATGGAGAGGATGGTCAAAAATAACATAAGATAAAGTTATTAAAATAATTTTAAAAAATCAAATATAGTAAGTGAATTGACATGTGATAAAAAAATTAGACAAAAAAAAATTAATTTGACCGATTTGATTCATGTGAAATTAATTCAAGAATGGTGATAATCACCGCCATGACATTTATACCATATTCTCAATGATCCAAACATTTTACTAATATATCAACTGACCACCATGTTTTCATTTTATTGATTATTTGCACCCCCTAATAACATTTTTACACGAGTTGGTGAATTAAGAAACCAATTTCAAGAAAATAAAACAAAACAAAAAAACCATAAATTTGGTGAATAACTCCTTCAATTTCACGTACCTGTGGTGACATTAAAATACGATTGTGAGTCATTTTGAGATCCGGGGATTCTGGTTTTCAAAAGCTCAGTGGGCTGGCTTTAACTTCCAATGGCGTGGTGAGAAATACAGAGAAAATTTTATAACATCACACAACTCTTGTCCTTCTCTACCCACAAAAAATCTTAACTCGTGTAGATCTAGTATTTGCTTCGCTGCAACTTTCTCGCCTCTACAGGTAATTTTCTTTTCTCTGTGAAAATGAAAATGAAAATGAATATGAAATCGAAAATCAAAATGAAATGTTTCGCTACACTGGTGTTGATCATTTAGGGTTTCAGTTCACTTCTTACCATTTCTATGGGTTTTCTACTGGTGATTGATTCGGTTTTTGTCTGATCTGTTTTCATTTGTATAGATCTGGTTGTTGAATCAGCGATTTTATTCAAGTTATCGAAAGGTTTGGTGGTTCTCGTTGATCTATATATGCTCTATGTATGGTTCCGAAATGTCAATCTGCTCAGATTTTGGTGGTTATGGAGAAGATCTAAATGCTACTATCCCTTTTTTCGTAGCAGTTCAGCGCTAGTGACTTGATTTTTTTTTTTGAAGTTTAGAGCCTTTGATCTGGGTTATCAAAGTTGTAGATCTTCAAGGTTAATGTTCTAAAATCGGCCTTACTCGAACGATTTATCTTAGTTGACTCGGTGACTTAACTCGATGGAGACGCTTGTTGTTGTTGCTCAGCATCGAAATCAATACTGCAGCAGAAGCAGGAGTCAGGGTCCTGCTAGATTCGGGTCGTTTGGATCCCCACCTTCCAGAGACTTCAAAGACATCAATTGCCGAACTTTCCAAGCTGGTGCAGGTATACTCCCAACCCCGTTGAAGGCTTGTACTAGTCCTGTAATCAAACCAGCATCTTCTTTTCCTTCACCCAAAACACCGTCACCACCTGTTAATTCTCATTTAGATGATACCAAAAATTTGAAGAGAGCTGTGAAAAGCAGTGCTATTCCCATTCCTATTAGGATCAATGATGAGTCTAACAACGAAGGTTCCTTGAATGATGAATTTTCTTACTCTGAACTTTGGGCCGGACCTGCTTATTCAAACTCTCCGCCACCAAGTTCTTTACCCATTCCTAAATTTTCAATGCGACCGAAACGGACCGTCTCGCTTGACTTGCCCGCTTCAGCCTCTGATATCAATTTCCATCCTATTGCCAAGTCTGCACCTCCTTCTCCTACAAGGGAACATAACCATTCTCGTAGAGATTTCTTTCACAGTGCTGACTCTGCGACTATGGCTCTCCGTCGCATTCTCAATCTTGATAGCTCTGAGAATTGAAGTACTAGGAGTGTTGGGCTCCTGTAAATAAAGAATGTACTGTGCAAACTGGGTTAGTGTTAGATTGTATATAGAGTGAGTGGATAAGTCAGTAGCGCGACTCTTTAAAATTTCGGTTTGTGGTATGTTGCCGTGGTGGTACAAGTGCAGTGATGGATGGTAGGTTAGCAGTCTCCAGATATTGCGATGAGAAACGATGTGGGTTTCACTTATGGAAGTTCTTCACAGGATGTGATTTGGGTTCTCTGACACGGATAGCAGCTGACCCGAAATAATTTGGAAGCCAAAGGGGAAATAGTGCAGGGGAATTCTGCTATTAAAGTGACACTGGTTGCCTGCAATCCTTTGCTGTAGTATGAAAAATTGATTACTCAATTATCTATTTGGGTTGAAGGGAACTAAAATCTAGGTGATCGTCCAAGTTATGATACAAGTCTTTTAAGTACAGTTTCCTCACAGTATAGTTGATATTCACTTCCTTCATTTTTAAGCTAGATTTAGGCTTTTGGTGTCGTATACTTTGTATATACTGTAGAATTCTCATCTGATTAGTCATACAACATCTGTAGGATTTTATTTTATTCTAGTCAGCTCTATTTTCTTGATCTCTAATAGTAGCGTTCTTCCATTTTATTACTTTCAGTTCAATGTTGCCTGAAATGGCTACCTGGATGATTTTTCCGTTTCCTCAACTCTCTTGGTTGGTCCATCGTTGCCTGAATAGGCTGGCTCCATCTCTCCCTCTTCATTTTATTCTCATCAGCATTTCTTCTATTTTTCTTTTCTTTATTTAGGATTTAGTATCTAACCTGAAGACATTCGCTCTGAGCGTTGTGTTCCCCTTCACCAACTTTTCTATTTTTAAGAGGGAAAAGTGGGAAGGGGGAGTGAAAGTATTTCTTCCCTGCTTCTGCTCTGTAATGTGTAGGGTTAATCCGTGTTGCACTGTCCTGTTGTTAGCCCCATTAGTTTTTGTTATTGTGAGTGGATAATGCCACCTTCCGTCATGGTCTTCACAAGGTTCATCGTCCCTGGAGATCCGTTGACCACACCTAGCCGTTCAGAAGGTAAGGCCCTATAAATTTTATAATGTCACTTCAGTTCTTGCTGATTACCTTTGAGGTATTACATTATGATTACTAATGGATCTTTTGCTTGATATGCATGTGCAATGCAGTGCTGAAAAAAGGAGCCAGTGGAAGATGATC
This sequence comes from Cornus controversa, assembly GCA_026545225.1. Lineage (NCBI taxonomy): Eukaryota > Viridiplantae > Streptophyta > Magnoliopsida > Cornales > Cornaceae > Cornus > Cornus controversa. The sequence goes on along the minus strand of CM048850.1, from coordinate 63,742,089 downwards.
TTTCAGGAGGCTGTTTTATGCAAAGATGTGTTCATGACGGGTTTACTCTTTCTATGTTTTCTGTTGTTGTGGTTTTCTTACAAGTAAGTCCTTTGTGGAACTTAAGAAGTTTGTGTTTTGTGTGCAATAAGTCGCGTATTATCTTTGTCTGGCTTTTATGTCCTGTGTACCCAGTCTCTCTTGAACTAATGGAGTTAATATGTAGTGTAATGTTACAATTTTTAGGCTGCAGTTTCAGTTCTTCTATTGCTACATTCCAATTAATGATTTGCATGGAGATAGAATAGTGGAACAGAATCAGCATCACTAGCATTACCAGGTGTTGCCAAATTTTGTGTTATAATTTTTGTTCATATTTCTTAGTTTTAGTGTACCTTGGTGAGTGAAGTGTGAAACAAGAATTTCTGATCTTTGAAGCTCCATACAAAACTAAGATGGTGGTCTCGAACACCATCTCAAACTCACGTTTAGGTCACGCACTTGGAATTTCATCAGAATGTTTCAAAAGGGCGCCACTTTGATCGTTATATAAAAATTTTCCCCTGAATTTTGATCATTATATTTATTTATTCTCTGCCATATTTATTATGGTACACTGTTAGATTGTTTGGGAACTTTTTCAACCCATATGTAAACGTAATGGATTTTGGAAATGTTGAAGGGAGAGAGACTTTTACCGAGTCCCTGTCAATTATAGTATTATTTTATCTGGGCAAAGAACATATTGGCCCATCTTGATCCTATGCTACTTGAACCCTCAACCATTCACACACTTGGAAGTTGAGGGGATACCGTGGGCTACAGTGTCTTGGTTTTAGAGTTTGAATGTGGGCTGGTTGCAATGTGTTCAGTACAATCAGTTATTCAGTTTTAACCTGCATCATTCAGTACAAGGAAAAAAGTTGCCTACTGAAGGATTTGAACCAATATGTTAGGGGTTGGGTCTCTCCCCCTCTCTCTCTCTATATATATATAGACACTGATATTTTTGATAATACAATTGAACTGATTCCATTTGTTGTGCCTGTCAGTTAGGGGCTTTTTATATAATTCCAAATCAGTGTGTGGTGCCTGTGACAAGTAAATAAGATTAGGCAGGAATTAGAAACCCAAGGAAGTGGAGCACCACTGAATGATTTAATTTTAAAGCATATATGCTAGGTCCTGTTTAGTGTATTGAGAGTGAAGGATGGTATGGTAGTGGTCTCTCTTGCCATGTTCAGTTTTAATCTGTTGTGTTCTTTATGGTGGTCCAGAAAGTGATTTATTCTAATGTGGACTTTTATATCCATTGGGGAGTCATTATCAGTGAGTGAGGGAGGGAATGTCTTTAGACGTTCCTCCTTTGTTCTGGTTCCCTTCCAAAATGCTTTTTAGCATCTTTTCGATATCAAAAATTTTCTAATGTGGATTAGCTGGTTGTGGTTGTTGTTGTGGTTGGATAATCTTGAATAGTTGTTTGGGTGATGGTGATTGACATGTCTTGTTGCCAAGCATCCTGCTGCTGATATTTATTTTGGCACTCGAATCAGATAACGTTGGGTTGCAGAAAAGATATTGGTACGACGTCTGATTCAAGGTGGTGCACCGTAAATGATGGGGGTGGGGGACCCTTTTTTTTATCTTTTTTGTTAGAAGAGGTAAAAAGATAGATTTAGTTAGTATATGCTTGGACTCTGTTTTGCTTGCACACAAGTTTAGACGTGCAAAATGCTTCATCATCTTGTGTAGTAGTGCCCAAATTGATAACATAACTACTCGTATTATTATTACTTACTACTCGGGAGAAGAGCAAGTGTAGAATACGGAACATCATCACCATCATCATCATCAATTCAATTCAAAGCACATACAATTCATTAATTTGGATGTGGAGTTGGAATTGTGGACCTGTGACCATAATGTTTTGTGACACATACATACCATACCCACCTACTTGAATAGGCAAGTCCAAGTTGAGTTTGTTATATCATGCAAATTTGGGCACTATATAAAAGTGAAAGGTGAAAAGGGAAAAACTGATTAGTACATACCAACCTATATAACTGGGGAAATTATTAATGCATAACAATAGTATCATTTTTCATGATTAATTAGAGACGGACTAAGAGAAAGTTACAATACAATTTTCCCTTTGTTGAGCATCTTTTAAAGCATATAATATAATATAATATTGTCCTTAATTTATGAATTGTATTCTTTTCTAAACCAGTTTTTTTCATTCAGGAAAATCTGTTTCTTCTTTCGTGCTGTCACTCAGAGAGAGAGAGAGAGAGAGGACAAGGACATTAGATTTGCATCTTAATTAAATAGTTTTTCTTTCTTAATCTATTTTTGAAGCTGGCAGTCTAGCAGAGTAATGGCCCCAAAACTCGTTCTCAAAATTCAAAAAATAAAAAATTATTTTTTTAACTGAATTTTAGAAAAACATTTTGACAATTTTTTGATTTTCAGTTCAGTTCAGTTCTCATAAAACTGAACTGAACGAATCAGATCCTAAATCAACCAGATTGGTATCTAATGTTAATAATAGTAGCATGTTATCATTTCATCTCATTGTACAAAAGTTTGACATGCATCTTAAACAAAGTTTACATCCTTATTCAACTAAGGATGATAGAAAATATAAGCATCTAAATTAAGTGAAAATGTGTTATTTAATGATCCATTTGACTCCAAAATATGTACTTGAAAGCAAGAAACCAAAGGATGATCAAGAGAGAGAGACCGAGATGAAAGAAAAGAGGACAAACTTGATTACATAAGTTATGCATACCTGAATATACGATATTATATTTTATCAATTCATTCTCTCTCTCTCTCTCTCTCTCACTCACACACACACACACACACACACACCAAAGCAGTTACTAATTTAATTTTTGGGGTTGGTTGTGGGCATATACAAGGGAGGTTGATATCTAATTAAAAAGAAGAGTCTTATAAGATTTTGATGTTTTGTACTATCTCTTACAAAACACAACAAATTTGCTAATTCAATTGATTGGGTCATAAAATATTGGTTTGAAAAGGATTTTGTTTTTTTTGGAATTATTCCCTTGAAAAAGTCAGTTTTAGACCCAAGTTAATAAAACAGTACCAATTCTTTTCATGATCACGGAAACCTAGATAAATAAGTAGAATAATAGTAAGACATAAAACAAAGATGATCATCATCAATAATAAAGTAATTCGATCCATTATTGGTGAACAGTCATATGATTAACATGAAAACTAAATAAAGATAAATTTAAGTTTTCAATCAGACATCACCAACCACAGAGAGCCAAAACTGCGAGAAAATCCCACAAGCAACCACATTAGTCATCATTTCAACAAAACAAATTTCTACATTATATATATATATATATTACCTTCTCTCTTATCTCTGTATATGCAGGGGAGAGGACAAAAACGAAAGACCAAAATGAAAAAAAAATAAAAAAATTGAAGGAACACCACCCACATCACATTGATGTAACAATTAATGGTCCCTAGAAGAGGGAGGTCATATTCCACTGATCAAAGTTTGGAAAATTGGAAGTCTACATAGAGAGATGCCTGAGTTTCTTGTAGAGAATGAAGAACAAGTCCTGAAGAGAATCAAGAACATGTCCCAAAAACATCAACCAAATCCGAATTCTCCACTCCATCGAAGAGCATTTCTCTGCAGCAGCGGCATTCCGGGCTGCAAAATGCCTCCTCACCTCTGCAAGAAGAACAATGCTGATGAGAAAAACAGAGACTTTCGCATCTTTTACATAACATTTTAACACAACCAACCAACCAACCAACCAATAAATCCAACAACAATTGTTTGATAAACTTACAACCAAATTATTTCAAATCTAACATACTAAATAATAGTCATTACATTAAATTTTCCATTTCCATTTCCATTTCCTTGGAATGCCCAATTGTCAAAATATTTTCCCAAGCCTAAAACACAATAAATCTGATCATGCCTTTAATTATATATATATATATATATATATATATATATATATATATATATATATATAATCAGATTTCAGAATAGATGGTATTAGAACTAACCTGTACATGTAAATGTCTTTGCCTGGCTCAAGATTCTTCTTGCAAGTGTGACAGAAGCTAAGGAAATTCTCAGACGGAGATTTCAACTTGTTGGATAAAGAACAGTAGTCATTTTTCAATTCAGACAATTTAACAACACCACAACAGTTCTCGACAACGCAGTTATCATATATATGAGTGGTTCTTGGATTTGGCCCATGAGAAATCACACATGTATAGTCCTCAGAAAGCTCAATCTCACTTATAGAGAGAGACTCAATACAAGCCTGAGGAGAATCCTTTTTTTGGATTCCAGAATTCACACCCCCACACCCAAGTGGAGACACAGAACCCAAAAATCCAGAATTCGGGGTCTCCATTCCGAAATTGGAAGGAGATTTCGGGCACTCAGCTGGAGAAAGAGCAGAGGGTGGAAGAGGTGGGATTTGAATCTTAAGGTTTGATCCAAACAAGACCATTTTCTTATTGGGTTTTGAGATACTGTCATCATCAACACTTTCATCTCTGAGTGAGTAGTCAATAAGAGCAACACCAATGCCTTTGGGATCTGAACTTTCCCATGACTGTTTTTCTTCTGAGGAGATAGTATTTGAGAATTTAGACATGTTTCTATCATAACCAAATGGGTTTGCAAAAGCAGGGATTGTTTTACAGTCAAGAATTGAAGTTGGACTCATAGTTTCAGTGTCAGAGGGACCATTTGCCAAAAACCCACTGAAAAACCTTGGAGAACCGAAGAAAGAAGAAATGGGTCTGGTGTGATTTTGGGAAGGTGATGGTGGAGAGATGTGGTCAGCCATACTAGGTTGCTTTTGCTTGCTGGTCACTGCTCTAGATCTATTTCTCAGCATTACTGACTCTATTCAAGTTAAACTTCGGCAAATATATTGAACAATTATTCCAAAGAGAAAGAAGAAACAGTCAGTGAAGTGAGCGAATAAAAGGCGAGTTTACAGAAATCAAAGTGATACATACTTGACAAGGGATGTTAACCAGGAACTGCCATGGATTGCTGCAAATGATTGTGTAAAAAGAAAAATAAAAAAGTCACCTTCAAGCTTCAAAAATAAAACAAAAAGCTAGCTTTGTTCCCCCCAAATGATAACAAAAAGAAAAAGTAATAGAAAAAAATAAAATAAATAAATTGGTCAATCTGTTGAAATTGGGAAAGCCCCCCCTAAATCTCTGTAGCCTCCATGACTGAAACTCTAACATCAAAGAGAAAGAAAACTTCAAATTTCATCATAATCCGCGTGCATGTAATCCATAAAATCAAGATCAGAAGTGAAGTACAACCTTGCCACTGAAATGGATAAAAAAATGAATCTATACATTCAGAAATGGAGTTTAGATATATGCTCTTTTTGTCGGTGCTTGTGTGTTTTTCTGTGAGTCCCCTCTGCCTTTTCAATTCCACTCTGCTTTTTCAATTGGCAAAGAATGGAAGAAACAGCAAAGAAATTGAGAAAATGGTTGGTATTGGTGCCCTTTTAAAGCCGAAGCGTGGGCATGCCAATCAATAGTTTTTAGGGTAAATTACAATAATCACCCCTAAAGTTTGAATCAATTACACACGGCAATTATATTTGTCGTTTATTACATTATGTACTCCTGAGGTTAGGGGTGTGCGCACAACGACCTTCCTCCTGTCATCTGTCCGACACCTTTGCCAATGAAATTTTATAAAAAGACTCAAATACCCCTCAATTGTTTCATTAGACCCTGATGCCCTTACAATATGGCATAAAATGATTAAAAAGGGCCTAACATTTTGACAAATTTGTCTTATTTTCTTTCTCTCCATCTCTAATATTTCTTACCACACAAACGTTACAGATATCCTGCTGCAAATTTTTTTTTTTCCCAGAAATCTTAATATGAAATCCAAAAATTTTAGAAGAATTCTTTAAAAAAAAAAGTCAATGTTTGCAATATTAAAAAAAAAAAAAAGACTCAAAGCTCCTCCCAAGACACCTTCAAGGACTCCATAAACAAGAGGGAAAAAGGGTGGAACTCAGAGCCCTTTCAGAGAAAGAAGGATGCCCAAAACCGTGAGACCCAACATGTATATATACACATGTATACACACCAATACCCACTTCTGCTAGCATATCTTGAGGCATAATTTATTAGAATTTTCCTCTCTACTTCCTAAAACCTTTGTTGAGAATGTTGTTAACAGCAATATATGTTATTAGTACTGATCCAAGTGTTAATAAGGTAACAGAGGATAAAAAAATGCCCAAATTGAAGACCCGGAAGCATGTATACATGATATATACAAGCATATACACACAATCAAGCATGAAATCTGCACCAATCTTTATTCAATTTATTAGAATTCCATAAAATCTATTAAAAGTGACAAAAAATTCAAAGAACGAAAAAATTCTCACAAAATAGCCTCAAAATAAAAAATTTAGTCATTTTCACCTAATATGTTTTTTTGAAGTATAATAAAAAATAAAACATAGGGTATAAATGACTTTTCATGCTATTATTTGATGTCTTGCAAAAAATTACATGACTACCTTATGTAATTTGAACTAAATCTCAAGGGAAGTCAACAAACCTTTTTACTATTATAATATTACAAAATAGTTCTCTATTATTTTTTTCAACATATATTTTTAAATATTAAAAATACTACTCACATGATGGTTCTAATTAAAATATTTGTACGTATACAATAAATACTTTCAATTTTTTATTTGTAAAATTAATTATAAAAGATAAAATAGACAAGCAAAAGGTATTTGGCAAATAATCAACTCACGTGAGTTGCATATGACTATTTTAAAATCAGAATTTACAATCATCGACTACTATAAGGGCTAATTTGTAATTGTTAATAAATTGAAAATGTTTTTTTTTAAATAATAATAAAATGAAGTTTTTTGTAATTTTTTAATAGTTTTGGAGTGTTTATTATAATTTGACCTTTTCATTTTGGCAAAACCAAGCACACTGGCACACCTCCCAGAGCCCAGAGGTCGTTTCTCTCTCTAGAACTCCCCATTCTCTCTCTCTAGGGTCTGTTTTACTACATCAAAATGTACGAACTGATTTTCGTCCTTTTGTGCAGTTTGTACATGTACTGCTCTCTCTCTCTCTCTTCCTTTGGTGTCTTGTCCTCACTCTTGGGTCCTACCATGTTCTCTCTCTAAAACTCGTACTGTTAAGAGGATATGAATGCGAAATAAACGCACGCACTCGAAGGTGAAAGATTGACGACACTCTACCGTCCGGACTCATTCCTCCTTTCAGATAAGAATAATTTATGACATACAGCTGCTGTGCCATGTCATCAGCCCTCAAACTTTTCCCAATTGTAATTACGCCCAACTTTTCAAACCCCTTTCAAAAACCAAATCCTCTGTTACAAGAAATTATTGTTCATCCAAAAGTATCAAAATTCTTGCATACGAACGAACCCGCACTGGTGGGTTGGCTCAGTGCGAGTTGAATCCAGCACTTGACAAAAATAAAAGAGTCGAATTCATGACCTTTGGGTTTAAGGTTCACTCAATAAAATTCTATTCAAAATTTACTTTGCACTTTTAAGTTTAAAGTGTTAATGATTGAAAAGTTTTCACATTATAATAAATAAAAAATATTAAAAACTTACATATGAACATGATTCATGTCTGACATAAATTCATACCTACCACTTTGGCTAGCTTCTAACTTTTTTCTCTAGGATCTGGACCAATGGACAAACAACTTGATCTGAATTTACATTTTTATCATACATACTAAATGTCATTATCTATCATAATTCTTTGAATATTTCAGAGCTACTTCCATTAATTTACATCTATTTTCTGTTATATACACATTTTCTAATATTGTATGCATACTATTCCTCCATCAAAGAAATTTGAAAAAGAAAAAAAATCATTATAAAGTATGTTAATTTTTAATTATGTAATTTTGAAATTAAAAAATATTGCAAGGCGAGTACTTTAGAAGAAAGTGAATTAAATTTAAGAATTTCTTACTTTTTTTGGTTATAAGGACCTAATAATATCTTCAATCAATGTCAGCTAATGTTGACACAACTTATGCACGAGTACTTGAAACTATTCTCACATTGATCCATTTGAGCATTCTTTAATTTTAAAACACGTTTTACTATTACTTGGACTTGGAGAGAGAGAGAGATTTGACATTTGAGTACTCTTTTTGAAGCAAAAAAAAAAAATATATATATATATATATATAATAGTCACAAAACTTTAAAAAAAAAAATCAAACTTTGAGTGAATCGCCTTTTTCTATAGAATTGTCAAAAATGTTTGGTTTTTGGAAAGCTCTTACTATTGTTTGTGGATGCAGTATTTTAAAACACTCTTCGTATATATACTTCATCATAAAAAAAAAATAATACTAATTAAATATTCAATTTTTTTTCTTTGGCAAGATTTTCACATACTCATTTGTCCCTCTCACTTCGAGAAGTTAAGGATATACCATTGAACTACAACTATTGCTAAAAAATATCAATTTTGTCTTCTAATAAAAAGAAAAATAGTCTTAGAATATTTATTTCAAAAAAATATTTATTTGAATTTGTAAAGTACAAACACATGCTTAAATCCTTCTTTTTACATAAATTTATAATTTATTGAATTTAATATGCACATTTTAATTTCAGATGTCGGGGAAGATAAAAAGGTCATATTCAACGTTGGAGTTTGCAAGTGTGAAAATAGTAATTGTATCAACAAAATAATGCAAAAAAATAAGTGAAGGGGAGAAGTAATTATTTTTTTGTGAAACATAAGAAAAGTTACAAAGGAAAACTTAAAGAGTATGTAATATTTTGAGAGTATTTTGACATGTGTTATTCCTTCGATGAATGCTCTATTATTCTTGATAAAACAAATCAGTACAATTTTTAAAAGAAATAAAATGTACTACCTCCGTCCCATAATTCTTGGCATGTGTAGGGATTCCAACTTTTTATGGTGGGACCCACTTTTTAGTGTAATAATGCATGAATTTACATATTAGTCCTTGTTAAAAAGTTAGTATTATTATTATATGGTGGGTCCCACTTTTAGGATAGTAGAGTTTGAAAATGGTAGTTTAGGAATCATATAATCCATTTTAGGAAATGAACATGTATTTTGGAATATCCCAAAAAGAAATAGTGGACTAAAATTATGAGACGAAGAGAATATTTATTAAAAGAGATACAAGTATGAAAATACTCGTACCTCCTCAAACTGAAAAGGCCATCATCAAGAACTTGAATGCCACGAGGCCAAGAGGGAAAGTAAATTTAGTAATTAGTAATTGTTTTTTTGAGTGAAAATGTAAGTTTGGACCTTTTTTTTTTTGTTTACATTAATAAAAATACATTTATATATCCCCTTTGCCCGTACAGAAACTTAAAACTACCGCAAGCTACAACCTTTATAATAAAATAATATTTGTGTCCCTTCCATCCTCTAATTTGAACCATGTCTGGAGAGGGGTAGTCGATAATTCTAATGTAATTGTTATCGTCTTTTGAGACTGTTAACATTGAATCATACAAACAAACAACCTAAATACATAGGTTATTATTTGGGAGGCATATTCGTACTCCTTTTTCTATAATTATAATTTACTTACCCATTTTTTTTTATAAAAAAATGATAAAAAGATTCATAAACTAATTAATACATCACTTTTTATTTTATAATATAATAACTACCCTTTATACTATAAAGTTAAACTCTTTTTTACTTTCTTTATTATATTTTTTGGGATCTTATCAAAAGAGATATTTTTTTTTTACCTTTTTACTTTCTTTAATACTTTTTTTTTTTAATCTTGTCAAAAGAGATAATTTGTTCATAATTTTTTTTTGTCTTCTCAAAATGGATAATTTATTCAACAAAAATATGTATATTTTCTGATTTCTTCCAATAAAGATAATTTATTCAATAGAGATAATTTATTTTTTTGAACCTATCAAAAGATATAATTTATTCAATAACGATAATTTTTTTTTGGGTACTCTCAATGTACATAGTTTATTTAACAAGAATAAAAATTTTTATATACTTTTTTTTGGGTCGTGTTAAGAGAGAATTTATTTAGCAGGGATAATTATTTTTTGGGTACTTTTTAATTTTTAATATCTAACAAAATAAATAATTCATTTAACAAAGATATTTTTTTATCTTACGACAAAAGATATAATTTTTTCAACATATATATATATATATATATATATTGGTCTTGTCAAAAGAAATAGTTTATTAACATAGATAACTTTTTTTGGGTATCGTAAAAAGAGAATTTTTTTTTTGATTATTTTTTTCGAATATTTTTTTTTTGGATCCGATCAAAAGAGACAACAATATTAAAGATAAGAGACATAGAGGATGTCTGGGTAGTTTAGTATTTTGAAAAAAGTTAATCATTCATATGTGAATTAAATGTTAGAAATGACATTTCTTCTAAAGTGGAAGTGCAAACTTAGAAAATGGGAGTGCGAATATCGTCACCCTATTATTTTTATATTAATTTGGGTAAAATACACTCACAGCCCCTGAGGTTTGCCCTAAACACACTCATATACAAAGTTTGCAAGTTTGCTTAAACTTACACTCATACCCCTGAGGTTTGGAGTTTGATCGCACACAACCCTCAATTGAAATTCATTGGTCAAAAAATTATTTGAAATGTCTGTTTTATCCTTCACTAATTGAAAAGACATTTTTAACCTTATTTTTCATGTTAAAATACCATATTGCTCTCAACTTTTTTTTTTTCATTTGACAAAACTTTCCTTATTACCTTATTGCTTTTCTCTCTCATCTCTGACCCTTAAAGCTCACTTTCTCTAATTCTTTCTCTCTCTCTCTCCTTTTTTTTTTTTTATTTCTTTCTCTATCTCCTCACTCTGTCTCTTTTTCTCTCTCTTCCTCCATCTTTCTCTTTTCCCGAATCACTTTCTCTACATCTAACCCCCTCTCTTTTCTTTATTTTATCTAATTCTTCACCCTTTTCACTTTTTTTCTTTTATTTTTTTCTCTTTCACTGTTGCTATGGCAGTGCACCTGAAAATTGACAATGATAGCATGACTTTGGTGGTGGTCGTGGTGTCTCTGCAATAGTAGAAAGATGACAACAGATAAGACTTATATGAAAAGTATTATAAGAGTACAGGAGTTTATAAAAAAGTTAAAAGAGGATATTTTGCATTTTGCTTTTTATTACAAAGTATGCATACGTTTATTTCAAAAACTAAAAAAAAAAGTAGTGATGGCACTGATAAAATTGAAAAGTAAGTACTGGAAAAAAGAAAAGAAAAAATCATCCAAGATTAATAATAAAGAAAATTTTAGCCTCAAATTTTGAATTTCTTTGGATTGAATTTTATTTTTCAATGACAACTAAAATTGGGTTATATACATAATAGAGAAATAATATATATTATTTGTTAAATTGAATCACCAAAACACATTAGACTCCTTTCTTTATTTTACAATTCTACTAAAAAAACCAAACAAAGAATTCAAAGAATTTTGTTGCCCCTTCACTGAATTCAGGAGACACTAATATAGAAATATATCGGTTGAAGGGTTAATTTAGTCATTTTATTTTAATAGATTTTTTAAATGTAATATAGTTATTATATTGATAGGTAAAATTATAATTTTTCATACAAATTGTTGATGCAATTTTGTTCAAGGGTGTGAGTGTAAATTTAAATAAACCTTGTACATGAGTGTATTTAAGATAAATTTTAGAGTGGGAGTGTACTTTGCCCCGTTAATTTTTTGGTCGTTTGTATCCATTATTACTTCATTAAAGATTCGACTGTCTATTAATTATTGTAAACAATAAAAAAACTTAACATATGGCAATAAAAAAAAGGGAAAAACCATGCAATCCAGGGGCCCACTATTTTGTGTTGTGGGCCTCACCATGTCTTTGTAATAGATTCGCAATCGCAAAGGGCTTCTATATCATTCTTCTTTATAAATATGATATGGGACCCGTTCAAATCCAGTTAGATGTATAACTCCAAAGCAAGAGGTGAGACCAGGCCCACTACACTCTGAGGAGGCGTGCTCTCTGAACAGTAATTAGACATAAAATCCGTCTCCCTCGTTACTCAGCCCGGGAGGACCCACATTGGTCCCACTTCCTTCTCTTTTTTATTGGGCCTCTAAAAAGTGTGCTAGTGTACAGCCACTTGCCACATGGGCCTTTTTAAAAGGCCACTCTTTGCGTTGAGAAATTACCGCATCGTCTACATCAATCACACGAAAAGATCAACATACATCAGGTATAAATTTAAATTTTGTATGTTACACACACACGTAACGAGACTTACCTTATATGTTATATATGCACGGTTAAAATTTATAAGATGAATTATAGACGTACTTTAATTACATGTGGATACTCAAACAAAAAGTTAAAAAAATGTATCACATTTGTTTCTGTGTTCACTTGTGATAGTCCTATGAGTTTTGCTTTTATTATAATGAAACCCTTCTTATATTTACGTAATTATACTCTCACTCCCCTTCAAGTAGCGATATTAATGGAATGAGCGAATTAACTATTTTACACTCTTACTCAATATAATAAAATATATTAATCCCTCAGTCCTAAAATTCTTATCCATCTTTTTATTTTTTAATGTCCCAAAATTCTTGTTCCTTAATGCAAAAAGTAATTTACTTTCTAAAATATTTCCAACTTTTTAAAAACTACACCAACTAACATTTACTTTTATAGTAGTTTTATAATTTTAAAAGAGGACAATGCAATAAATATTTGTCTCCTTAAAAGTTGAAATTTAAAAAAGGGATAACAATTTTGAAACAAAAGAATACTTTGATTTGACAGTTACACAATATGAGTTTTTCTCACCCATCGCCACACCTTCATTGTCACTGGTGACATCAGCCCCGCCACCATCATTGTAGTTGATGCCGGTTCCACAACCACCACCGCCATCCATACTCACAACCATAGGTGAACCTTATGAATCTTCTTGTACCCCCAATTGTAATGCAAAAACCTATAGATCCAATGAGAACAAGGAGAAAAAAAAAACCAAAGAACGCTACCCTTACTTGGCCTCCTAGTGCCTCGGCCTCACCGAGGCTGACAAGTGGCGTTAGCAGATTATGCGTGAGATCGACCGTAAAGTCACTAAAATCCAAAACGAGGGTTTGGGCTTCATTTTGGGGGTGGGGGTGAGGATGGTGGTTGTGATTCAACAGATTGTGGTATTTGGGCATGGTGGTGGCTGTAGTTGTGTATAAATGACGATGGTGGTTGTGGAGGTGGGGATGGTGGTTTCATTTTGGGGGTGGGGGTGAGGATGGTGGTTGTGATGCAATAGATTGTGGTATTTGGGCACGATGGTGGTTGTGGTTGCGGAGGTGGGGATGACGGTGGTGGTTGTGGAGATGAGGATGGTGGTGGTGGTTATGGGAGTAGGGATGGTGGTGGTTATAGGAGTGGGGATGGATGGCGGTGGTGGTTGTGGAGGTGGGGCATCAGAGTAGACTATTGCATATTTAAAATCGATGAAGGGTAGTTTGGGCATTTTTTGTTACTGTTTGCCAATTTGACTGTTGACAATGACTTTAAGGACTAAAATGATATATAATTTTAAACCTCAGGGATATAAAAGTTGATACACAAACGTGGGGGGTCAGGTTGACGTATGAACATACCTCAGGGGGTTAAAATGTAATTTGCCCATTAAGTTTTAAGTCTTAACTTAAATATATATATTTTTTCAACATTAAAGATTTTTTGTTTATTACAAATTAAGCTCCACCTTTTAACTAAGCTTTTTAATATTACAATATGGTCACAATCTTTTCTTTTTTTTTTTAAATTACAAGTTTGCCCAAATATATTCGAGAAATATCTATCACGTATTTTCAAGTATCCACTATATATTTTCAAGTATCTTAGCGTATCAAAAAATAAAAAAAATTATTTTAAAAAATTAGATATCTTTTGAGAATATCTGATACGTGTTAGATTATATCTTGATAATATTCGTATCAAATACGTATTTAATATTACCGTGGAATCTTTGAAAAAATATATGTGGTTTATAAGTTTGGGGTTAATAATTAGAAGGGAGGTGAGGGTCAAAGACTCCAACACGCGGACTCCCAAATACGGAAAGTAATCTATGCACTCAGAGAACATGCCACTTGCATTATTATATTATATCATTCCTGTGGTTTTTGAACAAGAAAATAATTACTATATACGAAAACAATGGTTGGATCTACATTATTGTGATATAAGCCTTGACAGAGATGCCTGTCAAGAACGTCAAGCAAACCCACCATCTAGAGTCCCCCAAATTTTGTACTCCAATTAAATCGGCACTTGGCATGGGAAGCCCCACAACTAAAATTTGGCAATCATGAGCAGTGAGAAAGAATGGAACATAGTAACTAAGTGACGAAACTCCATTTCATTGCTGTAAAAGAAAGACAAGAATGATGATGATAGAATAAAAGAAAGGAAAAAGGAAAAGAAAGAAAGAAAGAATGAGAGCCCCTTCCCTCCTCTGTACCCTCACTGTATCTTTCCTTCCAAAAGTGGAGGAAGGGAGTAAAAATTCTTCACCTTTTTGTTTTTCTTCGTTATTTTAACAATTATTATTATTATTATGTCCTCCCAAAAAAATATCATTCTAATTTAAGATGATATAATGATCAATTCGCACCACTATCTTTCCTTTTCTTAGAGCTTCATCATTGTGGAGCCACGTTCGAGATGGAAAGCTACTTAATTGTACTAAAAAAGACAATTGTTGCTTGAAAACTTCACTGGCACCACAAACGAATAGAATCTTTTATTGCTTTGTACTTGAATAAGCTGCCTTACACATGTCTTGAGACATACATGCATATATATCGGATTGAAGAGGGGGCTGCAAGTAAGAAAATTTGAAAATCAACAAAATAGTTTTTTTTTTATTTGGGTAATGTTATTCAGGCAGAATTTTTAGACAGAATTTATAGACAAAAACTTTTAGAACCATTATGGACGTTATTATGGACGTTATGTCAAGGTCATCTAAACCAAAGTGTGCTGTTGGAGTTGGATCACAAGATCAAAGCATTAATTGGCTAGGATGTCAAAGTTTGAATCCCATTTCGCCACTACTACACCAAAAGTCAAGGACCTCATCCTCTAATAAGAGACTATATTATATATATAATATTGTCTTATATATTGGCCAGTTATAGATTGATCTTATGCCATTACTTTTACTATTCATCATTATTGAAAATACTTACTTAGATGTCTTTTAATAAAAATAAACACATCATCTTTAATTATTAAATAAATAAATAATAAATAAATCTACATTGACCCGTTACTTTTAAAAAGATCCAAATAACAACAATTCTATCAATAGGAGAATAATAGCCAATGTGAAAGAGAAATTTCTACCAAAAGTTGATTTCATGTAGTCAATTTCAGAATTTGACATTCGTAGATTCATAGATTTCCAAAGGCAAGTAGACATCGCAATTGAACTTTTACTATATATATATGTGTGTGTGTGTGTGTAATTATATATCACCAAATTGAAATTCTTTTAAAGCAACAAATTTAGAAAGTACTCTAAAAACATTTTGTGGAATAAATCATTATATGCATATGCATTTAGAGTTTGTAGAAATTTCATTTATATAAAAAATATACAGAGTAACACAACCCTAATCATGTGTGAACATTATAATCTATATCTCTCTCATCTTTTTGTCTGTGTGTGGATATGTCTGCAATTCATGCTTTTGTTTGTAGGGAATTTCAATTCCCTTATCATCGGATTTCATTGACGGTGAAGATCATCCCACCTGTTTGGAGTATATTGTGTTAGTTTCTTTGATTTTGACCGAAAAAATAGTTGGTCTGATTCAAATCAGATACAACCCACTACTTTACAAATTTATTTGTATTTTGAGTGATATGTCTCATGGAGGGTGAGAGGAAGAAGGATAGTGGAAATGTGGCAAGATTGTGAGAAGGGTAAAAGAGAGAGAATGGTGAATATAGAATGTCAATTACCCGAATAAAGTCGGGTGAATCCCTTTTGTTTCTTTATTTATTATTTTTTAATTAAAGATGAAGTGTTTTTATTTATTGAAATACATCAATAGTGAAGATAACTTACCTACTCACTGATGAGTAAATAAGTATTGTCCTTAATTAAATGACGGATCCCACGGAGATATATCACTTTCATACATATATACTACAACCAGCAACTAGCTTATGGCTTTAATCTCATAAGCAAATATGGAGGATGGAATAATATATACTTGCTCAATTTTGTCCTATTCAACTAAACAATTCGACACACATATCTATATCTATATAATATAAAAGTTTGGTATAATAAAAAAAGAAAAATATCATTTAATAGTCAAAAGTGATTAAAAAATATTTTAAGTAAAAATGTAGTCCAAAATATTTTTTTACTATTTACGGTTTACAATTATTTTATCTAAGGGTCACGACTGTTAATGCATAATACTGCCATAAACATGAACATACAAATATATATATATATATATATATATATATATATATATATATATTCAACTACGTACTTCTTGTGTCCACTATCGAGTGAGTGGGACCACATAGTCATCATGTTTTGTTATGGTAGCTAAAGATGGTAGGATTATTGGACCGTTCCCTAATATGGTACCATAAAATTGGTGGCCTTAGAGATGTGTGTGTGTATATATATATATACATAGGGAGTTGATATTGGCACTCCACCAATATTCTCTGACACTCCACTCCTATATTTTTGTAAAGTAAAATTACAAAAGTAATCCTATGTTATATCATTTTAGATTCTTATATTTTTAGTACCCCAATGCCCTTCTAATTTCAATTTTAATTTAATTTAATTTTTCTTCAAAAAAAGCTTTTTTAACTTTTTTACTTTAGGTTTACAATATAACAATCTATTTATTACCACCCCAATATTATAGTTTAGACATTTTTCAATTGAAACTTGTTGTTTGTGTCACTATCCTATATAACTCAAAGAATCCAAAATTTGAAATATTTTATTTTTACTCACCAAACGTGTAATTTATTTTCCATGTGTCTTATTTATAAAATAACATAAATTAAAATTTTGAAACATACCATCAATTTGTGAACAAACAAAATAGAAAGGAAGGAGGAGAAAATAAAAGGCAAACAAAGAAAAATATCATATTAATTTTTTTATTTTTATCTTTTGAAATTTTGGTGCAAGGCTCCTTAGTTAAATTAAGACAACTATAATTGAAAAAATCTTTCATAGAGTCATGTTTTTCTCTTTTCATCTTTTAATTTCTAAAAGTTCTCTATTAAAATAAAAAAATTTCCTTAGTTTTTTTAAAGAACTATATATCATAATTTTTATTCAAATGAAATTAAACTTTCTTTTGATTTTAAAAATAATTAATTTTTTTTCAAATAGGTTTTATTCATTGATATAATGTTTGTTTCCAACTCAAATACATTTTTAATATTTCTCTAGGTAATCTATTATTAATAACTTCTTCTCAACTTATCTAATAATGTAACTTTTATTATCCGAATCACATACATTTGATTGATACTCTCTAAATCATTATATTGAATTCTAAACTTTTTTACTTCTAAAATAAATATTAATAAATTGATTCAACATGAAAAAATAATATTTTTAAAATTAACGAAGAAGTATTTTCACACAAAAAAAGAATGTGAGAGAGAATTTGCAATTTGGAGTTAAGAATTCTAACATTATCAAATAAGGGCAATTAGGATATTAAAAATATAAAAATCAAATATTGTATAGTAGAGGGACACCTTTGTAATTGTACTTTACAAAAAGGTGGAAGTGAAGTGTCAGAGTATATTAGTGGAGTGCCAATATCAACTCCCTATATATATATATATATATATATATATATATATATATTGTAATAGCACCACTAAATTCACTTGGAACCCCAATTCATTTACGTACAGCTATATCCTTATCTTGATGACTTTACGAAAAAGCAAAGGGAAAAACGAACGAGTTTCAAATGTGTGATGAATTATGAAGAAGTTGGTGGTCTACTTAATTACCACAAGCTTGTCAGCTAGCTAGTGCCATGCACAATGGAATAGGTGGTGGATAATTAATTGAATGTTCACATCTCATCTAATATATATATATATATATATATATATATATATATATATATATATATATATATATATATATATATCAGATGTCTTTTTCTATAGTTTTTTGACGGGGAGTATCAAATTAATGTTTAGACCAAGTGGAGGTCGATCTCTTTAATTCATTTAAACGTAGGGAGACTAATAATATCTTATTCTTGGGAGACTAATAATTTCACGCAAAGCAAATTTAGAGATATATAATTAAATAATTCGCATATTGACCTCTAAGCGCCTCCACATAGCATTGCCTCCAAGTCTTTGATGCTTTTTCACCTATATTCTATATACTACTCCGTGTAAGAAGATAAGGTATAGCCACCATTATCCACCACGTAGGATGAATTTGACCCTTTACTACATGGAGTGGGAATTGGCTAAACAAGCCAAAAATCAATCTCTCTACTTTCTTCCACCTGTAAGACTCTTCTTAACATGCCAAGTGGAGGCCTGCCTTCCTATCAACGGCCACAATTCCATAAGTCGTATGTATTACGCGTTCCACAAGAATAAGGAGATATATATATATATATATATATATATATATATATATATATATAATGATGTTTGAGGGATGGAAGAAGACCCAAGCAGTTAAAAGACTTCATTATGATAGGACCCTGGAATTGGATCTGGATGGTCTGAAAATTCATAAAGTTGAGGGTGACACACTGACACGTTATATAATGGAAACAAAAACGCTTCCAAAGCGCACTCCCCCTATAATATCAGTATATCACCGGCACTCGAGAGGAGGATGCAAAAAAAAAAAAAATCGATCACTAAAGAATTGCGGTAATAAAACGAAAAAGGTCATATGGGCTGGCTTGTCTTTATATATAGTATAGTATGGTAGAGTATAGAATAGGCCTGGCCTGCTTAATGAACTCCTCCTACGTAGAATGAGTCTTGCAGGTTCCAGGTGGCCATGTCCAAAGATTGATAATTCTATTTTTGCACGGGCAATCTTTTAGTTTTAGACCTGGCTGATATATATATATATATATATATATATATATATTCGTCAGAAAGGATCTAGAAGAGTTTTGTCCAGGCACAAGCTATATATCGAGCTAGCATTAATCTTCTGCAATGTAGCTATAGATACATCATATATATAGATGTTATGCTGCAATGTAGCTAGATGCATATATATAGATAATAGATGTTATGGTCCACTTCGATCTTGAGAAATCTAAGTATGAACAAGTCTCCAAAGTACGCATTTGGCATAACAATATCTGAACAAAATTGGACTCAAATACTCCATCTTAAAGCACAATTACAATAACATAAAAATAAAAATAAGCTAATAAATCTCAGACTGTAAACAAAAAGGAATGATGAAATAAAAGTGGTCAGGATATATAATTAAGCATCTTAGCATTTGACAATTAAGTGCATAATCAATCTGCTCCTTCCTTCCATAATTAATAATGGTAAGCAAGATAAATCTGCCCAACTCCTTTGCAGAGGGACGGGATGATGAGATCTCTGGAGGTTATCAAATTCTACCATGGAGTGAAGCAACATAAAGGTAGTACCTGCTGCAACTCACAAACTCCTACGAGGAGAACTACAAGCACAAAGGTAGCAAGTTCTCTGACTAAACAATAAATTTCTTGTTCAATTACTACTCAATAAATAAATAAATAACTAAAAATTTTAAAAAGTATATTTTTAGTTCATGTTGATGCTTCACATTTCTAATGTACCACTAACTCCAAGAGAAAACAAGGCCACATGTTATGGTTTACAAACAAAAAAAAAAATAGGTAGCTGGCAGAAAAGCTCATTTTTTCTCTCTTTCTAGTAGGAGGAGGAAATCAAATCTTCAAGAAGGGCACAAATTCTCACAACAAAGCAACAAAATCCACCACCCAAATACGTGAAGACCTAAATTCTCAGTTGTGTACAACCCACCATCGTTCCACGGCACCTTGTCATAGGAGCCACCTGGCGCCAAATTGGTCTCTCACTCCCAATTGTCAGAACATCAACGTCGGACATTTGTTTAATGTCCCAGTTCCATCGCTCAGGCCCTATCACCCCTCCAATCACATAAATATCATCTCCTAACCCAATCATTGCAAACCCAATTCTACTCCGAAAGTCGGATGCCGAAACCACAAACTTCTTGGCCTCTCGCTCCTGCTTGAAAATAACGCCATGACTCATAACATAGAGCATCCCCCGGACCACAGCCATTGGTCCCTGGAGCCAACCATAGTCCTGAACTGTCCAACCAAGCCTCACACTATCCAAGACCTGCACGGTTGACAACCCCTTGTGCAAGACATGCACCTTACCCCTAATAACCACCCCCGAGCATGCTGAATTGTGAGTGTGGTGGAGATCAGGTATTGAAACCCAGACATCCTTTTCAGGATCGTAGATTTCTGCTTTAGAGATTGATTTCCTGCAGCTAGTGAAACCACCGGCAACAACAATATTTCCATCCAAAACACAGCATGCAAACATGGCACGGGGTACAAGCATAGATGCACGTGGGGCCCACTGCCGGGTGACAGGGTCATATGACCAGACCTCGTTAGTTGCAAAACTACCATCTTGGTCACCTGTCAATGGATCAACAGCATCACTGCCGCCTCCAAGCACAAACAGCTTCCCCTCTGTGGAGACAATACCAAAGTGGGCAAGGTGCCTGACTTTTGAGGGGAGAACAGGAAGTGTGATCCAAAGGTCTCGGAGAGGATCATAAAGCTGCCATAAATTCTCAGGGTCGAATGCACACACGCATAAAAAATCCTCTGATGAACTGACCTCCTGTCGGGCTTTGTATAGTTCCGAGCTGTGAATGGCAGCTTGCCAAGAACGAGAAACAAGCTCCAACTTAGGATGAAGGTAGAAAGGAACACGTGCAAGGCACCTGAGGGCAACTGCATCAGGGAGGCCTTCAATCAATACAGACATAATGGTTACAACTGCATCTGTTTCAGTCACTTCTTTGTTGTAACAGTCATACCAAGCTGTTGCACAGTGAAGTGGAGTTAGAAACTTAGAATACACTATCTGAAACATCACAAGGGAAAAAGAAAAGAATTTATAAATGTATGAATTGAAATTAATGAGAGGACGGTCCTTGGCACAACTTTAACGTTGCTCCATTGTGACTTGGAAGTCACGAATTTCAAACGGAAAACGCATACGAGGGAAGGTTGTGTACATCTAACCCTCTCCAAATCTCGCAATGGCAGAAGCCTCGTGCATTGGTCTAGCCATTTATGAATTGAAATTAATAACCCTTCAAGTTCACTTCGAAATATAAGAATCAGATGCTTTCAGGGCATCCATGATAATGAAGCCTATCTCATTTGTTGTCATTGTATTCAGACCTCTAAAGAAAACAAAATCATCATCTAGACTTAATACAGAGCTTGTAGTCATCAACCACCATCACAAATAACAGAAAAGGTTTTTAGAACAGCACCTTCAACATATCCATATTGAATTTATACACCATGAAAGCCATTATTTGGAAATAGCCCATGTCAACCTTCTAGTTATCACTAAAACTTGAACTTAATTCATATCCATATGGTAACTTATGAGAAAGAACTAAGAAAAGAAAAGCAAAGAGAAAAGGAAACTTGTGGCATTGCTCAAACAACAGATTCTTGAAAGAATCTTGAACCCTCAAAGCATGACCAACTTATCACCTCATGTTGACATTATCAATGTCTATGCTCTATGAGCTATGTGCTTGTCCATGTTAATTTTCATAGTCTGTAATAAGAAAAAGGAAGGGCATCACAATCACACAAGAAAATACTACGCAAACTCCTAGTAAATTAATGAGCACCAGGGGATAATGAATCTAAAACAAACTCTTCAAATAAAACCACACTCAAATCAATAGATAAATAATCGAACATACAAGAAAACATAAATATCAAATAGTTTCACTCATCTTCCATTTTTTTCAGATGAAATCACATGCAGCAACTTGTACCTTGACCTCAGAGATCAAAGACTAACCTCAGATCCATCAATATAATATATAAGTAAAGTTATGATCTAAAAAATTTTCAGCTGTTAGTTACCAAAAAAAGACGACATTGCCTTCTGTCACTATTCTCATTGCATTCAAGCGTATGATTATTCCCCTAAAATTTCATTTCCTACAAGTTTCCTTTCTCACTTATCAGGTGTAGTTACAACTCACAACCAAACACCTCTTAGGTCTTATTTCCTTGCAAGAGGAAAGATCTCAAAAGACAAGGTAAAGAATTTTTTTTCAGCCTTTCCCCATCAGCTTCGAAAGAGCATTAAGCCCTACCAAAATCCAACTATTCTCACTTCTCAACCAAGAAGGTGCAAATCTTTTGTTACGACAGACAGCCACAACCCAATCACAATCATGAAACACGACAGAAAATGAAACAAGCAGCCCAAGAACACAAGTATTAACGTGGTTTGGCAATGTGCCTACGTTCACAGCGAAGATCAGGCGAAAGTTTTCACTATGCGAAAATCAAGAAATTACAAGTTTCAACCCCAAACCCTAGCTCTCGCTCTCTTTCTGCGTTTTCTCTCTTAATCCCACTCCAAACCCTAGATGCCCTTAATTATCATATCTTTCTTAATTATCTCAACCCATGTTACTTTTGGACTCCCCCTCCTCTAACATTACCTCAACAAGAATTATGTCATTTTTTCCAAGCACTGCAGTTATTGCATTGTTGCACGTAGCCAAACCATCTCAGGAATCCTAAGAAATCTCATTTTGCTTGTAATATGAAAATAATTCTAAAACTTTCTCTTTGGTGTGATAGGTTCAGAGTTTGTAAGCCTGCGAAAGGAGATCTAAATTTCAGTCTACCAATAATACTTTGCAGGTCAAAATGGTTTGCAAAATCATTACATCCAGAATCATCAAGTGTAATGAAAGCATTCATGAGACAGTTGAAATGCAACCATTGGAAATAAAATGAGAGAAAAATCAACTAAAAATGGTCCAGCCATGTGCCACGATGACTGATAACTACACCATAAGGAGTGACGTGATCCACATCGAGAGTAGTGCTAGATGAAACGGAGGACCAAAATGAACATAAGTTGAGATGCTAAGGGAAGATATGATAGTGTATAGTTTAACTGAAATTAATACCTTAAATAAAGCAGTGGCAACACAAGATTCATATAGCCAATCAAATACAAGGACAAAACTCTGTTAAGCATGTATAGGCAAATATGGAAACTAACTAATAAGAACAAGCCAAGGCATAATTCTCTTTGTCAGATAGAATGAAGCAGCAACTAGACTGCAAGTAGATTATAATATATGAAACAGACAGATATATGCATTTAAACAATACATTGAATGCTATCAAACATTGTCCTCATATCATAAGGACCTTAAGTTAGGGGGAAAAAATCAGTTAGACACTTTGCCATGATAAAGGGAAGTGAGGAAAAAGCATTACAGATGTCATTGGGGGCAATTTTCTTTCTTATGAGACTTCGTGTATAAGAGTATCAAAAGTTACTAAAGATGAAATTCAATGAAAATGCCAGCTAGCTTAGCTGGTAAAGCATGCTGGCAGCAGAACCACATGCTTGGGCTTTAGGCGTCCAAAAGAGCTATAAACAATGTCTGCACTCCCCACCCCTACTTGAAAAGCTGGAAATTCAAGGTCTTAGAGATTTTTTCTCATTAAAAAATGAAAAGAAATAAGAGAATCAAGACACATGAGATAAAGAGGATTCTCAAATAGTGCAAGGTATGCATTGAATAAATATGCCATTTCTTGGACTACTTGTCCATTGCGCAGGATTGGAAGCATGCTATAATTTATGTTGTGTGATCAACCATGCCCACAGAATGGTTGACAAGTTAGCTGATTGACTGGAAGGCAATTTTGTTGGGATCCCCAAATCAACAATCAACACACCCCACCCCCCCACCCCCGGCCCGCTCCGCCCCGCTCTCTTTCTCTCTCCCCCACCACAACAGAGCATGTGCACAGATGGAAAAAGAGAGAAAAAAAAAAAAAAGGAATAATATGATGTTGTCAAACAATTTCCTATACAAAAGGATGCCAAAATGCTCCTTGGAAGTAATAAGGTTCGGTAATAGAAAATGTCAAAACAAACTCCAGACAAATATATATCAAACTGATTGATAATCAATGGAATACTCATATAACAAAAATTCACAGCTTAACAAAAATATAAAAACAAAAGGAAGAATAATTGCAATGTGACATCCAAATATACTGAAAGAGTATACAACAGCTTTAACTTAACTCAATGTTAGCAGCAATTTTCCACAAAAACCAACATGGAAACAACCAATCAATCGTTACCCACAAGACACCTCAAAAAATGCAGCAACTGATAGTTGATATTCACCTCATAATGCAACACCTTCACTCTTACCATTCCAGAGATGTTTTTTTGCAAATAAAGGAAGGAATTGATATTAGGTAGAGTCAAATAAAGGAAGGAATTTATTGCTTTTCATGAGAACTCACTTTTATAAACTAAGGGGCTGTTTGAGCACTTAATTCGGAATACATTCAACACTTATTTAATTGTGTGTTTGATAAAGCAATAAGAATACCACAAGAAAGAACAAGTGCCACTTAAAATAAGGTAACATTTTAAGTGATGAAGAATTCACTTATCATTGAACATGAACACTTAAAATTTAAAAAAGTATTGTAAAATTTTTTAATTTATAATTAACACTTAAACTTCTGTTCTTAAAATTTTTAGTTTTATCACGCAACACCTAAGTTGGGGCTTCAAATTCATGAAATTTAATTTTTTTAGGAGCACAATAAATATACAATTGCAAAAAGGAAAAAAAAATCACTATAGAAATAAATAAGACTACCCCTGTCGATGTAAATTTTTTTATGATACCGCTGATGGTGAAGCTGACCATTTGAGGATGAAGTTGAAAATACAATCAGAGAACTGTTTTTAATAATTAATTATCCTCCTGTATGTTAATATGTAAATGCATGCATGTATTGTAACTTTGTACCTATGTATACGCAAGCAAACTAAACAATAAAAATCCAAGGAATTGGAGTGTATGTGCTTAAGATAAGCATAAGCTTAAGGTAATAAGAGACTGAGCCTACTCTAACCCATCATATAATTGCAGGAACTCTAAACATTATGACACTGAAAGAACGATGCCCCAAATTCCATCAAAGCAATGGTCAATTTTGGGGGTTATAAATTAAAAATAAAAAAGACAACCACCACCATCATTATAGTTGTTAAAGGCTCAAGGCGCACTAAGGCGCGAGGCGAGGCGCGAGCTTGATTGAAGTGAGGCACAAGTTGAATTTTTTAAAAAAAATATAACATTTGTAGTGAGTGAGTGAAACAATGTAGAACAACTACAATTGAGAGTAAATAAAAAGCATATTCATGGCAATTAACAACAAATAACACAGAAAAACAGATTCCGGAGTAAGTGAAACAGGTTCTGCAGGCTGCGCTTCGCGCCTCGAGTGCGCCTCGCACCTCAGGCACGCCTTGCGCCTCGCGCCTCAGTGCTTGTGGCGCTTCCCTAGGCATACCCTAGGCGCATAGGCTGCACCTCGCGCCTTTGATAACTATGGTCCATCATTAAGCATTAAATTCAGATTGAAATCATTTTAATTAGTTAGAAATGTATAGAATACATATAATAATAAAGACTGTTTTGGCTGTTTGCTATTATGTAATGGAGAAATGAGTCTCTTAATGAGATTATTAAAGTCAATTCTTCTTTACCCTCAACCAATTCTGACAAAATATCACACAGTTGAAACTTGAAACAATTAGCATACTAAAATAAAAAAATAACAATTTGATAGATAATCCATGCCAAAAATAAAAATACAGTTATCATAAAACAAATACATAATAAATACCAATTTTGTTCTTCTAAGTTCTCAACTATATTCATTCATAATATTATTGTTCCATAAAAATGCCAGCATATATAACATTTTAGAATATCAGAACTAATCCCAGACCATAATGTGAAACCTGATCCGAAGATTAATTTCTTATGTTTTAAAGTTGCTTTGTAATTTAAAGTTTGCTTGGGATATAAAAGTTGTTTACTTCTGAACATTATAATCCCAAACACTGTGTCACAAGTCCCATTGTTTTTGACAAAAGAACTGAAAACTATAATCCCATATAGTAATGGTGTATCTGTATATACTTTACTTTAGTCTCCATAGATCAGATGATAAACAGAAGTATTACAACATTTAGGTCCAAAAAGTATGGGATAAGTGCTAGGAATAGTCAATTGTTCATGTATACTAAAGACTCTAGAAACTAGTGGTAGACCCCTTTAAAAGCAAATACTACGTATTCAGATAACCAGAAAGGGTAAATTGTGTTAAGACAATTAGTCACATATAATCTAGTAAAAGAAAAAAGAAAAAGATAAAAGGAATAGGCATTTAAATGCAGGAATATGGTAGAATAATTTTTAAAATTTACTCCTACCCTAACATAATTATTCAAACTCCATTGGTCAAACAGAAAGTGGAGTCTACAATAATGAGTAACTCAAGGCACTATAATGGAAGGTTAAATTTCTATGGCAATCATCATTGGCAATAATCAACAGGTGACAACAAGAATGTATTAGTACAAGTTAATACAAGAATGTATTAGACAAATTCACACATTATAAGAATTACTTCATGCAAATAACGTCAAAAGCTAGCTTTATATATAGTCCATCCATCTCAACAATTTGCATTGGCAGGACCAACCTAAATAATAACCTTATTTATATATTTAAGGAAAAGGCCATAAAGAAAAAATCTCTACCATTGGAGCACTTTCTTTGCACTAGAGCAGCAACCTCCTTATTTGCAAATACAACTGTTTGAGAGATATGAATCATTAATATTTAAAAGTAAGGTTTTAAATAATGGTGATAGTCATTGCAACTACGATAATCATGTTGAAGCGAAGTAGCAAACCCATGGGGTGACAACCATAATATAGCGGACACAATTATTGAAACTGTGATTTTCTTCATCACAGAATCCCATGTGTACCATATGCATATCTTTTAGACTTGAAAACTCATTAATTTGGATTTTAAATGCATTTTTATGAATCCTTTTGAAATTAAAAGATGATCGTATATGAATTTTGCATTGAATTTGAAACCAGAGTTGGAAATAAAAGCTTACTTATTTTTACATTTCACTACTTTAAAGGCCACAAAATGCAGGTAAGCAGACTCATGGACCTACAGACGGGCCAGATGCCCCCACTGGAATAATTTTTTTGGGATATTATAGATGTATATTTTTACAAATATCATCAATTATGATCAATTGCGCCCCTCCCCCCCCCCTCGAAATTACAAAAAAAAAAAATCCTACTATGCCCCCCCTATTTTTTTTTAATATCTAAACTCACTCTCTAGCATGCTTTACCCTCCTGACATATCTCACTGAAATGAAGACTTTGTATTTTAGTCCATTGGGTTGGTTGTTTGTTATGGTACCCATACTTCTTTCTTTTCTTTTCTTTTTTTCCAAGTGAAAGTACTTCTATATGAAAACACAAATTCCAGGGTCCTCACTGGGGTTAAGCGTGATAATATATGGCTGGTTATATATTTATTAGATAGTAGTTATTATTCAGTTAGGGCCCATTTGGTAACCGTTTATGTTTAGTGTTTATTGTTTATGTTACGCTTTTGTTTATCCATAAACATGAGTGTTGTTTGATAACGAAAAAACGTTTGGCTTATTTTAAAAATCATAAACAGAGAAACATGTTTGTTCACCTTAAATTGTTTTTTATTTATTTAAAATCAACACAATAAATTGCATAAAAAAGTCAAGTTAATGCTATAACAAATATAACAGAGCAAGAAATATGCATAAAAAAGAAATAAATAATATTGGGTTACATATATATCTACACAGCAAATGATACTGCAAAAGTAGAATGACCCACAACCCGGAAGGCCCTAACAAGTAGGGGGATGCACACGATTCGGTTCTTTACTGTTATTGGGAGAACTGGAACCAAAATCGTTCTCAACGGTTCTTTAATTTTGAAACCGGAATAAATGAGTTAGGTTTAATTCGGTTATTATAGGAGTTGTATTTAAACTTATAATAGTTATAATAACTTCATTGTTTAAAATTTTTTACATAACAAAATGTTATTATATATATATATATATATATATATATATTCAACGGTTCCAGTTCTGGTTCCAAGGCTTGGAACCGAAATCGTAGTGAAGGTTCCTAAAATTTAGAGCCGGAACTGGAACCGTAGTAAACGGTCCGGTTCGATCCAATTTGTATGGAGTGAGAAGAGGGATTTGGAGAGCATACTTTTTCTCTTGAACTTCTTACGTTACTACTTTTTTTTTCATTTATATTTTTCTTTCAACACTGAAACTGAACGAATGATATGAGTACAAAATATCATTCTTATTTCTTTGACAAGGAGATGGTTGAGACTTCTTTGTTTTTTTCTCAAATAAGATTTTTTTTTTTTTAGCATGAGTGCCCCTAAGTAACTATTTCTTATTATCAAATATATTAGTAATTATTCATATTGTACCCAATATTTTTTTCTCAAGGCAATCGATACTCTTTAATTCTATCCACACTTGATAATTCTAATATTTTTATCGTTGTATCAAACAATAGCCTTTTATAATTTTTTTTTCTTTTCATTTTCTCACTTTTAGTTTCAATTTTTAATTAAAATAATATAATCACCATTTTAGATAAAAAAAAAGAAAAAAAAAGTTTTTTTTTTCATAAACATAAACAATAAACATCATTTTAGTGTTTATGATGTGAAGGCTTAGCTACAGTGTTGTTTTAAAGGCGTTTTGACAATTTATAAACAAAACAAAAATTATCAAACATGTTTATCGTAAAAATTTGTTTTGATAAACAATAAACACTAAACATAAACGGTTACCAAACGAGCCCTTAGTAACTTAGTATTTGATATTAACTTAAGAGTTAGAGAATCTTAAAATCAAATGATCAGCAGATTGAAAAAAGTATACAGCATTGATAAAATAATTATATTTTCAAACTTTTTCCAAGTTTAAGAAATGAATTGAAGTATTGAAGTTATATAATCTGTTATCCTTATGGGGAAGAAATATTAATTAAGCCTATATAACATAAGATAATAAAGTAATAAGAAAACCTAAAACATCAAGATCTATATCGAACTGCCAATTTCACTATGAAACACTAGTAGTCACTGCAGCAGTTGGTACGTGATCCAACTGCAGTGAAACCCAAATTTCCAGAGTAAATTGACACTGAAACCCGAAATTCCAGAGTAAATTAACATGCAAACTGATTACAGAACACAAGAATCAATTGATTGCAGGAAATAAATCAACAACGTTTTCTATCACTACCTAAAATCCTAAGAAATTTACAACTAAAGTCCAACATCCTCATCTGAAAATCAATTCTCATTTCAGGTACCAAGAAAAAAAGAAACGAGGAAACAAAAATGGCACCAAACTGAAATTCGAGACCTAAAATAAATCCCCCAAACCATCACTATGTAATAAGAATGACAATTGGTTCGAAATGTTAACAGTGTTGGGCTAAACCCAGAATGAATTTAACAAATTGAGCAATGGGTATTGAATAATTTCAAAATACATGTTTAATTTTTCGAAGTCATTCGCCATCGGTAACGGTCAAAAGACTAGCATGATTGTTACACAGAGAGGAATGAAGGTTTTACCTTAAAGCCAGAGTCCGACGAAGAAAATAAGATATGCTCCACGTTCTGCAAAAATTTTAGAGAGAGAGAGTTCAGATGAGGCCAAAGAAGCAGAAGTAGCGTTGGATTGCCTGCGAAGAGATGACTGTTCTTCACTGCAGTACGAAAATGCGGACGATAAAACGCTAGGCTAGGGTGTTACAGATGATGAATCTGATGTTATGTTATTACATGTAATGCGTATTTTGAGCGTTTAAAAGCAGGCTTAACCTGCATTTATAACCTAGAAATAGAAATAGAAATATAAATAGAATATATTGGGCATGTGGATATTCCTTGCTCTAAGAAAGTCCAATGGCATTTCCGCAATTCTTACAAATTTTTTATTTTTCTCTTTTCTCTTGTATTTATCATGTCTTTTAACTTAGGTAAATATGGAAGACACCATTTGAGATTTGATGTATTGGCATGCAGTTACAATTTTGTAAATTTTCGTCATCATCATCCTTTTAAGCTTTTTAATCTTTTTAATATGTGAAATGTCTTGATGTCTCTTGATTATTTAAATATATTTTAATACAAAAATATCATAATAGGAAAATGACCACAATACCTTTTATAATAATATGCATTGGCAACTATATTTTTATTTTATGTTAATATTATTATTTATAAAAATAAATAATTATATACATTAGGTTATATATATTATAGTGTATATATAAATGAATAGAGAAAAAAAAAAGAGAAATTTAATTACTTTTTTATTTTATGTTAACACTATTATTTATAGAAATAAATAATTTTATATATATATATATATATATTATAGTATATTATATATATAGATAGATAGAGAAAAAGAAAGAGAAATTTAATTACTTTTTATTTTATGTTAACATTATTATTTATGGAAATAAATAATTATATATATAAGTATATTTTGGTCCATTAGATAGAGTTAAATGGATAAATTTAGTATTCAAATGGATTAGGTTAAAAGTCAAATGACAGTATAGTTATTTTACCATCAAAAAGTATTATGACATAATGTACTTTTGACACGAGGAGTGGTATGTGATATACGACACAAACCACATAGAGTGTTAATGGTGAAAATTTACAAAGTTAGTAACTGTATGACAATACATCAAACTTTAGAGAGTGTCAATGATATTTACCCTTTAACTTAGTTTTATTTTACCTTTGTATTTATCTTGTCTTTTAACTTAGTTTTATTTTATCTTGATATTTTAAGAGAGAAATTAAAATCCTTTCCACTTCAAGTTACATCAAAGATGGTGGAGGGGCAATAAAAATTTGGCAATTTCTGGTACACCATGACAGTCACAAATGTAGTAAAATACTTACGTGAAACTCATCGCTGCACCTACACCGGTGATTCTTCCGAAACTCATTCACTACACTTAAAACGGTGATTCTTTCGACAACCAATTAAGTTTTTTTATATAATAAGAATCATGCAACCAAATTGAATATAATGACCAAACATGATGCATGTAACTGATATGCCAAATTGACCAAAAAGTTGAAAAAATATTTAGTTCAACTGTTACATATTTTCATATAAATTTGAGAATGTGAATAAGTTTTTGTGTTTTTTCAGTATGTAGCATAAATTCTTCATTTTTGATATGCTAAACAACTCATCGCATTTTGTACTGATCAACTAGTTAGCTATTAAGGATAACAATATTATATTTTGCTTAAAATTTTCCTTCTAATATTTGTCTCAATTTCTTATCAAAATGATTTGAACAACTTTTTAATTTAAACGCCCCTTAATATTTGCATTTCATCTTTCTTGAGATCACTGTTTTTATGAAATCGGAGCCATTAAAAATCTCCAATTGGGCATTTTTGATGCAGGAGGATTCGAGTCAGAGGATGTTGAGTTGTTAGATAGCACGTTGATGGCGCTGAGTTACTATGAATTGGCAGATCAGCGTAAAGATAACAGTAAATCGTGATCTTTTTCTTAATTGGGGCAGTTTTGGGTGCATTTCGGTATTTTGGCTATAACTTTGGCTACGGGTATCAGAATCGCTATTATGACCACAATTCGGAAAGCTCTCTTCGGCGCGCACGTCGTGGCCACCCAGCTATGCTTGGTGTATGTCGTTTTCGATGTCAAAATCCACTGATTTCTCTTTCAAATCCCCATTTTTAGTTATTTTTTTTCATTTATGGTTATATTTCTTTTGTCGTTTAGGAAGTGATTCTGAACCCGATTTGGGCCAAATTTTTAGTAGTTTTATTACGTATTTCCTTTTAGCATGATTATTGGGATTTTGTTATTTTTGATAAAATTTCGATAATGACCTTTTTTTTTAGCTGTATAGCCTGGCTTGTGGGCTGATATTGAAGTGACTTTAATTTTGATAATATTGAATTAAATATCAAAGGGTTTTCTCTGTGTTTTGGGTAATTCTTTTGTGTTTTTCTCTGTGAATTACCTGTTAACATTAGCTTACAGAATAATCACTATTCTGTTCGACGTGAATTTTGTACTTCAACTATGTGAAGAATGGGTGAGATATGAGAGCATCTATGCTTAATAACACTGTGATTTAGCAAAGTAACTTATCTTAGTTCGCTCACATAGACTTTTTTAATGGAAACATTTGCAAAATCTTTAGAGTACGTTCGTTTATGTGATACTATATATATTATTTGGCATACATTCAAATGGTCTACTGTCTGTAAAACTAGTTTGAAAATCATCTGGGTAAGTAACTAAGTACATGTTTGCATTTCATTGTTGGGTTATTTACAACTGCTAAATTGATTAATTTAACAATACTGAGAATGAAATAGCTTTTAATTTAAACTTCATATTAAAATTCCTGCTTCTCTGCATCACCTTCTATATATTATTATTGCTCTATATATATGTTTGGCAGGAAAGAACGAAGAGGGAGTGAAGAGAAGATACAAATTAACTCTGTTAGTAGAAAGGATGCAATAATATCAGAGAACAGAAGATGAATGAGTCATTTCATCTTTCACAAGAAAAAAGAAAGACAAAATTATTATAAATGTTTTAAATTACAAAAAATTTCTTTTTTTTCTCACCTAAATCCTAACAAACAAAATAAACTATGGGTAAAGTTCAGAAAACACCCCTGTGGTATGCATATTGTGCGTATTGCCCCCCTCCCATTCTTAAAACACCCCAAAAGTTTAATTTTCGTGCGAATAAGTCCATTCCGTCACTGCACCGTTAACGAAATGATGAATTTACCAAAATGCCCATCCGTAAAAATAAAATAAAATAAAAAATAAAGATTTTAGTGAAATGACGGAAAAAGGACAATAGGGTTAAGTTCAGAAACACCCCTGTTATATAGGTTTTGTGCGTTTGCCACCCCTCTAGTTTCAATTGTGCAGATAACCCCCATAGGTTTGAAAAAAGTGTGCGAGTTGGTACCCTCTGTTAGCTAGCCGTTTGTTTTTGTTCATTAAGTTGCTCACGTGTTAGGCACGTGAGTCTTTTAAATTTAAAAGGTCAGAAATACCCTTTTATTTATTGTGCCTTGTTAACCCACTTTGTATATATATATATACACACGCACACTCTCTCTATAACCCCACTCTCTCTTTCACCATTCTCTCTCTCTAACTGCACTCTTTCTCTCATCTGTTCTCTCTCTAACCACACATTCTCTCACTATTCTCTCTCTCTAAACTCCACTCTCTCTTTCTCTCACTGCACTCTCTGTAAGCACGTCAATGGTGATGGTAAATTCCAAGATTTTTGCAATATAATCATCATTGTTTATGTATATGTGTGTATATATAATTGATGAGGAAGAAGATGAATTTCAGAGAGAAACCATTTGAGGGAGAGGGAGACATGTGGGGCCCACTGATGCCAGCTTTTTTGTTTTAAGTCAATATTATATATATACTATTGTGTGTCCTTTTTCATCATTTCACTAAAATCTTTATTTTTTATTTTATTTTATTTTTACGGATGGGCATTTTGGTAAATTCATCATTCCGTTAACGGTGCAGTGACGGAATGGACTTATTCGCACGAAAATTAAACTTTTGGAGTGTTTTAAGAACGGGAGGGGGACAATACGCACAATATGCATACCACAGGGGTGTTTTCTGAACTTTATCCTTACAAGGCACAATAAATAAAAGGGTATTTCTGACCTTTTAAATTTAAAAGACTCACGTGTCCAACACGTGAGCAACTTAACGGACAAAAACAAATGACTAGCTAACAGAGGGTACCAACTCGCACACTTTTTTCAAACCTATGGGGGTTATCTGTGTAAGAATTTTGGGCTTCCATTACTTATTATTTCCTAATTAAAAATTCGGATTGATGATTGAGACCAAATAGAGAATTACCGGATACCCTATACAGATGTGATTATAAATATTTATTGGGTTACGGTGTACCTTAGAAGCCATTTCATCATGTGATTAGAGATATGGATAAAGGGATATATATATGTACGTATATGTTTACCTATAAAGAGAGATAATGGTAACTTTAGTTACCATGATCTAGAGGTAACGTAAAGATAGTCTGATCGTTTCCTTGATGGGAGGGACACTATCAGATATTTATTATATATATAGCTTGGTCCCCACTCTCACATAACACGCTCAATTACGGTTAGTCTTGCCCCATTGAATAGACGTGAGTTAAGGGTAGAGAGTGGAAGAACAAGTTAACGGTGTTTCTCTGGTTTCAGACTTCCTTCTCGATCTAGCAATGGCTTCTGCAGGTATGTTTACTTTCTCAATAGATATCAGTGTTATAAGAGTTTGTATGACTTTCCTATTTTGTTTTACATGTGGTATCAGAGCCAAATCATACACATCTTATGACCAATATATGTTAAATATATACTGAGTTTCTATAACTAAAAGTCCTAGTTATATTTTTCAATTGATTGCTTGCGATTTCTTTTAAATAATTATTTATTATAATATGAAATCGGTAGAATATGCCTATATAAAGATATAATGAATATGATGCATAGAGGAACCAACCTATTATTTGTCGTGTTTGGTTTCTTTTCTGTTGTGATTTTATATTTGGGCTATACTACTGTTATTTGAGTTTTATGTCATATATTAGTCGATCTAAATCTAAAAGGTGCTAGATTTATATCCTTAAAATATGCCATCTTTTCGTCAAAATACAATTTACGATTGTTAAGATAAATGACCCAAAACCAATGTCGATCTCTGAAATTGTTTAGATAGCTTTTGACTGTGATTAACAATTAATTGAGAATTTGATCCCGTTCTAAGAAAATTTTACCAGACTGATTGAGTGTGCTACCAAAGTGGTTCATTCGTGAAATCTGTAGGGTTTTCTTAGTTCAAGGATTATACGGATCAAAATTGCATTTTTGGTTATAACGAATAATAATCCACCCAAAGGAGATTTTTATTTGGTTCAATTCAAAAATGGCACATTGCAATATATAAAATGTAAAATTTGTGAAAACTTTTTCTTGCCCAAAGGTGTTGAAGTTTTTATAAATTTTTTATTATTATATATTGGTTTTGTGATAAAGTGTTAAATTATAGCATATTATATTTCGACCCAAAGGAGATTTATAATAATGCATTCGGTGTTTTGGGGCTCGGCTTTTATTATTTAAATTAAATATTTTTATTTGCTTCCGCAATTATGAATGTTTCTGTTAATACCCACTCTTCTTACATCGAGTGATGGACTGGAACCAACTTTAATAAATTGAAGTAAGACCTAGAGATTGTTCTTGGTGAGCATGGGTAAGGTAAAATACGTTATAATTATAAACCCAAATCATCTCATAATAACCCTACCAAGAACACTGTGCCACCTAATGTATCCTAAGGTTTCAAACCAAACAAGAATGATGTTATGTGTTACTTTTGCAAGAAGAAAGGTAATATGAAGAGTGTCGTAAATATAAAGCTTAGCTTGAAAAGCGAAACGGTAAACCTCTAGTCTTAGTTTGTTTTGAGTCTAGTTTAATTGATGTCCCTAACTTTTGTTGGATTGACACTGGATCATGTCACTCATTTTTTGCCGCCCTTCATAGGGCACCAAATAAAGATGAAGTAAATGTGTTTATAGGAAATAGCATGAAAGTTGCAGTCGAGTCCATATCAGTTATTAGGCTTGAGTTAGAGTCTGATTTTTCTTATGAAAGGAATTTAATTTTAGTGTCTAAGCTTATTGTCTGGATATTCTTTCTAATTTAATAAAAGTGGTTTTAGTTTGTTTCATCATTTTTGTACAATTGGCAATGATTTTTTGTGTGATGGATTATATAAATTAAACTGTGTTCAATAGCTTTAAGTGTGGAGAATAATTTTGGAGATAAACTTGTGCATCTTAATGAAAATTCATTTATGATTTGGCATAAATGATTAGGTTATATTTCTAAGGAAAGAATTGAACGCTGCATAAAATGAAAGTTTACTAATTTTAGAAAGAAGAGTTCTAATCGTAGTCAACAACTTTCAGAAATCATTCATACGAAAATGTGACCCATTTTCTAGTAACAAATCGGTGGACATCATTATTTTGTAATTTTCAAGTGTTATTGATGTAATCTATTTTTCTCCCACTTCTCTCTCATTCGAGTTTAATGTCATGCACTTGTGCACCTCTAATATATGTAGGAGGTTGCAAATATCTACGATATTCTATTGGAGTGTATGCTTGACATTTGTGAAAAGCTGGATTTTTAAAGTTTTCTATATTTGTATAGAGAATTGTGAGAAAGATAGATTTTTAGAGTTTTCTATATTTGTATAAAGAATTGTGAAGTGTTGTGGAATAATGAAAGATTTTAGAAATTTTGTACTAAGTATGTTGATTAGAGAAGATTCTAACAGTGTATAGTTATGTAAATTAAAATTGTAATTATCCAGATATTTTGGAGGAGTATCCTAACCATTAATTGAAATGTATCCTAGTCCTCTAATTATGATGTCTATATATAAAGGGAATGAGTCTGCAATCCTTTCCTAGTTCCCTTGCTTTTTAAATTTCTTTCATTCCCAATGTAGAAGGCGTGTCAATTCGTAAAGTCCGATCAAGTGGGGAGTATTATGGTAAATACTACGAGTCTGGTTGCTAGAGTAAATTTATCTTGTTTTTATGTGAGATATTGTTAGCCAGCAGTGATGTAGCCTTATTTCTAGAAATGAAGACTATTTTATCATAATATTCTTTAGAATATTGGTGGGACACAATAGGTTTCGTGACTTATTGGGACTATCACAAAAGGTGTATATTGATCGCATATTTAAGTGGTTTAATATGGATACTTGTTCACCTGAAGAGATTCTTATTAGTAAGAGTGATGAATTTAATAAAGGACATTGTCCTAATATAGAAAGGGAAATGATGAAGAATAAATCTTGTGCTTCTGTTG
The DNA here is from genome assembly GCA_026545225.1 of Cornus controversa. Lineage (NCBI taxonomy): Eukaryota > Viridiplantae > Streptophyta > Magnoliopsida > Cornales > Cornaceae > Cornus > Cornus controversa. The sequence continues at coordinate 63,704,644 of CM048850.1, read as the reverse complement.
TGGGAAGCCTAATGTATGCTCAAGTGTGCACTCGTTTAGATATAGCTTTTGCGGTTAGTGTGCTTGGAAGGTTTCAGGCTAATTCTGGTTCTGAGCATTGGGTAGCTGCAAAGAAAGTTTTATGTTATTTGCAAAGAACCAAGGATTTTACGCTCACTTATAGTAAGAGTGATAATCTTGAAGTGATAGGATATGCAGACTCAGATTTTGCAGGGTGTCTTGATGATATGAAATCAACTTCTGGTTATATATTTATGTTGGCTGGAGGTGCTATTTCATGGAAAAACGTTAAATAATCCTGCATTGCTTCATCTACTATGCAAGCTGAGTTCGTAGCTTGTTATGAAGCCACTGTTCAGACTATTTGGTTAAAGAACTTTATTAAAGGTATTCGTATAGTAGATTCAATTATGAAACCCATAAAGATGTTTTGTGATAATAGTTCTGCAGTATTTTATTCCAAGAACAATAAGAGGTCTTCTGGTTCCAAGCATATGGATATTAAGTACTTGCTTGTAAGGGAGAAAGTGAGAGAAGAACAGATAGTGATTGACCACATAGAGACTAAAGCAATGGTAGCAGACCCACTAACTAAAGCCTTACCCATTGGGTTATTCAAGAATCATATAATTAGCATGGGTTTGGTGGTTTCTTTTGATGTACTTGGATAGTGGGAGTTTATTATTTTATTTGTTCTTATTTTATAGCATTCATAAAAACTTTTGTAGTCTTATTTTTATGGATATTTGGTAGCTCATAAAGTTTGGAGCATTACTTTTAATTCATGAATATTCTCTTTGTGCACATATGGTATTATGAATTGTTTAAATCTTGTGAGGAGATATAAAGTTTAAAAGACTACATTTGCATTCAGTATACAATTATTAGCTGAATTTTTTCATACCTAATGTCATAAGGTTATTACAGACATAAAGATGAAAGGTATGGTTGTCTTGCATTAAAGACATAAAGGCTTCGAGTTTGAAGCAGAAGGGGTTTTGTGAAAAACCATAAAGTTGGACCGATATGGATATAACATAAATAATCACAAAATATGTTATTTTTCATGTATTCCATATTTGTCGGGGATCCATGTGGATAATGGTGCTAGTGTTGTGATCATGGATGGTCATGTATGATTATATGTACATAAACTGCTATGGTTCGCATTGGTACTATTATTTGACAGGATCTTGAACTAAGGTATTTTCATATTTGGTTTCTGTGGCCATTTAAGTTATCCAATCCGAAAATTTTATTTTATATATATATATATATATATAATTTTTTTTTAAACAAAAGTTCATATAATTAATGTTTGCCCAAGTGGGAGAATGTAAGAATTTTGGGCTTCCATTACTTATTATTTCCTAATTAAAAATTCGGATTGATGATTGAGACCAAATAGAGAATTACCGGATACCCTATACAGATGTGATTATAAATATTTATTGGGTTACGGTGTACCTTAGAAGCCATTTCATCATGTGATTAGAGATATGGATAAAGGGATATATATATGTACGTATATGTTTACCTATAAAGAGAGATAATGGTAACTTTAGTTACCATGATCTAGAGGTAACGTAAAGATAGTCTGATCGTTTCCTTGATGGGAGGGACACTATCAGATATTTATTATATATATAGCTTGGTCCCCACTCTCACATAACACGCTCAATTACGGTTAGTCTTGCCCCATTGAATAGACGTGAGTTAAGGGTAGAGAGTGGAAGAACAAGTTAACGGTGTTTCTCTGGTTTCAGACTTCCTTCTCGATCTAGCAATGGCTTCTGCAGGTATGTTTACTTTCTCAATAGATATCAGTGTTATAAGAGTTTGTATGACTTTCCTATTTTGTTTTACAATCTGCACAATTGAAACTAGAGGGGTGGCAAACGCACAAAACCTATATAACAGGGGTGTTTTCTGAACTTAACCCAATAAACTATTATATCATTCTTTTATTTTCATCCAACTAAATAAAAAGAGGAGAGAACATAATTTCCTTTTTAAAAATGTCTCATCTATCCCTCCCTTCCATCCAATTTTTTTTTTCTTTCTACCAAGCAGAGCATAAATCTAAAGACTAGTGTTTAATTTTTTCAGCTCAATGACTTGAAAGGTGAAAAAGTAGTACGGACTTTGATATTGGTGCAGTACTGTGACAACGAAGAATGATGAACTTTTGGAGAGCTCCCTGTCCTTGGGTCTGGGCATCTCAGTAAATGTGACTCATATGTATATATATATATATAACAATTCGGTGTAAATACATAATGATATACTTTGGTGTATTCCAATATTTAATTTGTTGAGCGAATGCCATACATTTTGATGAAATTGACTGGGAGGTGTCAACATTTTGGCAGGCAGGGAATAGGCATAGCTTATATGAGGAGAGTTTGTATGGTGGAGTCGAAAATCTTTATTATTTTTTATTGCAAGAAAAATACAAACACAATCCCTGGGCTTGAACTCTTTATCTCATCCGGTGCATGCACTCCTGTAAAAACTATATAGGTACTACTAACAGCCCAAGTTAAGATAAATTTGGCTAAGATAGCTTGGAGTTTGTGTCATTACAGTTAGGTGTGTCTTAATTGAGTCGTCTATCTCAGGAGGACATGCTGTAGCGGGATTCAAACTAAAAAGAAATAAACTTAATTACTTGTTGCTTGATTTGGTTATTCCCTTTATTTCGTATTCAATATTTCTATACCGATGTTTCTACAATGACTTGGAATTAAGCTTCTATATATTAATATTCTCAATGTATGGTTCAGTGTGTTCCCCACATGCTCATTGCTAAAATTGGCTCTATGTAGTAGAATAGTAACAAATATATTTTCACTCAATTTCAGGGCCAAGTAATCAATACAAAAAGTGTTTACACAAGCTACTAATTAATTTGATGGGTATTAATGAGAATTTAACAAATCCCATATACGGTATACAAACTATCTCCCAAACTATTAATACATTAATGCTGTGCGCAACCAAATAGATATGACAAGAAAAAAACAAACACAGTATGCAGCACATGTTAATGGAATAATGGTGATGAATTTAATAGACACGGAGCTCAGATGACTCTGACTGTTGAAGCATATGAGGCGATGAAGAGAACGAAGAACAGAAGCGAAAATGGCAACTTGGTAGAGTTTCCAGCTGATGTTTTTTTCTCTCCTCCATCAGATCCACTTCCTGCATGCCCCCATACAACTATAAACATAAATATACGTACTATATATATATATATTTATTTATTTATTTGTTTCAGCATTCTGTGTTTTATACGAGCTAATTGAAATGCGCTATGATTTCTTTTTTGGTCTTGGGGAATAGAAACACAATGAGAAATTAGTTGAAAGTGTGCCAGGAATTAATAGCATTACTATTAAATGGGTACCTGAAGGAGAATTTTCAGAAGATGTAGGAGCTGTTCCATGCATAAGGAAAAACAAGTTAGAAAAATTATTCCATGCGCTCTTATATATATGATATATCTTCAAATGGAAGTAATTATATATACTGATGAAGATATTATCTATTCAATATCTTCTATATATGAAACGACCCATTATCATTCATGTAATTGACTCGACTTTGAGTTACAATAGAACCAATAGCATTATAATTATTCAATGGAATAGAAGTCATATATATATGTACCTGAAGAGGATTTTTCTTTTCCAGTGGGAGATGTAGCTGGAGCTGCTGTACGTATAAGGAAAGCCAAGTTAGAAAATAATTGTTGTATATATATATATATGTTGATGATGATGATGATGATGATTTACTAAAATTTGTATATATATATATATATATAGGGGTAGAATTAAATTGTGAGAGATGGAATTCTTTTACCATCACATTTGGTATTAGCGGGAACCTCAATGTCGCAAGATTTAGGTAGAGTGGAAATCTGAGCCTTGTTCATGCTAATCCCAAACAAGGAGCCGCCACCATTAATGACCTCACAGAGGCACTGTGGCTGTGACTTGACAGTCTTATCAATCTCTTTGCAGCATTTAGAAGACGGGTTCTTGTTGGATCCCATTACAAAATCCATGCAGGGAGATAAGCTGACAATGAGGTTGCTGCAACCTGATTTTGCCATTCCACCTTCCCACATAATAGCTGCAACAAGGACAAATATTGTTATCACCATCTCCATCCTTGCTGCTGCCATTGGATCGAGATAGCTAGCTAGGTGATCAATCGATCAGGTGTACGTTTTCAACTTATCACATACATATACATATACATACACACATACATATACATACACCACCTATATGCCTGTGATGGCCCGGGATTAATTAATATTTCTTAATCATCAACTCCTTTCCGGCTTTTTTGGGCTAAGAAAACAATGTGCTATTTATGTCAAGGAAATTATGAGGAGAAGAGAAGGAGATGGTTTCTGTGGGTTGCCATTTTTTACTATTTATATCAAATTTACTGCTAAATAACTAAATTCTCTTTTTACTTGAGTAGGAATTTGAGAAAAAGTCAGCTTTAGGTGTCCTTAATTTTCCTAGTTTCCTTTAAGCCTTAGCCTTGCGTTGGTGGTTCCATTAAGAATTACCAAACTAGCTACAATAATTCATCAAATTAATATATGGTGATCATTGGGTTGTGTCAGTACCTCAAATTAAACACAGTCAAGTGGCCGGGGTGAGTTTAATTTCACCTTCAGGTTGGCCTGTTTGCCCTAATTAATTAAGGTCCACATAGATGATCTTGCAGGCTACTTTGGATTCTAAATTAGGTACTGAAATCGAAATCGATCAAGCCTGTTTGGATTGTAAATTAAAATTTGTACTGGATTGTTTATTAGGTCAAGCCGGCCTGTTTGGATTGTAAATTAAATGTTGTGGCAAACAGATGCAGATGTCCGTCCCACCTCACGTCCGATCCCTTGTGATCTCTAATATTATGTTGTTACATTACCAGTTACGTTGGCCTAAGTATTCAGCTGTAAGTTAGGGAATGAAAGAAACAATGTATATCAAGTTATTCAATTTTGTGATGCTTCCAATTGTTAGGTAGTGTGGAGTCTGATTATACTGTACATCTTGACTCAATTTGGCGGGGGTTGTAGGGGCAGTGCCCCTTGCCCGTAAGGTGGGGGTTCGGGAGCTTGCCTCCGACCCGAATTTTTTAGAGGGCTATTTTGATAATTTCACACTTTATTATGTAATCCTATGAGGTGCCTATATATACCGTCTAAATTCTCTGTAATTGTATCTTATTTTTCTTATCATAGTGAAAATCCTGCAACACCAAGTACGTACCTTTAGATTTTGGGTGAACCTCGTAAATTTGTGTGTGTTTACTTGCGTGTTTGAACTTCTTTTCTGTTAATTTTTGCAACACCAATAGATGTGCTTGTTGGATAGTGGCTCGAATTTATGGCACCGAAAGAGAAGAAAATTAGGCGCCGAATTTGTGGACAATGACGCCGGATTTGTGGACTTCCGTTTACCATCCTTGTCTATATATAGTTGTTGTATATTTGTGTGTAAGGTGTGGCAGATCCGTTTATTGTGAGAGTTTGACAGAGAAATCTGTATTTGTAACCATTTTTCTCCGATAGTGAAATCCGCTGCCTCTCGTGGACGTAGGCAATTGCCGAACCACGTAAAGATCTGTGTATTAGTGTGTGTGGTGCTTTGTTTGTTGAATTTCTGGGCTCTCGGCACAACAAATTGGTATCAGAGCCTTGGTTCAGAGCATTTTTGCTCACTGCCCAGAAATTCAAAGTGCTCAAACGTGAGTTTTGAGTATACTGGAGGGTAGATCTCGCCGATACGAGTCCAACGGAACAAACCGGAGGTCAAACGGAGGTCGGAAGAGCCCTCACGCGCCACCAGAAGAAATCGCGTGTCATGCATTCTTCACACGTGCTCTCACGCGCCGGTGGTGGTAACGGAGCGTGAATTTCACCCGCTCACGCGCTTTCACGCGCTCCAGAGGGTAGAAGACGAGTGGAGGCCACGCGCCCACTCGCCCCCACGCGTTCACGCGCTTGTTCCGCAGCTGAGCTGACTCAGCGAGTCTGGACTGAGTCGACTCGCTGACTCAGCATTTGACGCATCTGCCACGTCAGCCGATGGTGCCACGTGTCATCCACGTGGCTTAATTTTTCTGATATTTGCAATTCGACCCCTGGATTTTCTGATAATTGCAATCTGGCCCCTAATTTTTTGATTATTGCAATTAGGCCCCTGGAGTTTCCCGAAATTACAATTTGGCCCCTGAATTTTCTGAGAATTGCATTTTGGCCCCTGAAGTTTCTGATATTTCCAATTCGACCCCTGGAGTTTCTGGAAATTGTAATTCGGCCCCTATAGTTGGTATTTGCAATTAAACCCCTGAGTTTTTTGAAATTGCAATTCTGCCCCTATAGTTTTTGGGAAATTTTAATTTAGCCCCAGAATTTTTTGAAAATCAGCCCCTGAGGTTTCTAGATTTGAAATTCTGGGAAGATGGCAAAATTCGATGTTGAGAAGTTTGATGGGCACAACAACTTTAGCATTTGGCAATGCGAAGTTTTGGATGTTTTGACTCAACAAGATTTGGATAGTGCTCTTGGGAAGGAGAGACCTGAAGAAATAAATGAAGAAGATTGGAAAAAGATCAATCGAAAGGCTTGTGGTCAAATTCGGCTTTTCCTCGAGAAGGATCAGAAATATCCTTTCATGCATGAAACTTCAGCAAATAAGCTTTGGACAGAACTGGAGGAAAAATATATGACAAAGAGCATTGAAAATCGGCTTTATTTAAAGAAGAAGCTTTTCCGGTTCCAGTACAAAGGAGGTATGTCGATGTCTGAACATTTGAACAATTTTAACAAAATTCTTGCTGATTTATAGAATTTAGATGTTAAAATTGATGATGAGGATAAAGCATTATTATTGCTAAATTCTCTACCTGATTCGTATGAACATCTGGTCACCACATTATTGTATGGAAAAGAAGAAATAAGATATGTTGATGTCTCTAATACCCTTATGAATAATGAGCTTCGTAAGAAGGATAAGGAGGGAAATAGAGACTCAACAGTTGAAGCTTTGACAGTGCGTGGTAGAAAAGAGCAAAAGAAGTCTGATAGCTATGGAAGATCTCAGTCCATATCAAGAGAAGAATCGTCATCAAAAAGACGTCCTGCAAAGGATGAATGTGCCTTTTGTCACAATAAAGGGCATTGGAAGAAAGATTGTCCAAAGTTGAAAAACAAAGACAAGTCAGATGTAAACTTTGCAAGAAAAGAAGATGTCGAAGAAGAATCAGCCTTTTTAGTTTCATCATCAGACAGCCAGACTAACAGCCAGTCTGATAGATGGATTCTAGATTCTGGATGTTCATACCATATGTGTCCCAACAGGCAGTGGTTCTCAAGCTTTCAAGAGCTTGATGGAGGAGTTGTGCTTATGGGCAACAATAGTGTCTGCCGGACAAAAGGAATAGGAACAGTTCGTTTGAAGATGCACGATGGTACAATTAGACGACTGACAGATGTCCGATATGTTCCGGATCTGAAAAAGAACCTCATCTCACTGGGGGTCTTAGAATCCAGCGGTTACAAAGTAACCATGGAAAGTGGAGTCCTGAAAGTTGTACGCGGTGCATTACTGGCAATGAAGGGTACTCGAAAGGGAAATCTATATTTCCTAGACGGGCATACAGTCACAGGGAGAGCAGCCACCTCCAGCAGTTCTGAAGATGTGACATCTGATACTTCCCGACTCTGGCACATGCGCTTAGGGCATGGCAGGGAGAAGGCTTTGCAAGGCTTGATGAGGCAAGGTCTATTGAAGGATGCCAAGACTGAAAAACTTGATTTCTGCAAGCTATATGTTTCGGGCAAGCAGAAAAGAGTCAAGTTCAGCACTAACATTCATTGTGGCGCCTAAGGGCGCATTGGAGGAGGTAGCGTGATTGGTTGATTCTCACCAAGGTGGAGAGCGTTCAGGATTTTCGCCAAGGTGGAGATCGTTGATTAGGGAATTCTCGCCAAGGTGGAGATTGTTGGATAGTGGCTCGAATTTATGGCACCGAGAGCCCAGAAATTCAACAGTGCTCCCACTTGTTGGAACTGTTTTGGACTCTGTTCCTGCATTAATTACACATTAAATAAATAAAATTATCATTTCGCATAAATGGAATGTGGTATCGGTAAAGTTTTATTAATGTTTCACACAGTAACATAATGAAATCTAAATGTAATTTCAGGACTACTTAAAAAAAGGAGTCTGAATCTTGTGTCATTTGATTTTTTGAACAATCAGAGTTTCCTCTATACCTGAAGGAATGCTTGGAACTGATGTTGTAGTTGGAGTTTCAGGCGTTTCGTTTGAAGAATATGCAGGGGAATTCGTTGGAGAAGGTGTTGAACTAGTTGTGGGTTCACAGCAGCTGTTAGATAGATTATTCAAATAATTAAATGAAGATTTATTGTGATCTTTGTGTTAGATTGATCAATCTACATGAGTCATGACTAGGACGAAGAAAAGAAAGAAAGCGTACCATTGCACTGGCTAACTGGTGGAGTCTGCACATTGCAAGTACCAGGGAGGGCCAGAGCAAGAGTTTGATTTATATGGACACCCAGAGAGGCACCATCACCATTGAGCACCGAGCAAAGGCACTGAGCTGCTGTGATTGAACAAGACTGGCTAGCTTTGAACAGCATGAAGATGAAGGTGTTGATGAATTTCCAGTAACATAGTTGAGACAGGGGGTGAGGCCCATGAGCACCCTAGTGCAGCCTGATTGAGCTGCGGCTCCACCTCCACCACGACCTTCACCTTCACCCCAACCCCATAACATGAGCACAAGAACTAGGACTAGACTCATCTCAATCCCCTTTGGAGCCATATATAGGGTATGTTATTGGAAATTCTGAGTGCGGAGAGATCCACAAGACTGAAATGGGATGCGGAATAAGAGGCTTAAAAAATGTTTTTATGCATTTGAATTGAATGGAAGTGAAAGGAAGTAATGATTTTATATGAGAAACTTGAAGAGAAGAGACAAATGGTGTAGAGATTTTTGGATGGCCAACTTTTCCAAAACTAGGGGATTCCTTTACACTAACCAGGCTTCAGATCCAAGCTCTGCAACCACTCGTTACACTTGTTAATATACAAACTGTTGATGGGCATTCTGAGTAATTTAATTAATTGGATCTAAGTGAACATTATATTATAGGTGTACCTAACCGTGCTCAAGCGGAAGATCAGTATCAATATCAATAATTTTTTTATTCTCTCTTTTACTAGTTAGAAAGAAGAGTTCATCTGCCATGATAGAAATGCCGGATTGAATATATGGTATAAAACTATCGGTTAGTAGTAAAATAAGTATAGAGTACGAATAATATATAAAGTTATATTTTGCTTGATTCACCAAGACATGCACAGTACTTAAATTGATGACCGGTGACACAATCAGTAAAGTCAGTAACATCAATCTTTGGACTGAAAACAAATACTTATTAGCATACCAAAAGTACCCTATCGATCATTGAACTCCCATCTCTTTAGGTAGAAACAATCAACCATAAGATTTTCCAATAATTAAAAGTTAGTTAAAAGTAGTTGAGCTCCAAAAATCCACTTCAAATCTAACGGGTAATTTTTTTTCCCCCCCACCAAATCCCTCAAACACTATAAATCATCTTCATCTACATTCCAAAACCCAACTGAAATCTTAAACCCATCAGTACGTGTACTACTCCACAGCCTTCAATTTGTTCAATACCGTACCTTTGCCTCTCAGTTGACTGTTTGTCCCTCTTTCTCTTTAAGGAAATGTCAAGGTGCAAGGCTTTTCCATGTAATATTGCATTATATATATGCAACTCTATTTGCTTTATCAGTTATTTTAGTTAACGGGCAGATCATCAGCACACCATGCACATCCTCAATGATCAGCAGCTTCACTCCATGCTTAAATTACATCACAGGAAGTACCGGCAACGGTTCTTCACCGACTGCAGGGTGTTGCAGCTCACTGCGGTCTCTCGTGAGCAGTAGCATGGACTGTGCTTGTCTTATGATAACTGGAAATATTCCTTTTTCACTACCTATTAACCGAACCCTAGCAATCTCATTCCCACGAGCATGTAACCAGGGTGGTGTGCCCATACAGTGCAAAGGTACGTGCTTTAATTTGCGCTACAACCTATTTAATTACTCTTCTTTCTAAATACGTAGTACTCTGTTTTGTGCTTATTGATGCGAGTTTCATCTCTTAAAAGGAAGTAAATTTACCACACCCTGCTGTGTTCACCGAAAAAAAGGAACTTGTCACACTCTAATTGTCTCATTGTGCATGTATATGTAATCAGAGGATGACTGACTGGACTAGGCAAGCATATTAGCATTATATGTTATGTATGTTTAGTGTGGATGCATGATTCGTCCTTGATTACATACTGGATCTATTAATTAACAAGTTTAATAAAATTTGATGATTGACAGGTCCTGGGCCAACACCTCCACCTATTGCTTCTGCTGCTTTTAGTCCGAGAGGTAATGTACATTGAATTTGTAGTCAATTAATAAACTTACCGCTTCTCTTAACAAGTCATAGGAGTTGAATTTGCTTCTTTGATTAAACTCCTCGGTCTGGAAAATTTGTCTAAATAGAATTATTCGGATGGGAGATTGTAAATCTAACATTTGGCATTCAATCTCACTGATGGCAGCTTCTAAAGCAGCAGCCTCGGCACCACCACCAGACGAACCAACTTCTGATATAACACCCGCATCTCCTCCAGTGCATTCAGTAGCTCCAACGGCAGCAGGGATCCGACCAGTGCTGACCCCAACATCAGCTTCTAATCCATCTTGCACCTTTTCACCATCTGTCCTCATAATATTTCTGGGGATCATGCTTTTCAAATGCTAGCTACTGAAGTGGCATTGTCATTCTTCGTTACTTGTTTTTATTCAACATATTTTTTTAGGGTAGAGATACTTTTCTTACGGGAGAATGTGAGCTTGATAATGAATGCCCTGTTTATTTCTATCTAATTACATCCATATCCATATATAGTAGAACTCAATCAAATTCAAATGCTTAATTAATTATATATATCATCTGTTGTTACAAACTAAATAAAAATGTATATCTTACTTTCTTTTTTTCAAGTGAACCTTGAGGCTATCCTTTATGAATGATTGTTTGGCTTGAATCTGTCTGTCATGTGGGCATGTGTTTGAAACCAAATTGGTGATTTGGTCGGTCAACTAATACTAGACATTTGTACTCGAAAAAAAAGATTGTTAAAAAGATATTTGATCCACAATTGAAACAAAGCTTTGGCCCTAAACCATTCGATTGATTCAATTGTTAGCATTAGATTCGCTCATAGAAAATTGAAACGAAGAAGGTTCTCGAATGAGCAAATCACATCATTTGCATGACCCAAATATTGAACCATCCTAACCCAATTTGGTTCCACTAACCAGATGCCTTGCCTCTACCGGTGACCCACATGCATGTATTAGGCATATGCTAATATGATTTGAAGAATCAATCTCAGTTGTCCACGCGGAGTCTAGTCTGACCGACGATCTTCTCCAAACCCTCAAGTAATGCAATGCAACACTCCATTGATAAATAGAACACTTTTTCCAACGGAAAAGAGGTACAACACCACACAACAAAACAAACAACTTTTCTCCCGCGGATAGCCCTTGCTCTCTCCTTCTGCCCTCTATTGCATTTATTTTCTTGTGCACCCCTAAACGTGACATGTTCATAACTGTTGGATAATCCATTCCCTCAGCCTAATGGTTTAAGAGATTGATTTAATGATGGCTCTAGGGGAGGATGAGCATCCTCTGAAGATACAATTGTTTTTCTCCATCCATTTCCAGTAAACAAAAGCTATAATTGAACCAAATTACTGTCAATTCTACTATATAAAAATATTTAAAATGTTGAAGAATTTTTTTTGCCAGGAATATAGAACTGTGGCCTGCGAAAAATATTCAAAGAGGATGCAGTTTTAGTAATTGGAAATGTTATTAAAGCCTAGTGTTTAGCAGTTTTTCATGAAGGCGGGCCGGGCTTACTCGTGAGGTTCGAGCTAGGCTACCTTACAATTCGGTGATGTGCGGGCATGCTAGTACAATTAATTCCAGGATTGTTAAGTACAAATCTACTGGACGTGCGTGCTAAGACACTAGGTCCGAGTTCACTTGTTACTGACGAAACAAGTGAGCTCATATGCCAAATAAATATTCCTAATGAAACAACTGAGATGGCTAGTAAACTTTATGTAATCTGACTTCGTGTGATTGTGGAGAGTAGAAAATGGCCTTCTCACTTGGTACTTATTTTGGCCTCGAATTGCATTGCGAATTTCCTCTATGATTTGTTTCTTTTTGTCTTTTGCTAGCATTGGAGCTTCTCTTGCTCGTAGGCATTTCTCACTAACGGTTTAACGGACGAATGTTGAATCTGTTTAGTTATGCATTAGTGTGTGTGTGTGGGCGTCTATTTGGATTAAAGAGGAGTTGAAATGTGTTGACCGAATAACATTAATAAGAGATGTGCAACAATATCATCATCAACACTGTGTGTTGAACAAGAGTTTATTACAACCTCTTTTATTATTACAAAATCTTGGTCCTAAAATTACACATAAAAAAATCATCAACCAATAGTTGGGCGCTAGAGAAACTGCTTGGGCTAAGCAACTAGTAGTAGAGTGCTATGGAAGTTGTTTGGGCGATGCAACCAAAAATAGGGTGTTATGCTGTTATAGAAACGACTTGGGTGATGCAACTAGGAATAGGGTGCTATGGAAATGGCTCGGGGGATGCAACCAGGAATAAGGTGCTATGGAGACTGCTTTGGATTTAGGCGCAACGTAAAAATTAAGAGTGGGACTTTTATGGGTACCACGTGAATTTAGACGCAACAACGACAGAAGCTAGGGATTCTATTTGGATTTAGGCAGGGCCAGAAACAAGGTGTTAGGGAAACTACTTGAATTTAGGCGAAGCTAAAAGCAGAGTTCTAGGGGGCTACTTGGATTAGGAGAAAGTAGTAAATGACATTAAAAGTAATATAATTTAATGCATGATAGACAAAGTAAGCTCGAAAAGAAGGGGTATCCTCTGGGGATAAGTTTGTTTTGTTTGTGTTGCTTGGACCTCTTTTTCAGTGGAGGAAGTCCGTTATTTATAGATGGACCTTCAACACTTTAGCGGGTGTCATTCATCGGATTGGATTCCACGTGGTCATCTGTGATTGATTCTTCTAATTATATCAGCACATGACCAATATAAGCACGTTGATTCGGTGGTGGAAGGTGATGCCAACGAACTGTTAATTAGATTAACTAAACTTGGTCTAGAAGTAACTCCATCCTAGTTGATTGCTTAGCTCATTCTAACTGATGTCATGTGGCGATGTGATCTTATGAGAAGCTTCCTTGTCAAGGCCGGCCCTGGGCCTAGGCGGCCCAGGCGCCTAGGGCCCCCAAATTTTTTCATTTTTTGAGGGCCCCCAATTTCTACCAAACCCACTAGATGTTATTTTAAAAAAATAGTAACTAATAGCCCAATATACTAGTCTGGCCCAAAGTTTAGTAACAAAATGGGTCTCATTTAAAAAATAATGACAATGGTCGAATACAATGGTTTGAGCCTCATTTAAAAAAAAAACAAATTACTACTAGCTATTTGTCTCAGGCATTTTTTTTTTTTCAGAACTCCTTTTCTTTTATTCTTCTATCTTTACAACGAGCAACAGTAAGCGGCAAGGCAACAATTTTCCTTTGGGGATTGTAAGCACTTTAATTGATAATTTTGTAGCTCAAAATGCAAGACGATCACATTTACTTTGATATGAAGTTCAATTTTGATTTTTGTGACTAAGGTATATTGAATATTTTCTTTTAATTTTTTTATGTGAACTAGATCGTGCTATTTATAAAACACCAAGATCAGGGTCTTTTTTCAATATTAATATATTTTATTTGCTTTTCGTTTTATTTTAATAAAAATTTTGCACTCCTATAGAATTTATCCGCACGTAAAACTTTAGGTAAAAAAAAAGGCCCAATTGAAAATCCGCCTACGTCTCTCAATATTGTTTGAATCTCAAGGTCGGCCCTGTTCCTTGTACCAGCACATTAAATGCATTGATCTTTATATCTGACAACGTGCTTAAATACAAAATATCAGGGACAGCGAGAACATCAGTCATAGTTGACTCATTTCCTTAGATATGATTCCAGTATTTTTATGGGCGATTCCATTCGTCAGTGCTTATATTGAGCTGGTGGTTTTGGTTTTGGTTTTATAATCGAGGCATGTGTTGGGCTCTGAACCTGTTTTTTTTGTCTTAAAACTCCCTTGACTAAAAAATGCCTAGTGTTGATTGACGAACCAAATGACCAATTTGGGTGAATATTAAAGCCTAATATTCAAAGAGTATGCATTAAAGAAAATGATCGATCATTTTGCATAAATGGAACGAGGCAATTATCATTTTGAATACAGTGAGACGAAGTTAACTTGATGGCCAATGATACAATCAGTAACATCAGTCTTTGGACTGAAGATAGACAAATATTTTGTATGCCAAAAGTACCTAACATTGAACTCGTATCTCTTCTTATAGGTAGAAAGAATCAACCATAAGATTTTCCAATAATTAAAAGTTAGTTAAAAGTAGTTGAGCTCCAAAACCCACTTCAAATCTAACGGGTATTTTTTTTCCCCACCAAATCTCTCAAGCCCATCAACACTATAAATCATCTTCATCTACATTCCAAAACCCAACTCAAATCTGAAACCCATCAATCCACAATCTTCAAATTGCTCAATACCGGCCATTTGCATCGTTCTGATCCAGTTGACAATTTGTCCCTCTCTCTCTTTAAAGAAATGTCAAGGTTCAAGGCTTTTCCATGTAATATTGCATTATATGCAACTCTATTTGCTTTATCAGTTATTTTAGTTAATGGGCAGATCATCGGCACACCCTGCTCATCCTCAATGATTAGCAGCTTCACTCCATGCGTAAATTACATCACAGGAAGTACCGGCAATGGTTCTTCACCGACTGCAGGGTGTTGCAGCTCACTACGGTCTCTCACGAGCACTAGTATGGATTGTGCTTGTCTTATAATAACTGGAAATATTCCCCTTTCACTACCCATTAACCGAACCCTAGCAATCTCACTCCCACGAGCATGTAACCAGGGTGGTGTGCCCATACAGTGCAAAGGTACGTACGTGCTTTAATTTGCGCTGCAACCTATTTAACACTCTGTTTTGTGTTTATTGATGCGAGTTTCATTTCTAATGGTGCATTTCATTATATTTTGCAGCCTCTGGTGTTCCTCTTCCGGCTCCAGGTACAACTGATTTTAAACAAATTCGTGGATTTTTTTTTTTTTTTCTGATTCATATCTTAAAAAAGGGAAAAAAAAAAAAAATTAATGTCTAAGATATATTCAAATTTGATATAAAAAAATTAACACACACGTGTATATATATCTATATATATATATTTTAAGCTCTGGCATTCAAATGTGCTGTACGTGTCTTGGAAGTGGATTTGCCACACTCTGCTGTGTTCACCGAAATAAAGGAAGTTGTCACGCTCTAATTGTCCCATTATGCATGTAATCAGAGGAGGAATATATGGAGAGTTGGGGCGCCCATCACTTTATAATATACTTTTACAACTGATATATATGTCAAATGGTTGAACTATATATGCATATTATCATTATATATAATGTATGTATGTATGTTTATAGTGGATGCATGATTCATCAATCCTTGATTACAAACTCTATTAATGAACAAGTTTAATAAAGTTCGATTATTGGCAGGTCCTGCTTTATTTGGGCCAACCCCTCCACCTACTGCTACTGCTACTGCTTCTGCTCCTTTTAGTCCAAGAGGTAATGGTAATTAATTAATGTGCCTTGAATTTGTAATGCTTTCCTTTGCAAGCCCCACACACACACACACACACACACACACACACACACACACACATATATATATATATATATAGTTGTTGAACCAATTACTTTGCTTAGTAATGAACGCTACTTACTCCTAGATAAACATTTATAAATTTATGGGAAATAATTAATAGTATTACATCTAACATTTGGCATTAATTAATTCAATCTTACTCACGACATGCATGCATGCATGGCAGGTTCTAAAGCGTCGGTCTCTGCACCACCACCAGACCAACCGACTTTTGACATAACACCAACACCGGCATCTCCTACAGTGCAATCAGTAGCTCCAACGGCAACTGCAGGAATCCGACCAGTGCTGACCCCAACATCAGCTTATAATCCATCTTGCACCTTTTCACCATCTGTCCTCGTAATATTTTTGGGGATCATGCTTTTCAAATGCTACTGAAGTGGATGGATGCTATGCTTTTTCATTGTCAATCACTCTACTTGTGTGTTTAGAAGTACTTACTTGTTTTTATTCTAATTTTTTTATGAGCTTGGTAATCAGTGGCCTGCCTGTTTATTTCTATATATCTTGCATCCATAGTAGCTAGAATTCAATCAAATGGTTATATATATATATATATATATATATATATATATATATATATATCTATATAAAACTTATGATCAAGTGAATGTATACCTTAAGCTCATCCTTTATGAATGATTATTGTATGGTTGGCTTAATTTAATCAATCATGTGGGTATTTATTTGATTGGACATGCAATATAATGTAATCAATATTCATGTGACTAATCCTTTTAGATGTGAAACCGGCCCATATGACAGTCACATGAAGAAAAATGGAAAATTAAAGGCAAGTAGAGGCTTGGAGAAAGCACATGAAAAAAAATAGTTATGATGACAGGAAATTTTACATAATTCGGTTTGGGGCCAAATAAAATGTCTAGTTAAAGAAGAGAAAACCCTAAACCCATATTTGTCCATTGGATTGGACTAGGCCAGACCAAGACCCATCCTTCCTTTTTTTACTTGGGCAGAGAGAGCCCAAGCCACAAGGCCCACAACAGTACTAAAGGTCAGTAGAACAAATTTAATACTGTAGAACCTCTCTCTTCCTATTTGATTTGATTATTATTATTATTATTATGTTACATACAGATACTGCCCATCATCTTTTGTATCTGATTATTCCATGTCCTCCTCCTCCTCCTTCATCGGTTGGTTGGTTAATTGTGATAGAGACAACATTTCATCCTTGAATATATATATATATACACTAGCAGCTAATGATAGAATGTTGACCAAGCTTGGCTTGTCCCCTGCATTCCTGGCCACTAAACAAATGTAAACCTCTAGCTTTCCCATTATTTCAGGTTTACCACCCACAAGATTACCTTTAACCATACATTATCCATTATAAATACGGGCATGTCCTCATTTATAAAAAATCGAGCAAACATTGAAACAAAAGCAAATAACAGGGTGGGACATAATAAATAAAAGTAAAAGCAAGAATGGCCCAGAAGCTTTTGGCAGTGTTTCTCGTCTGCATTGTTGTTGTTGCAGCAACAATGCAGGTTGCTAAAGCCCAAACCCGTGATGACGACACCGCCGATGCCTTCCCACCCATCTCAATCCCACCCGTAGGCCCGGTTAGTTATGAGGAGTGCTTCGGCAATTGCAAGAAGGATTGCGATGCCACTACCGCCAATGGCAGTGGCGCCGACTGCCGTATGAAGTGCGACAAAGAATGCGCCGAGGAAAAGGACCTTATGGGTAAGTTTTAAAGCAAATACTACTATATATATATATATATATATATATATGCTTTCAATTGTTTTTGACCTTCAATATTACTATATCGTTTTGTTTAACAACCTTTTTACCTTTTACAGAGGATCAACTGAATGAAGTTTGACGACCATCAGATTCAGGACAGAGGCAGAGCGCATAAATTGAACTATACAATAAAGTAGCTAGTGTAACAATATCACATGATATTTGTTTCTACTGCTATGTATAATTGAAAAAGAAAAGTCAATAAAATTGATTTTGATTATTTATTATCTTTTGATTTTGATTATTTAAAATTGAATGTGGGTTCGGGTCGATCACTGCTATATATATATATATATCATACGTTATTCCTATGTATTTATTTAGATATGGAATCGGATTAATAATTAATGTAATCTCGATCAGACCATTGGGTTAAATTAGATCAAATTAATTTACTGGAGGAAACATATATATGGTTTTTTTCTTTTTCTTTTTTGGGTAAGGTGAATAAATTTATGAGAGAAATGGAATAAAATTTACAAGCAAAGCTCTCAAAGATGGAACAACCATAGAAAAACAGAGGAGCTAAGGCAACCTCAACCATGCAATGTGCAAAGCAGACAGCAAATTGCAAACTGCAGTAAGTAATTAACAGCAAACAATGCAATAGGAAACTTATCATCATCCTAACCTTTCAACTAATTGAACCAAATTAATTAATTATAAAATGTCTGTTACCAGGTTTTGTAAAACTAATTAGTCCACCATTTTTGCTACAATTGCGCCTAATTATACAATATCCGTTACCAGCTTTGTACATTTCTCTTTCTTGGAGGAAAATAGAAATGGACATGTCAAAAACAAACCTTGACTTTTAAGGCTTTTAAAATAAATACATAAAAAATAAATAAATACTCCATTCTCTTAATTTGAAATGTTAAAAGATTTAAATATTAAAGTTAAACTCTCTCTAACCATTTAAAATTTTAAAATAAATAGTGTTCAACATGGTTCTAAAGTCAAAAGCCTCGATTTTAAACTGAAACACTAATAAACATTATTCTATCTTTCTTCCCTAATAGTTAAAATTGAAACACTAATAATCTTTCAAATTATATAATGAAAGAAATGTATTTCACATCACTTATTCTTTGTACTACATTTTATTCGAAGAAATAAAGGGTCTACTTAATTCACTTTTCAAAAAATTATTTTCAAGAAATAAAAAATAAAAAATTGTTATCAGAGAATTATCAATTCTATAAAAACAGGTTTTTTTTCTTTATTATTATTATTGAGTTTTCAGATAATAGTTTTCATAAACTATAAAAAAAAATTGAATTTTTAGAAAACAAAAAATTGAACTAATCAATCCAGAAATTAAATTCACAATTATAACTGATAAATGAGTAAATCGGTTTAAAATAAAATTGAGACCCATGAATTGGCCGGTCAAACTCCCAGAAAAAGAAGCCAACAGTGCTTTCAAGTCCTCAAGCTGTTTGAACGGAGGTCATGATCCGTTAAGTTGAGTAATTGGACAAATGAGTCTGGGAAGGTTTATTACGTGGTACGAGTGGACTTGCATTGAGGTTGTGAATAACTAGGGGTCCAAATTAGAGCGGCCAACTCAAATCTAACTCAAGTTTAGTACAAATTTTCACAAATTTTGGACACTTATTTTATAATTTGGGTTAGGCTTGAATTGAAGTGTTAGTAACCTGAGCCTAATTCGAATTCGAATTCAAATTCTAATATTATTTTTATACATGTTTTTCAATTTAAATATTATAGATATATATATATTCAAATTACAATAACCTTTTTATTTTCAACTTCCTTTATTTAAATCTTAATTTATTGTATCTTAACATTTTAGAGAATTAATTTTCTAAGAATTTATTTGTAATTTTTTAAAAAATTTTATTAAGTTTTTTTAAAAAAATTGTTCTTAGAGCCGTATGCGGTGAGAGTCACACAAGTAACTAATATGAAATTAACTAAATGTCACTTTAAATTTTCAACGTGAAAACTGGTGCAAATGTATAACTCGGATTAACCTGACTTTTTAACACAAAATTTCAGTCCGAGTTGCAAATTCAAGTTTAAGAATTCAATGATGGGTTGTGCTCAGATTGAGTAGTTAGGGTTGGAGGTCGGGTTATGGCTGAGTTATGATTGAACATTTCATATCTCATGTTGGATTTGACGTTTCATAAATAATTAGGATTAAAAAGTAATTATAAAAATTATTATAAAATACAAACATTAAGTTCATAAAATGTCCCTATTTTATAATATATCTTCAATCTTCTTACGTTTAATGATTCCCTATTTTATAATATATCTTCAATCTTCTTACGTTTAATGATTCCAGTCCTATTAAAGACAAAAGTGGGTGTCTCGGTTACGACTAGAAAAAAAATAAAGAAAGAGGAGAAAGAGAGAGAGAGAGAAGGTTACTCCAGATTAATATAGAAGAATAAATTTTAAGAATAGAAAAATAAAACAAAAGAAGAAGAATAAGAAAAATTAAAAAATGGGGGAACTTTGAAAAGAAAAAAATTAAAATTTGATTGGAAAAGAGAATGCAACATGGAATTTCTAGGGGCGTATTTTGTAATTTTTTACTAAATTATATACCTAAATATAAATTAAAAAATATTTGGGCCACAGTTGGGGGGGGGGGGGGGGGGGGGCAATGTCTCCCAAGTCGTCTTAAATTGGCTCTCCCCTGTCTAGGTGTCAATTATATTTAAGTTTTTACGTTCCATCTCTGTCATGGTCAGTGTATATTGACTAAACTTTAGGGAAGGTCAATATAATTTATTCTAATTAATTTTTTAAAATTATTTTTAATTACTTCTTCTCATATAAGTTTTAGTCGATCTCTTTGTCGCTTAACTTCTAGACAAACAATCATTCTTCTAAAACATGTGCATCTTTTGCTTTACGTTGTATACTTGTATATAATATCACCTAAGCCTACTTTCTTTAATTTTATCATTAACAGGAGCTACTACCAGCTTACTCCTCACTCACTCATTTTACTCCTATCATCCATCTTATCATTATGGGTGCACAACTGGTTCCAATAATAAGGAATTGCTAATTTACAATTAAATTTTGATTTAAAGTCTGTTAAGGTCGAACCGAATACTTACAAACTATAAAGAGTAAAAAATCCTAATCTCTCACGTCCCACGAAATTTTTTTTAATACGCTAGGGTAGCTATTATTCAACACCCGGCGAACGAGAATTTTTTATTTTCCTTGATGATATGAAATAGTGATTTACTATTGGCCAGATACTATATTGTAGGTATCCCGATACTTATTCCAACCCTACGTCACAACCTCTCACACACTGTTCAGACTCATTCCAGAGCCATCGTCTTTCGCCGTGAGCCTGAGCCAGAGCCAGAGCCATCGTCTTTCGCCGTCAGATCTCACCCATGTTATAGGCTTCTAACGTTCTTGTTTGGAATCAATAGATGAGAGTAGTGTGAAGATGACGGGATGAAGTCCATAAACATACACAAGGCTTGAGTGTTTGTAGAACTTTCACTATAATTTCTTTTCCATTATTTCTCTTCATTCTTTTGCCGCCCTTTAATTGCTTGATATGTTTGATTCTTCTACTTTTGACTTCAATGAATTACTGCATGCGACCAGACTGTCTGTGATCAATAATTAAGTTGGTCAATACAGAAATTACAGTTAGTCCCCAACTAATTTTTCAAATATTTTGTGTGATGAAGTTGGTCCCCAACTAATATTTGAAAGTTTTTGACCAGATTTTTTAAAAATCATGTAAAATTGTATAGAAATTTGTAAAACGTAATCAAATTAGTAACTCAAAAAAGAATATATTATTAAGTTATATATTCACACACCATCCAATACAATGGGAATATGGTAATTTTGATTGTGCATGATTTGTATTTCATTCGATGCTGCATCAGCATCCTATTGTTATTTTGTTACGTATATCAGTGTATGTATATATATTCTAAATGTAGCTTATACAAACCTTCAATTTAATCACAAACCCATATTTGTAGCTATATATATACCTTATTACCCACAAGTTATCCCATGAATTTAGGTTTATCGTACACAACAAAGCTAGCCAGTCCCCTATACATACCCTTTTCCATATCCTCAAACATCCCAAGTCTCAAGGAAACACTGCAAAATCAGAGAGAGAAGGCAGAGATCGAGAGCTGAGCAATTCCATCGGAATGGCGAAGAAGCTTGTTGCAGTGTTTCTAATGTGCATTGTTATTCTTGCAGCAATGCATGTAGATGAGGCCGAAGCCAGGACACCCATTTTTAATCAATGTGTGAAAAAATGCAAGAAGGAGTGCAAGGTCAAAGAGGAAGAAACCATCTGTGACATGGAATGCAAAGCCATTTGCGGGGCAAAAGAGCTTGGTGGTAAGCTTCTTTCTCTCTCTCTCTCTTGAACACCACGCATCAATTTCCATCTGCTGATCTGGGAAGCCTGATTTTAAGAAAGAATAAATCTCGGGACTTCTACCTTCTCAAGCTTAGTGCATGCTTTATCAACCATTATAATTTAATCTTATTCCTCAACAAAGGAACTAAATTGACATATCTTATTATTATTACCGTTATTGTTTTTTTTAATTTCTCTTGTCAGACTTCAATATATATATATATATATATATGTATATTGTTTTCTAACCTTCATTTTCAATGTGGTGCAGAACAACTGAAAGGTCTCGTTGATGATTAGACTGAGGGTCCAGGATGATGTCATTTGGTCATAGTGGCGAGCACGACAAATTGCATAATGTAGAGCTGTCGAGGAATATTAGATATTTCCTTTACTCTGCCTGTGTATATTTGACAAAAAATGCAATAAATGTAATTTTAATTATATTATTATCTTTGAATATTTGTCAATGGTATTAATAGTTACTATCCCAAGTTAGGGTCTATTTTAGATTATTGCCAAAAACATTGTTGTGCGTATGATGGATGCTAATCAACTTATTAGCTTTGTAATTAGTTTCCAATAAAGAGTGCATGCAACGTAAACATATATATACTACTAAAAGAACATGTGCAATGCACTTGCATAAAAAGTGAATTTATATTTTAATTAAATTATTTATATAAATAATTAATTAGTAACTTTAAAAAAATCTTATTAAATTAATATTAAAAAATAATTTATTCAGTTCAAATATAATTATTAGAAATATATGACATTTATATAAACACTTCTTTGTATATCATTCTTTATCTTAGCTAATATAAGATATTCATTTTGATATTTACGTATACATCCATAAATTATTAAATTTAATTATTTTTTTAGAAAATATATTAATTTTAAAAACAATCTTTAAAAAAATATAGAAAGGAAATTTGAGATAAACACAGCTCCTATGATTGTTATTGTTGACCCAAATGTTTTAACTTAAGGGCAATTTTGTAATTTTGATGATAGCAAATCATTAATGATGTTAAGTACTAATATTTACACTGAGTGATTGCTTAGAACAATGAGCCATTCAAGATAGCACTCACAATGAGGATAAAACATTGAAGATGAAATGATCAAAAGAGTCTATCCCATTGAAAAGAAGTTAACACATCAAGCTTGAAGAATCATGCCAATCAAAGAAGAATTGGCATACTTAAAATATGGTGAGAGCTTAGGTAATTTTGTAAAGTTACATTTGAATATCTTGCTTGAAGCTCATTTTCTTAAAACAAGATTATAAAACCATATTCATATCATTCCTACATTTCATATTGGTCTTTAGCCTCTTAGAAATACGATTTGATCACATTGAATCACATCTTAAAAGTCATTGATGGTTTAGGTTCATTTAGATGTCAGAATTCTGTATTTTACATGTTGAGCATAAATCAGTCGACTTATCCATTTTCATTAGTCGACTTATTTCAACAGAACGTTTTTGGCATTTCTAGAGTGACAAAATAGTCGACTTTGTCAATTCTTCCACTTCTCCCCATTGATATGTCAAGAAGGCTACACTTATTCTAATATGATTAGATGTACAGACAAAGAAAGTAGCTCCTGCTGATCTATCTTATCTCGAAGAAAGCTCGGGACATTGTTACTAACTGTTATTGCTTGCATATGATCTTTTAACTCCACTTCTTTCTTTAACTGGGACAACCACCGGTCGCAACAGTAGGAAACTATGACCAATAGAGTAAGACACTTAGCTACATCTGCACACAAAAGGAATGTGGTTCTAGTTGCCTCTACTTTTGGAGAGTTGTTTCTCTCCTGTCATTTCCAGTTCTTACGAACAGTACAATCTCGAACCACCTTTACTGATTCAACTTGTATGTCAAACTGGCCATTCATCAATCGACTTATTCCTTGAATAAGTTTTTAAATAAGTCTTTTTATCAGTCGACTTATTCATTCCTATCAATCGACTTATTTCAACAGAATGTTTTTGACATTTCTAGAGTGACAAAATAGTCGACTTACCCATCTTCATTAGTCGACTTAGGCCCTATTTGGATTGATTTTTGAAAAATGACTTTCGGCTTTTCAACCTCAAAAGTCATTTTGGAGAGTGTTTGAATTGGTAAGGCTGAAGAGATTCAGAATCCAAAAAGAACATTCAGAGGAAGCTGGTGGGTATCAGCTTCCTCATTTAGCTTTTGCTTCTCTTTTTCTTCTGCGTAAAATCCTAAACAAAAGATCTGCCAAATAAGGCCTTATTCTGAAAAAAATCTCATTTTTTGTCTTGAAAATAAGAAATAGACGACTATTCTTAAATGAACAGTTGACTCATAAGTCAACTATTTTATGCATAAATCGACTGTTTTTACGTGAATTAGATCTGAACGGCTAGTTG
Source organism: Cornus controversa (assembly GCA_026545225.1). Taxonomy (NCBI): domain Eukaryota; kingdom Viridiplantae; phylum Streptophyta; class Magnoliopsida; order Cornales; family Cornaceae; genus Cornus; species Cornus controversa. Next base: position 63,679,992 of record CM048850.1, on the reverse strand, counting down.
GGTGCATTTAATACGTTTCAACTACCTTTAACAACTATATTTTTGAAAGAGACTTTATATATGAGCCATGACCTGTATTTATGACTAAGAGTTACCAAATATACATTCTTTGATCACATTTACTCATCTTATTCTCTTTCAACCAATATTTGAGCTTTAAACTTGAGATTCATTTATTGTTATAGTTGTGAGCTGAAATTTGAACATTTGTCTTTGAAAGATACCATTTATTGTACTTTAAATTTTCTTCTCATTTATTGTAAAGGGTTGGTTGAACCCTAGAAGACTAGGTGGAGGACTTCATTTAGCAAGAGAAAGAAGTAGCTTGTGAGTTTCATTATAAATGTTTGCTCTCCACTAAAAAGCAGAAGTTTTAGTACGTGAATTTGGAAAATCTCAAGAGGGATCTTGAGTCATGGAGTAGGGGATTCTGAATCACTTTACATCTTGCGTTACTTGTGTTTGAATTTCTCTATTTCTTTCTCCTATTTATTGTGTATTATTTTCTTCTATAGTTGCTTTATCTTTATTTACTTATTGCACTTTAAATTAGTGGAGAATTTGTTATAATTTGTCATTGACTCTATTCACCCCCTCCCCTCCTCTAGGGTCAACTTTTGGGTAATAGTTATCTTTAGAAATAAATAAATAACTGTTAGTTATTTAGTTAAAATCAAATTTAAGAGTTTATTAGTTAGAGAATAATATAAAAGTAGTCATTTTTAGTTATTTAATGTAGAAAATAAAAAAATAACATATAGGATTGTTATCTTCGCTTAAAAAATAATAAGGATTAGCTATTTAATTCAAATAGAATTCTTAAGAGTCTATTAGTTGCAAAATAATATAAAATTAATATTTATTAGTTTTTTAATATAGAAAAAAAATTGGATATGGATTATAAGAATAAAAATAAAGAGGTGAGATTAGATTAGATCAATAGATTAAATTAGATTAAGTAGATATATACTATGAAAAATGTATATTTATATTTGACTCCAAAAAGGGAAAAGGAAAGAAAAGAAGCTTTGATACATAAATTTCAAAGTAATTTGCATGCTTAGTATTTTTGTTGATTTGGGAATACTTGAAATAACTAAGCCGATAACTTTGGGTGCTCTATCTTTGCGTCATCGATTTAGGGGAAAAAAATTGGATTTATTTTAAACCCAGATATAACCTGACCCATCATCAGTCGGATCCTTCAAAAACCCAGAACTTGCTCTCTACAAACCCCATCTCCATCAAGACCCAAGCCAACTCTCTCTCCAATGATGGATTTTTAATTTTTCGGATCTCCACCATCCAATAACTCTGAACTTGACCGAATGGATCTTCAGACTATCCAGGACCAATTTTTAGGTCTGATACCACTTGTTAGGAAATTAATCCCCTTCTTGTTTGGTATAACGAAAGCACACACAAACAAACATGGAGATCCTAACAATACACAAGGAAAAATAACACAAAAACATTAAAAACACACAATATTTTACATGGTTTGTCTAAACACAGCCTACATCCATGGAAAGGAGCCCAAATAATACTCTCTCATGAGCACAACCCCAAACTACACATACATATCTTAGTGCCCAAGTAACACACATACATTGTGCACAGAAACACACATATATAGGAATTCTTACCGCCTTACATATACACCAATGTCTTGCACCCTACTCTAAGGCACCAATTGCCTTTTTGGTAAATCCAACTAACAAGTACCCTTTCATGCTGTTTTCACCACCTCACGAACAATACCTTCTGACTTGTGGGTGGACTAAGTTCAACAACTTAAACTTTCAGAAGAAAAAAAAAATTTAAGCCCACGATTGTCTCAACACTCATTATCATTCTTGTTAATGTGAAAATTCATACAATTCGATTTAGTGCGAGAGGTATACTTTGATGATAAGTCAGTGCTTGATAGAATATAACAAAAGAGTAATTATGTATTTAATTATTGCGTACCTTTTGATATGTCTCTACTTTCTTTTTACAAGAGAGTGTCTTGTACCTTGGATCGATCTCTTTGTATTCTCTAAGAAGAAATAGGAGAGTTATTAGGAGAGTAACTATGGTCATCCTTATTCACTTAATTATCCCGTCCCTTTAACTTCACTGCCTTTGGACTTCTTGTAATATAAGTTTCCCATATCAATTATTTTTCTAAAATTTTATATGATTATACAACTACTAGTGTGAAAATTAAATTTTTTTATATTTTTTTCGTTAAATTTTTTAATTTCAAAATGAACACGTCTCATTTTAATATGCCACATTAGTGGCGAGGACGAGATTCATACTCACTCGTGAGTAGACAAGAATTGTTCACCATGCAACCTTAATTTTACTATTTCTTGACTCTTCTCACCTAAGCCCATAGCACATCACACTCTTACCATCGCAACCACTGTCAACTACACCACATTCAACACAATCATTGCACTTTATTATCTCGTCCACACCACTATCGTTGCATATATACTATCTTCTCACTTCAGTCGAATCTTTTGGTGATACAACCCCTTTTTCAAATGAGTTATAACCTTCCTTTCTCTTTATTTCTCTCTTTGTCAGACATGATCAAAAACTTAAATGCTCTAACTATAAAACTGAACCAATCCAAAACATTCTTACACGGTTGGAATTGATTGGATCTAAGTAATTTGGTTGGTTCGGTGGAATTAGACATGTTTCAATTTTTTGTTAAACCAGTTCAGTTCGAACCGATTTTTTATTTTTTATTTCATCACACAATAATTATTTATTTATTTTTTATCTAAAGGCAAACTTTCATTAAACAAAAGAAGAATAACAGTCGAGATTATAAGTATCAGTTAACCATTTAGGCAATACAGACCACTGAAAATGTGAGACTTGAGCTTGTAACGCCCTTTGGCTCGACCTACTATGGCCCTATTTGGTATGTACTTTTGTGTTGGTGTTTTGTTTTTGGACTGACACTATTTATACTATTGGAGCCCAAAACATGTTCTGTACCGGGTCACCAATTCTGTTTTGCCTCAAAGGTTTGAGAAATACTAGCCCAAAAACGAAACACCAATTTGGTGTTTTTGATGATTTTGATACTGTAACTAGAGTTGCAAACTAACCGAGTGTTTGACAAGTAGTTTGAGTTCGATTCGAGTGGGGCTCGGTCTATGTTCGTTTATTTTCTAAACGAACCGAGTTCAAACAAAATATATGTGTTTGATTAATAAACGAACCAATCTCAAACACCTCTCTGCTCAACTCATTAATTTGTGAACATGTTAATGAACAAGCTCGTTAAATAGACTCGATTATAGCTCCTGAATATGTATATATATACACACACACAGATTAACACACACAGATTAAATAACTTCGTAGGCTTAGGTCATTTATTTTCTTTTAAACTTATAACTTTAGTCCAGCCCAACCCAATCACCGGCCATGCATTTGCCCAACCCAATCACAAGCAAATTCTTTGAAACTTATAACTTTAACCCAGCCCAACCAAATCAATAAAAAGCAATACCCAACTTTTTTGAAATAAAATGGACCGAGTCCAAGAAAATTAACATAGCCCAAACCTAAGCCCATGTTCTGAAAGCCCATCTATGTATATTCTTTAACCACTCAATTACTCTCAACCCTAGCCGCACGGCCCGCACTCCTCTCTCTACATCCTAAGTCCCAACTCTCGACTGCCGATCTGTATTTTGTGTTTGCGCTCTCTCTCTCTCTCTCTCGTGGCATGGGAGGATGGTGACGACGGCTTTGGCGAGATTGGAGCATTGGCTTTGACGAGATCGGTGATTTTCCAGGTATTTCTACTTTTTATGATTTTGTATAAAATTTCTTTTGATGGAAATTTAGTTTTAGACAGATATGTGCATTGTGCATATGCGTGTGTGTAATATGTGTATGATAGATCTGTGCATGTGTGTGTTTTGTGTGTGTAATATCTGTATCTCTGTACGAGTTTCGAGCCGAGCTCGAAAAGCTCGTGAACCTGACCAAGCCGAGCTCGATCACTTGAGGTTGGAGCTCGAGCCGAGCTCGAACACCCTCCTACACTGCCGAGCCGACCTCAAACATGCCACTACTCGGCTCGATTGCAGCCCTAAGCTGTAGCGCTCAAACGTTCCCACAAGCCCAAAACAAACTTCAAACAGGTTTAAAAGAAAAAAGAGAAAATAAAAAACGGAACCTAGCGCAGCTTCAGAATTCCCTCTCTCCTCTATCACGTTCTCTCTTTGGCGATTGAAGGCGATTTCAGTGCCTCTCCCCAATTTCACGAAGAACATCAAGGATTGAAGCTCCTCTTTGCATTTTTTCGAGTTCAAGGATCTACTGTGAGTTATCTTTTCTAGATTTTTTCTTAATGTATAACTAAAATATTTCCTTACCATGATTTCGTCTTTTTTTTCTTTAATTTCCAGTTCCTCTGCTCGTGATTTTGGTTTTATGTCCATCTCATTTTTCAAATATTGAAAAGATGGTTGATTTCTCATGTTTTTTATGATACCAGATATGAAACATACTCTTTCCATTGGCTCCATTAGGAGAAGATATTCTTTTATACCAATAAAATATATGAAATTGATTAATACACCTTTTATTGTCTTTAATAAATTAAAATGATGTGCAACTGATCTAATGAAGATCCATTAAATGGCTGCGATAACCTTTTTGACGATCATAATGGGATGTGAATGGTTGTGGAGACTGGAGAGGAGCCAATACTATAATAAATGTCTCAAATTGGAAATGATTTTTTTTGTCGGTCACCTCTACTCAGAAAAAACTAATATTGTAATATTTTGCCTTAGTTCTGTATTATTAGCATTACACTTTGTATATTGGCCAGCTTTGGTTCACCTGTTTATGAAAAAAAGTGACTAGGAAAATCTCTTTACTTTGAAGGTATTCATTTATATGGCTTGTTTCAGCATTTTAATTCAGTGAATTTACACAGATTGTTACCCATTTGTATGGATTTGATTAGCTTAATTGTTATATGTGAAGATGTCTTCACTGTTAAATTAGGAGGATTGATTTTTATATTATGGATTAATGTTGTTCTATTTTTATATCCATTAGTTATTAAGTTGCTTGTTATTATGTGAAAAAGATCAATTTTTTTTTTCAATGTTTACTTTTTATTTTGTATGACAAGTAATACCAAACTTATTAGGATGATGTACGTGTTGCCTCACATTGTTCTTGTATGGTAAAACATAGCAACTGATATGACTTTGTGTTAATGAAAAATTACTAGAAAAAGATGGTCACCAGAGCACAAATGGCAGAAATGTGGTTATGTTAGAGTTATCTTGCTTTAATTAAATGCGGTTATTTTAAGAGTTATCTTGCTTTAATTATCTTTCTTGACATTGAATTTTGGTAGTGGATCTAATACCTGGTCTTCTGATTTTGGTAGCTTCTAAGAATCCACAGCCATTCTTGGATGTTGTGTAATACATTAGTATAAACTTACATATTGTAGCATATATGATATTGTACACTCAATGATAATGATGATGCATGGATGTTGGGATATTGGGATGCATTTTTAGTGGAGCACTGCTTGCTCAACATGTTCCAAGTGATATTGTTCACCACTTCACCATACTACATATATCTTCACCTGCTACCTAAATGGTACCATCTAACATATTTTTCATCTCCTTGCATGTTGATTATTGTCAATTGGGCATCGTATTTTTCCTTTGGTAAATAAAGAGTAAAAGCACTAAGTGCCCTTAAACGGGGGCACAACCAACAGGTCCAACACAAATAAAAAAGAACCAAATCCCAACTATCAAAGAATTAATGGAGATAAAATAAATCTCTATAACTCCCCAACAAGACCATCACAAGACCATCACTAACCCCAGTATAGTCCAAGCAATCCAAAACAGGTTCTACATGTCTCAGCCACTCTACAATGCATAAACACGTGCAATCCAATTGTGACCACTCGGTTGCCAATAGCTACAGAAGAGACAGAAAGGATTTTAGGTATTAGGCTGAGGCTATAACATAAGATGGCTAACTGAATTATGATTGATGAGTATTTGGTTATACTAAATATATTTTCTCAACATATAAAAATATTGTTAAAATTTAAAATTTTCATACAAAATGAAAATGAAAATAAAAATTATAACTTATTTAGATATTTATTATTAATCGAAAGGATTGGAAGCTTGACGAATTTTAAATTATTTCTTCAAATTCATATCTAGCTTTATTGAGATAATTCCAAACTTATTCTAATTGGGGCCATGAGCGAGGCCCATGCGGGTGGGCAAAGTTGATAGGCCCTTGTACTACGGCATCGTATTCTTTTTGCATTTTCCTTTTCCTCTCCTCCGTTCAGGAACTCCTCGCAGTTCAAAAAACTCATTCAAGAGATAAAACCCTAGAACAGAAAGGAGCACTGCGGGAGTGGAGAGATCCAACAGAAATTTTTTACTGTCACAAGCTTTGGGCTTCGATCTTGTGGTACTCTCTGTCTGTCTGTTTGTGTGTTCTTAGTGTTTGTGTGGAGGGTTGTTTGGGAAAATGTGCTGGAAGTACAGGACAGAGCATGCTATTGGAGATTTATTAGACATATTCTAATCCAAAATTATTTTGGATTTTGAATTACAAACTCTTTGTTTTCCTTTCGTTTTATTTGTCGGACGCTTTATGTTAGATCATGTGGGTTATATGTATTATACATTTTGTATCTCAATGTTTTGAGAGTGATTTTGTCTTTAATTTTTTAATTATGGGGTTGTGATGTTTCTAGTGCTTAATTGTAATGTGGTTTATTAACCAGTGAGTGTATTAAAAAATTCTGATGAGAATTATTGTCCATATTGTGTTAATACTAGAGGCGAAAATCTTAATTTCAGCCTTGGTTTGAAATGGGTTGGAAAGCTGCTCAGAAACTTATTCATCACTGGAAGATTCTCAGAGGAGATAATGTAAGAGGAGGAAAGACCGCATCTCTAAATCAATCTCTCTTTTTTTTTGTTGCTCTATGTATAAAAGAACATATCTTCATTACCACATCTCAATTATTTGCAGGTGATGATAATAAGGGGTAAAGATAAAGGTGAGTCTGGTGTTATCAAGCGTGTCATTCGCTCGCAAAATCGTGTTATTGTTGAGGGTAAAAATTTGGTGAGGAGCACTCTTTGTACTGCTATGCTATTTTCTACCATTTTTGGAAATGTTTTCATTTCCTTCTTCTTCTTTATATATATATAACAAGTTCTCGGTACCTCTTCATCTTTAACAACGAGTTGTCAAGAATATGTTGGATATTGTTGAACTTTTTTTTTTTGGAGACCTTAGGAATTTATAATTGTTTGTATTCAGAGGTTTTTAGTGCACAAACACTAGATATGCTTCTTTTAATATTAAGGAGACAAAAGCACTCTACGTGAAAGGCTTTTATGTTCAAGAGTCTTTTTGACCAAAATTTTTATCATATTAGGGACCAGATGGAGATCCTTTTGTGATAATATTGGAGCATTTGGTGAATGTAACCCCTTTAGTTGCCTTTTTTTTTTCTTCTTTTTCCTCCAGTGTCAGATTTGGATCCTACCTCTATTATATTAAATAAGAGGATTTCTTATTGCTGATTGGTGTTGCAAGTGTGTAGAGGCAGATAATTCAGTTAGCCATCTTATGTTATATACTGGAGTTAGGGATGGTCTTGTTGGGGAGTTATAGAGATTTATTTGATCTCCATTAATTCTTTGATAGGTGGGATTTGGTTCTTTTTTATTTGTGTTGGACCTGTTGGTTGTGCCCCCGTTTAAGGGCACTTAGTGCTTTTACTCTTTATTTACCAAAGGAAAAAAACGATGCCCAATTGACAATAATCAACATGCAAGGAGATGAAAAATATGTTAGATGGTACCATTTGGGTAGCAGGTGAAGATATGCGTAGTATGGTGAAGTGGTGAACAATATCACTTGGAACATGGATTTTTGTGATCACCTTTGTCATAATCCAAGCTTTATCATGTATTAGATTATGAATGTGCATACACATGCGTGGACATCAAATTCACACATATGTACAATAGTAGATATAATAATGTATTTATATGTTGCATCTTGGAAAATTTGTACTATATCATTGAACCTGTAATGACAAATTGGTGATGGTACTGTTTCTGGACTGCCTTGTCTTTGTAAGTTATAAAATATTTTGGGTTATTGGCAGAGGAGTGGTACTAGAAAGGGACACTAGGAAGTTACTATGACATGCAACGTGATGGGTTCAGTGACAACCTCATTCTTAAATCATTCTCAAGATGAATTTAGAAAGGTGGTGGTATCATTTGCGGTAAACTTGTAAGAATCCTTTATGGTTTTAACCATCGATATTTTCAACACTTTCTTGTTTCGGAATTGCTATGGACCTGTTGGATCCTTCTTTCTTTCTTTCTTTCTTTTTTTCCGGATAAATATTGCTATAGATATCTTGTTGGGTGCTTATTAATTTTCTTTGTTTGTTCTTTTTTTAGCTTAATTTTTTTCATTTACTGAAATATTCTTTTCCAGCCTATGAAATTCAAATGAACTATTGGATTCTGTTATACAATTTTATGCATTGGACAAAAGAGTACCACATTATATCATGATGGTATACTTCTTTGCAGGTAAAGAAACATATCAAGCAAGGGCAAGGTCATGAAGGTGGGATTTTTACAGTTGAAGCCCCCCTTCATGCCTCGAATGTTCAGGTTATGGACCCAGCCACAGGGTATAAATATATTCCATATTTCAAGATGCAATTACCTTTCTTTTTATTTTAAATTTAGTCTTTTCAAGGGAATGGTGATCAATGTTTACTAATGCAGGAAGCCTTGTAAAGTTGGAATGAAGTATCTAGAAGATGGTACCAAAGTAAGAGTTTCTCGTGGTATAGGAGCATCAGGGTCCATAATCCCTCGCCCTGAGATCCTAAAAATAAGGACCACACCAAGGCCGACAATTGGTATTTTCTAATATTTATCACCAATCTTTGTGTGTGTGCATATGAGTAATTTTAATAATTATAGTGTGGTATTCTGCATTTTTATGTTTTCTTTTTCCTTCAATTGTGTCATAATAGACAATTTTGTAGTACGTGTAAGTGGCCTTTTACATCTATTATTAGTTGTTGCATCTATTTTGCAATTAAAAGAAAATTCATAAGCATTTCTAGATGTGTGAGACATAGGCCTTAGATGTTATGCTTAAGCTCTCTTCTCTGACATGCATATATCTGGGAGGAAAAAAAATAGACATGCACATGGTAGCAAAAGAAGCAATGTGCAAGCATTATTCATTGAGGTTGTGCTAAATAAATATCTCGATACTCAACCACCTATTTATTTAAGTCATCGCTCTTTTTAGTGATATTCTTCTACTCGCTTTCTTGTATATTTTTACATTTTGGTTGCCATTGATATGTCTAGATGGGTTATTGTGGAGGTTCTACAGTTCCAGTGAATGTTGTGATTTCTGGACTGCAATTTGCATTTGCAATTCATGTCTTCCGTTATGAGAGCATCATCATCATCATCATCATCCTTGCATTAATACCATGTGAATGGCGTCGGCCACATGAATTTTCTCTTTCCAATCTTTTCTATTACATGCATTTCACCTACTATATTTAACTTTTTAAAGTCATTTTTAATAACCACATCCCATGTCATTTTTGGTCGCCCTCTCCGTCTCTTACCTTAAATTACAACTAGTCTTTCTCGTTTGACCGGCATGTCTCTAGGTCTCTGATGTATGTGTCCAAGCCATCTAAGTCTACTCCCTCTAATTTTCTCACCAATGAGTGCTATACCTAATTTTTCTCACACTTTCATTAGGATCTTATTGGTTCTAGTCACTCCACTCATCCATCTTTAACATGGTATCCTTCCTTAGTCTTTGTTCAATTACCCTTTCCCATATTTTCATTATATGACTCATTAATTTAATTCTCCTATAATTGCCACAATTTTGTATATCCCCTTTATTTTTGAAGATTGGTACTATTATTCTTTTTCTCCTCTCATTTGGCATCATATCTTGTTTTAGGATATTGTTAAACAACTTTGTTAACCATCCAATTCACACCTTCCCTAATGTACACCAAGCTTCTATGGGTATATTGCCTACTGCTTTATTCTTTCCATTTTCTTTAGTGTGTCCTCTACCTCATTGGTGATTTTATTTATCATTCCTATGTTGAAGTCATTTCCTTCCACCTCCTCTCTAGGGTACTCGTCATTTAATAGATTTTGAAAATATTCTTTCCATCTAGTTAATATATCACTTTCTTTGATTAATATTGTGTTATCTATGTTCTTAATACATCTAATTTTATTTAGGTCTTTAGTTGACACGTCTCGATTCTTTGCTAGTTTATAAATGTTCTTCTCTCCCTCTTTTGTGCCTAGTTTTTCATATAAGACATTTAGTGAGCTATGTTTAGCTTTACTCACTATCTTCTTTGCCTCACGTATGAGTTTATTATATGTGTCCAAGTCTTCTTGTAGTTTAGTTTTTTGCCATTTAAAGGCTTTTTCACTTTTCTTCAATTATTTGTTGCACTTCCTCACTCCACCACCATATCTCTTTCTTAATAAACTTCTCTCCTTTAGTTTCCCCCAAGATTTCTTTTGCCTTATTCCTAATATAACTTGCCATTTTGAGCCACAAGTTATTCACGTCATCATTCTAATCCCATTGTTTTTTCTTTAATATTTGTTCTTTAAATGTGATTGCTTTACTACTTTTTAGTTCTTTTCACTCAATGTTTTTATGTCCCTTTTTCATTTTTCTATATTTAAACCCTTTAATTAGTATGTCTAGAATTAGTATGCAATGTTGGTTTGTGAGGCTCTCCCTGGGAATCGCTTTACAATCTTTACATGAGGCCCATTCCCTTCTTCTATAGAAGCAATAATCAATTTGTATTTTACTTGTTCCACTTTTAAATGTTATTAGATGCTCCTCTCTTTTTTTAAAGAAAGTATTAGCTATTGCTAAGTCCTATACTTTGTGAAGTCTAATAGTGTTTCTTCTATCTCATTACGCTCTTTAAAGCCATACCCTCCATGAATTCGTGTATATCCTATCTTATCAACACCCACATGTCCATTAAAATCACCGCCTACAAATATGCCTTCATTGTTTGGTGTAGTTTGTATCAATTCATCTAATGAGTTCCAAAAGAGTTTCTTTGTAGTGCCATCTAATACTCTTTGAGGAGCATATGCACTTATTATAGTCATGATATAATTTTAATAGTTATTAATCTGTCTCATTGTCTTCTCACATTTACTACTTTAATCCCTCATGTAGTGGTCTACAATTATGCCTACTCCATTTCGTTGGTTATCTTTTCCTCCTGATTAGAAAAGTTTAAATTCTTCCCCAACCTCTCTTGCTTTTTCACCTTTTCATTGAGTCTCTTGTAAGCAAATTATAGTTTTTTGTTTTTGTTTTAATGTATCTACTAGTTCATCACACCTACCACAATTTCATCACTCCAATTCGTTGGTTATCTTTTCCTCCTAATTAGAAAAGTTTAAATCCTTCCCCAACCTCTCTAGCCTTTTCACCTTTTCATTTAATCTCCTGTAAGCAAATTATGTTGACTTTTTTTTTGTTTTAAGGTACTAGTTCATCACACCGACCGGTTAATGTGCCTATGTTTCATGTTGCTATCCTTTTTCTTTTTACTTAGTTTTGTGGTATTTTTTTATTTGAGTGAGAATTCATCAAAATGATTTAACATAGGTTTTACAGTTGATGTTTGCCTTACACTAACTTTCTTTTCACATCAGGCCTTGGGTACCGGCAATGGGAGAGTCAAAGCAAAATAAAATAAAATAAGATAAATAAAATAAATTAAGGAGGTGAATTAATAGATAGAATAGCCCTAGTAATAATACTAGTATTAATGTTACCTATATACTTCAATAACCCGTAATATATTTCTACTCTATATACTGTACCTAACACTGTCCATAAGGCAAGAATAAGAGAATTAAACTCCTTCACCGATTTACAATTGTGGCCATTACCCCCAAAAAATAAAGAACTCATAATGTCTTATTTGAGAGACCAAATAGAAGACTCCTTGCCATCAAACGATCTCCTATTTCTCTTTCTCCACAAACCCCACCACAAGTCCACAAACAAAGGGGAGTGGCTCTCCATGCATCCCTGACTTGGCTGCCCACTATACAGCCTCTCCAAGCCTCTATCACTGCAATCATGGAAACAGGAAATGCCCAAAGCATACCAAAGCTGTCAAAAACATGGACCACACATCCCTCGCCACTGGACAATGGATGAAGAGGTGGTTAACTGACTCATTCGCTATCTTACACACACAACACCAGTTAACAACCACTTGGCGTCTTCTTTTGAGGTTGTCAATAGTAAGGATCCTGCCAAGAGTTGCTGTCTAAACGAAGAACACCACCTTGAGGGGGGGCTTTCAACTTCCATATGGCTTTCCAAGGGAAGGATGAACCCCTATTCCCAATAAGGCTCTGGTAGAAACCCGCACCCCAAAAGTTCCTCTCGGGGAGTCCTTCCAAATCATTCATCCATCCCCTCCCCCTCCGCGGTCTGACTATAGAGCAAAGCAAGAAGATCAGTCACCTCATCAAGTGCCCAATCGTGAAACTGTCTCCGAAATCAAACGTCCCAAGTTATTCTTCCGCTATGAAGCCGATAAGAGTCGGCAACCAAGACCTCCCGTTCGGTGGATAAATCAGATGGTGGCCGTCTGTAGGGGTGCACATGGTTTGGTTCGGTTCGGTTCCAAAATACTCCAAATCGTACGGATCGGTTTTACTAAAAATAGGAAACCGAACTAAACTGTATTAACTAATGGAACCGAACCAAACCAAACCAGTGAAGAACCGGTTCGGTTCCATGGTTTTAAATTGACTCATTCATTGTTAACCAGTATCACTCCTACAGTCTTGCACCAGAGTTACTCCCATAATTCCTGAGTCCATAAGCCCTCATTTGTATTAAACAAAACAACGAAAAGAAATAATACAAAATACCAGCTCAAAGATGAATTAGGCAGACCAACAAGTCTGCCCATATTACATCTCTAATCAACACCTAATGAAACTGTAAATTTACGGTTCCAATGTTTTGGAACCGTGACCAAACCAAACCGAAATGTCCGGTCTAGTCCGGTTCGGTTTGGTTTTTCGGTTCAGGCTGTTTTTTGTTCACCTCTAGCCGTCGATGTTGATACTGGCAGTCACTGGTGTGTGGGCCCTATGTGAGAGACCTAGTTATTATTTATACTTTAGTAGGAAAATTAATTGGAAAAGGCTACTGCTTTTCTTCCTGCTGTGTTTGAAAACTTGAAAGAAAATCTGAAGGATGGATGATGCTTGATTGAAAATAAAATATCTTCCTGCTGTGTTTGAAAACTTGAAAGAAAATCTGAAGGATGGATGATGCTTGATTGAAAATAAAATAAATTTAGTACCCTATCCCAGTCTATTCTTTGCAAGTAAAATTGTCATGTGAAATTATAGTTCTTGGGATATGACTTCATTAAGTTTCATCCTCCAGCCTGGTCCGCATGAATTTTTAAGAAGGCAGCTGGTGGCTGCTTCTTTTAGGTTGTTTTCAATGGACAGTTTCTTGTTAATATATGAAAACGGTTGCTTGATTTAGAAATTAAACAGTACTCGTATCTGTGGGCACGCCCAGTCTAAATTACATAACTACTTGAGATCTTATACAATGTGGTGGCTTGTTTTTTGTTTCTTTTTGCAGTTGGACCCAAGGATACTCCAATGGATCTCGTGTTGGACAAGACATACGATGCTAAAACTGGGAAGGGCATGCCAGATCTTTAATGGGCTCTCTATTAGGTTTCATTTTATACAGTTGAAACGATGGAGGATGTTCCAGTACGAACGAGTAGCAGGGAGTTGTTTATGTATGCCTAAGCATTGAGATTTTCTCTTTCTTGTCTTGTCTGGCCATTGGTCGAAACAAGAAACTTACTTTTGGATTGTAAAAATCCAGAAACAGATGTTTTACTTTATTCTTGAACAATAAATTAGGTAGGATGATCTAATTAGTTTTGGGAAAGGAGCAGCAGCTAGGTTATGAATACTAGTGGGCTTGGAAACCCCTGAAGCCTGCAAGACAAGATCCTTTTGCTATGCACAGTTATGGCAAGGCTGTGAAATCTGGAAGCTACTCCTTCAACCCAGATGACTGGTAGAGGTCCAAATACCCTGATTGCTTAGACCGGTCAAAGATTTATGTGCCACCGCATTTTCATCCTTGCAATGTTAGAGCTAGGATCCTTGAACTCGAATTCATCAGGAGACTCTTGAATGACATATTATGATGGATAAGAAGAATAATGTAATGAGATAAACTTTTCTTGGGATGCCAATCTAACTTCCCTTTAAAAATTGAATTGAGTAATTTTTATCTTGCTTAAATTGAGATAATTCCGGACTTTTTAATGAAATGACTTGTTGCCATGTTATTTTGATATGTCGGACAGACATTTGTCAGTGTCATCAAGTAAGAAGTGGTCAAAGAAATATTTGATAATGTGCACAAGAATTAATCAAAATTCTATCCAGAAACTGGTTTATGAACATAGTATGTGGAGATATATGCTCCTTTTAGATATCTGATTATTGAGGCCAAGTGAAACGAATTATTTTTGGTATCATTTCATTTAGAGCAGAAAAATATTGAATTTTGAGAAACAGTAATTAAATTGAAGTATTGAGTTATATGATGTTGAATTGCAATTGTGGGATGAGCAAATGTTGTATTGAGTTGTAACTAACCAAAGCAAAGCTAGTAATGTATGTATATGGAATCCTATCCTATCCTATCCTATCCTATATAATATAATATATCTATTGTTTTTAGGATAGGCGTTAAGGAAGTGATAGGTGGGTGACGCCTCCTTTCAATACCTACCTGAGCTGAGGGGGTATTTAAGAGAAGAGAAGACATGGAAGAACACGAGGGAGCTTGGACTTAGGATGGTTGACTAAAGAAAGCAAAGTGAATTTTGGAAGTAGTAGCAGCAGCAGCAGCAGCAGAAGAAGAAGAAGAAATGTGGCGACATTAACTGTCTCAATCCTGACGACTTGTTGAACAAGCAAAGGCAAAGTAAATATATGTATGTATGTATGTATATTAATTACCCTCTAATCTAATCTAATCTAATAATAATAGATATAGTGTAGCATGTGACATCAGCTCACCTGTATATGATGCATAATTTGATCCACCTGCAGTGCAGTGAAAACTTGGAGTAAATGCTTTATTAAAGTCAAACCCAAACCCACCCACCATTTAATTTTGCTGTTTTTGAACATATGGTGCAGTGCCAACTCTTCTTCATACATTTTATTACTCAAGTGAAGGAGCTTTCTCTGGTATGGTATGGTATG
This sequence comes from Cornus controversa, assembly GCA_026545225.1. Lineage (NCBI taxonomy): Eukaryota > Viridiplantae > Streptophyta > Magnoliopsida > Cornales > Cornaceae > Cornus > Cornus controversa. The sequence continues at coordinate 63,664,531 of CM048850.1, read as the reverse complement.
GTATGTTCAGATGCACGCACTATTACCCATGGTTTTGCTCCCATTATTATTTCGGAATTTTGGCCCTAATTAGATAATTCTTTTCATCACTAATATGAAGTTACATCTAATGATTAATTTGTTTATATCTTCACACATATTTATATATATATATATATATATATATATATATATATATATATTGATATAGATATATGTTTTAGTAGATGTTGAAATAAACAAATTCTTGTGCCGATGATCGAACGTTCTTCTGATGAATGCTATGACATCCTCCGCAGGAAGTTACATCCATCAATGCCACGTCAGAGTTTGCGCATGCGTAAGCAACCAGGCACATCTTGGTCCAGAGGTGCGTGCTCTGCCCTTGGGGTCTCTCGAGGCTGATGTCACACCAACAGTCAAACTTTCCAATGCTAGAGCGACACGTGGAATACAACCGAGGTATTGTTGAGCATGTCCAGACACAAATTGGAGATGTTTCTTGCATTAGTATTAATCAAGTTATTTCTCTTTGCCACAAAAAAGGAAAAAAAGAAAAAGAAAATGGATATTAATAGTTTAATACTACACTCACACGTGTATGTAATCTTTTCAAATTTCAACCACCGTCAATATTTTAAAAAATTATTATATAGCACTAGAATTTCGTGTATTAAAAAATTTTATCACTAGTAAAACTCTATTTTCTATGATTTCTTATAATAATAAAAAATAGTGTTTTATTAATGGTGAGATTTTTACCTTCAAAGAATTCTCGCAATATTGTAGAATTACTCGTCTAATATCCCAACTTTTTAAGGATCAAAGGCAACTTCTGAATTATGTAAAAATGCAATTTCTTTTTTAACATAATTTCAATAAACATCTTTCATAACTATGTCAACCCAACTAATTTACATAGTGTATTTTCTCTTTCAATTCTCATCAAATATAAAAGAGCAAAAAAAATTGATCTAACCCACCCACGAACTATCCCATTATTGTTGCAAAGTAGTATTATAATGACTAAAATGCTCTTAATATAAATTTAAAAAAATTAGATTTTTTTAAAAATGATTTTCAAATAGAACTTTAAGAAAATTTTGAAAATTCCACACCATTAAAGTGATGTTATAATGACAAAAATACCCTTTAAGAAAATTTAGCTTTTCTTTAAACTAATTTTCATTTTAGGTTTTCTTTTTCATTTAAATTTTAAAAAAAATAAAATTTTAAGAAAATTTTAAAAATTGTTTCAAGGTATTTTTATTTCTTATAGACCACTATTAATTTTCTTTTTTCAGAAATAATTTTTAACAAGACCATGCCGAATGAATAACTTTGTATTAATTTTAATCTTATATTAAGGAACATGATTTTTTAAAATTTATATTAAGGGGCATGTTTGTCATTATAAGATAATTTTGCAACAATTGAATAGTAGAAAAGAAAGTTTTGTGGCAAAAATAAAAAGTGAAAACTGAAAGGTGATTTTATGCAATTTGATCAATATAAAATTGATTTACAGGTTATTTTGAACCCTATAAGAATAATTTTATAAATTAGAGAAAGTGTGGGTACTACTGGCTAATGGGACTCGAGTCATCATGAGTTTTAAGAGTCAAAACAAAACAAAACCATCTACTCCGTATGTATATATCTTTGATGAAACATTCAAGTCCCGAAAAGGAAAAAGAAAATCTTCGAAATACTGTATTTAAACGATGTGTACTAAAAAATTGGGTCGATGTGACTGGACATGCAGACTGTGTACCATTAAAGATTAAAGGCACACACTAAGATGGTTGTAGTAGTCAAGTCTAGTCGGCAATCGGTAGTCGGTACCATTGAGGAGATTTCACATAAAATGGAAGGCCTTATCATATGTTTACAACTACTAATATAAGAAATTGCTTTTTATAATGTATTTGTCGTATTGTACCTCAAAACTCTTATTCCCTAATTACAAGTTAAGATTTTCTTCATCCACGTCCACGTCCACGTCCAAGCCTAAGCGTTCCTCATTTTCTAGTTAAATTTTATTGTATTATTTTGTTAAGAAAACATGATTTTGTGAGACTTATCAATGATTTGATATTATAAATGACAGTTTTATTGATTGCAAAATCGAGGATAACGGGAGAAATAGATGAACAAAATGGAGGATTACGGTGCTTCTCCCAAAATATGTTTGGCAAATGTCATGGCTGGCTGTCTAAACTCGGGCTCGGGTTCAGGTTCAGGCTTTATGGAATTCTTCTGAAAGTAAAATGTGGGCCACCACCCTACCACCAGCTCACCGTTCTTACGTTTAACAATTGGATTTGACTTATTGTAACTACAGCATTAAACTTCGGATTTTAAGTGGTACAATAACATGTTAAAGTACAATCACTGTTAAAAACTTAAAAGTTAGTTGAGGGGGTTCGTTTTGGTAAATAATAATAATAATAATAATAATAGTAATAATAAAATACAAATTGATAATTGTTAAAGAGAAGTTTTATGCAATTCGGTCTTAATTACTATTACATTTCTCTATCTAATATATTATATAAAATATAATTATAGTTCTGAGGACTGGTGTGTTGCCAAAAAGTCAAGGCTGCGCTGCCATGTTTCTTCAGCTCCGTAGAATTGGAATTAAAATTGGCACGAGAACATATACTGGGTGGAATTGGAACTGGCACTCAGCAGGAGTACATACATGACCCGATAATTGAATTTCAAGACAATAGCGCGCATGAAACACATCCATCACTTTTTACTTTTCTAATTTTTCCTTCCAGGAAGGGGGGATTAAAATTACCATGCGGTAAAGATAATAAGTTGATAATAAGTTAATAACAAGATACAAGCTGTAATAAGGGCTATAAATACGGCTAATTCCCACATACAATACAAGAGAAATTGCATGGCATTGGCACCCAAGTAACTTCACTTTTTTCTCTACTTAAAAGAAAATGAAATGCCACTGCACTCAAGATAATCAACAAATTCTTCTTTTTATTAGGAGGCTAGGAATCATCATCATCATCATCAGCAGGAAAACAAGCTTCATATTCATCACAACTTCAACTTCTCTTTTCACTTGTAACCATTATCCTTCACATCTCAACTAAAACAAAAATCATAAAACAAAAAAACATGATTATTTGATAATCTCTCATCTTTATTTTTCATTGTTTATTTCACAATATATATAAAATCTCTTCTCCGCTTTTCATTTTCTTGTTTTGCAAAAATGAATTTTATATATTTAATCATATTATGTCATCATCGAGACACTTGCACTCTTGCATTAGCAATGTCATCCTGCAAAATCATTCAAAAACAAAGTTAACTACACAGCAAACTGAATGTATTGTATTATATTATATTATATTATATTATACACACACAAATGATGGAAATAATGGATTATGTGACGGTAATCAATCAATTAGCTTTTATTACTTGATAGCTGAGAGTCATCGTGAATGCATCCATAGACCTAGCTGTTCCCAAACTTGCTACTTAGGAGGAGGTTGGTGTGGTGATGAAATAATTGAGACTAGGACGGACACCTGTGCCGTTAATATTTATCAACAAAAAATGCAAGTTGGTACCTGTTAGAGGCAAGGAATTGCCATGGAAATAATTAGACAGTCAAATTTCGGAAGAACAATTACAAGCCAAAATAATAAATAATAAAAAATAAAAACAATGGAGACAAAGGGCCAACCTCTTCTGCCCTGCTGGCATTGAGTGTGTCGTGTCTATCACTGTTGAGGCAGATATTCTTCGCCCAATCTGCAATGGGGGACCAAATAACACACAAGGATAAGAACAACAAGTAGATCTTCTCAACTGCACTTTTATAGGAAAGTGGACACAATTTACAACAATACTCCTACAAAATATGAAGTGAACATATGCTACTTCTCGAGTGAAGGTTTAACTCAAATATCCAAAATCTTCAGGCCAAAAAGTCACATTCACTCTTTAGCCCACATCATCTATTTCATGGTTTGCAGAATCACCTTTGTTCAGCTTGAAAGCAAGGTTGAGTGAACTTCCCAAAAAATAAAAGCAAGCTTGAGTCATTCTCACCAATTTGATAAAAGTCATTTTTTTTCCCGCTTGAAAGTTAATTAGTAGAATATAGATTAAGAGAAACAGAATGAAATATTACCTGACTGATTGAGGAGATAACCTCAGGTTGAATTGAGCAAATCACTGAATCAACCTGAAAATGTAATTATAGTCCATGAGAACTACTTCATATGTTCAAAAGGAACAGCAATAAAACAAAGTTGGTCCCCTAGTCTTGTTTTAATAACGAATTGCGCGTGTGCGTATGTGTGTGTGTGTGTGTGTGTGTGAGAGAGAGAGAGAGAGAGAAATCATACTTGAATTTGAATTAAATCTTCAGAAAAAATTCAGTTCAGTGTATCCATGTGAGTGTGGCAACAACTCTTCTATCTCTATCCTGGAACTGGAACAACTCATACTTTTCTTGATTCGGTTACGGTTGATAGACTCAACCTCTGCCACAAAAATGCTATAAACTGGCCTATGATCTGAGAATCTAGACTCACCACGGACATAAGATATTTGATGGAGGCCTCTACCATACCATAATATTCGATCACACCTTGACACACAAAAAGAGCTAGATTAGTTGTCCATATTATTATAGATCATAGACAACTCCATTGAAATTTGTCCATATTTTGCTAGGAGAGATTTTCTCATTTATGTTATTAATATTTGTCATGTTAAAAGGTAATACCATGCAGGGGTTCGTCGCTTTTCTTTTGGGTGCATATCATCCCCTGCATATCTGTCTGAATTATTGGAATACTTGTACGTGGGAGGGAAATATATCTTCCCTTCATTCCATCCCTCAAAGACACGTCCCCGTCTCTGCTCTATCCGTAGCTGCTAAGGAAAGCCATCAAAGATTCAGATCGAGTACTTTCCAAAATTCAAGAAGAGAAACACATATCCTATTAGAATCCACTGAAATAGTTTGGAGGACATGCCTGATCATTTTCTAACAAAGCCCTCCAATTGCGCATCTCAACAAGAGCCTTTGCAGACCGGTAAGACAAGGCAATCCGGTAATTCAAATCCCCAAGCCAAATGATTCGACTACATGGACACAAACACAAATTAGAATTTTGAGCAACACAACCTTAAATGTGAATTCATTTTGCTAACTTCACCAGGTTAAAGGTTTTAAGAACACTGGAACTAGTCGGAAATATTGATGATATCTAATTAAATTAATTACAGAAAGGGTATAAAAGAAACTTAAGCAAAATTTGATGAATCAGGGCCTTACTCATGTTCAAGGATTGTTTGAGGCGAGTTCTCGTCCCCCATGCCATGAACCCTTGGAAACCTTGTCTTTTTAAGAATTTCCATGACATCCGAGTTTCTTCGCAGCTCATCTCCCTCCTTCTGCCCAGAGGTCAAATGACTACAAATGAAGCAGAAGCTCGTTTGGTGCAAGGACATGCTAATTGAAATTGAACCCTGGAAAATCCAAGAGTATAAGATTGCCACTTTTACTTGATTCTTAATGAGTTCACTCTCAAATTTCAGAAAAATTCCATAAAGCAAAATGTACCTTATTTCCAAGATAACCCATCAATCCTCTGCCCACACAAGACACTTTCATGTTGCGAACATCATCTCTTAGATCACTCTTCACCCATACTGTAAGAAATATTCCAACCATTTGCTTACTGGCCACCAAACAGTACCTTGAATTTCCTGGCAATCTATCACCATCCCCCATGGAAATAGATCCACTGTATGTCAATGGCGAGTAGTGCAAGGTGCCTGGCGAATCACCTGGCCCATTCTCATCATCAGAGGAACCCCATCTGAAATTTGGGTCATAATCACTTGGCCTGTGTCCGAACATAACCCGATCACAAACGCTGAATCGACGATCAAGTCGGGGTTGTGGTATGGACATGTCATTATCCATCATTCTCATACTGCGACTCAGGGACTGGAAGGATCGACGATGGAAGAAAGATGAGGCTTTCTGTCTGGTTGATCCCTCAAAGTCTGCATCTAATTCCACAATGGGATCAGGGATTGGTGAAGGTGTGTGGCAAGCCCCACTCGTTCCAGGAAGACTGTTTAGAGTCTTTCGGATGAGTGCCAGCCATTTTCTAGCTGGGCCATTGTCTTCTGTGCCCAAAACATTACCAGCATTCAGAGGAACAATTTCTTGAAACCTGAATGACAAAAGGATCCAAGAGGCTCCTCATTCATAGTCAAAATAAAGATGAAGATTTTTAATTTTTGATCAATCAAACTTACCCAAGAACGTAAATGTCAGCAGGAGGTGAGGTATGCAGCCAATCTTCAAGATTCAAATAACTTGGTGGAGATTTTCCAGCTACGTTCCATGTAGCTACAAATATCCTGTGCACAAAAGGAAAGAGAAACAATAAAATCCAACTATTAGAAAAAAACAAATCAATACAAGAGAGTGAATAAGAATACAACATACCTATAATTATGCACATCGGTAACTTGGGAGGCCTCGAGGTCAATCTTACTTCGCCGGGCCCGATCAGAGTTTCTCCTACTTGATCTTTCTGTTCATCCAAGGGAAGGAGAGAGTGAGAGAAATTAGACAAAATTAGATTGTGGGTAAAGAAAATAAGAGACAAAAGAAACAAATTTTTTCTTCTTCTTCTTATAATTAGGTTTATGCAAAATTTAGTGGGGTTTAGGAGTGGTGTGGTCCAAAGGAGTACTGATTGTCTGATACTGAACCTGTTTTGCTTTTCTTGATAGTGCATGCCTCCCTCTCTGAGAAGTTTTTCCTCCATTCTTCATCACCACCTGAAAAAGGCAAAACATAAAGTGTTAAAGCTGCGGTCTTTCCACTGTTATTGCATCAAGCCCACATATTCATACACAAAACAACAAAAAAAGAAAAAAAGCAAGTTCAAACCAAAGTAAATAAAATTATTTGAATTTTAGAAAGAAGAAGAAGAAAACAAAGAACAGATCTTGAGCTGCAAGTAGAAGAGGCAGAACCATTAAATCCAAATATTATTGTACAAAAGGAACAGTGGTTGATGCAGAATAAGCTAGAGCAAGTCAGTGAAGAAGTTGCAGAGAAAATCCTATTTTTGTTTCTTAATACTACAGCCAAGAATCCCAATTTCAGAACCCTAAATTATACTTGATTGAATTAGAAATAGGGCACAAAAGATGAACCTTCATAAAAGACCTCGTCCGCGTGAAAGTCCTCTGATTTGCTCTTGATATTGAACCATTTCTTGACCAGGGTCTTAGGCCATGAAAGCTTCACCAACAACACAAAAAGTCAGCAATGTCGAATACAGCAATGCAGACAAGCAAATCTTTTGGCATTTACCAAAACAAACCTTGCTTTTCTTGGAGTTCCCATCTCTCATTGTTTTACAACTTCATATATAGATGTCACAGGTTTACAGAAGAAGAGACTAATTCTTCGTGTTCTTGCTTCAACTGTCAATTGAACTTCTGGGTTTTGATAGAATGTAATGTAAATGAAGAAAAAAAAAGGACAAAACTATTGAAGGAGGAGGGCCCTGAAAGAGGGCTTTTTCTCCTGATTACTGGGTTTTCTCTCTCTAGAAACAACAAGAATCAATAAAAGAAGCTTTGTATTTGTTTCAAGAACCAAGAAAGAGCTCACTGGTTTGAAAGACAGTAGAAACAGAACCCTCTGTTTCCCCAGGTAATAAAGAGAGAACGATTTGAGGGAAAGAAGAAATCCCGGTTTCTTGGCATTTTGGTTCCGGCCCTTCCGAGCAAACAAACACGAGGTCAAATCAAAAGAACCCAGTTGGGTTATTTTCTCTCTCGTTGCTCTTCTGTGTCGAGTCGAGAAAAAACAGAGGAAAGAAGAAAAGAAAGAGAGAAAATTCAAAGGGTAATGAACAGAGTGATAAAAACAGATGCGTGGAAGTTATACTATGGGATTCTGAAGTTGGGAAAACACAATGCAGGAGACATATAAAGAGAAGGTAGAAATAGAGAGAAAAAGAGGGGTCTTCTCTCACTCAAAACCTCGTTCTGGGTACAGCAAAGTATCGAATTTGAAGAGAATAAAGTGCAGGAGAGTTCTCTCTCTCTCTCTCTCTGCTTTTTACCCCAAAATCCAAGGCCGACCCAGCTTGGGAGGGGCAAAGGGATATATTCACCCAACAACACTCACATCCCTCCCTATTTCTCTCTACAAACTCTCTCTCTCTGTCTCTCTCTCTTGTACACACGGCATATGTCTCTCTCTCTCTAAAACTTCTGCCCGCGGTCAGCATAGTAAGGCTGATCTAAAATGCAAGCAGTGCCCGTCCTCCCATTTGGTCTTCTAAGAGGAGGAAAGAAGCACTTCAAAGAAGAAAAAAGGGAATGTATGAGAGTTTGTTTCCCTTTCTTTGCTTCTTTAATAGTTTTTTTTTAAAAAAAATTAAATGTACGTAAAAGAGCTGTTTCTCCCATGTAGATTTCTAGGTTTTGGAAGATTTGTGGAACTTTTGGGTGGTTCGATATTTGGTTGTAAATTTGTAATGTATGTCCCTAAAGCCTTCATTCGTTTGTGCTGGCCAGAACAATGTGTTTCTTTGTTAGGCAAATATGAGATTAGTTTGGCTCAATCAAGACTAGTGTTTAGGGGAGCTAAGGCAATGGTCCCAAATTTTAGGGTTATTACTTAGATTGTCATAGCATTTGTGCGCCGATTAATGTGAATTTTGTGGTTGAGGAGGAGGAGGAGGAGTATTTTAACCCAAAAGTAGTTAATCACATTGATTTAAGATGTTGTTAGGCCATTTAGGGTCCCTAGCACTAGAGCTCATCTCGTGCCACAAGCCCACGCAATCACCTAGGGTTTTGGACAACTATTTGTTGTTTGAATATATATATATATATATATATATATATATATATATATATTACCTAAGTTACAACAAAGTAATTTCTTGGATTAAGCTCTAAAGGGTTCAAAATTGTAATTAACTAATCTTAAATACACATGCTACATGTGGAAGACTGTGTCTGGTTCCCCAATCTTATTCTTAATTTTTCATATTTCAATGTTCTTTGCACTCAATTAATGTATTAGTTTATGTGTTAAAGTAATGGTGTTGACGGCAAAACAGTCCAACAAACAAGCCTTAGTCCTCATCTCACAAATGGAGAATCCCTAACAAACAAGCCCCATTCCACCCACTACCCCGTATGGTGAAGCTTCCACTAGCATTATAGACATTCTGGTCCCAATTATAGGCTGTCAACACTTGTCTAATTCATCCTATTTTGTAGCCTTCCATTTTGTTCATTAAAACCTACTCTATCTACTCAAGCACTAAATCAATCATTAGCAAGCTTCATTAAGTGGTTGCAACATGTAACTCTCTCTCTCTCTCTCTTTCTCAACTCTCTATTAACTTCTTGTTAAGAGATTGTCCTTCATTGTTTGTCCACTATTGTGTTTTCTAATAAATATATTTCAATGTAACATGAAATAAACAAATATTCAATGATAAAATAATTATAAAAAAAACTCCACTATGAGAACAGATACAACAAATAATATTGTAAAATGTAAAGTTTATATCTCATCTATTCCTTCTAAAATGACTATTTATACAACTATGATCAACACGAGTATTGTTACATGTGATTTGCATGTGATTGTACATGTTCAAAGTTTATCTTACTGTCATAAATTCAAATGGTCATTAGTTATAAGTAGGGCTACAACTCAGACGAGTTAAAGATATAACTTGTACTCAATTTAATATATGAAATGTTCAACTCTAACTATTCAACTCGAACCTAACTCATTATTAAAATTTTAAATTCAAGTTTGCAATACGGGTTGAAATTTCTGATTAGAAAGTCAAGTTAATTTGAATTGCCCATGTGACCTATCGTTACACTGAAAATTTATTCTGATCTTGAATTTATTTCAAATTAAATTTACTCCTAAAATTTTTTAAAAAATTACAAACAAATTCTTCAGGAATTAATTTTCCAAGGTGTTAACATAATAATTGAACATTTAAACGAAGGAAGTTAAAAAAAAAAAAATTGATCACAATTTCAATATTATATATTTTTGAAATAAAAAAAATTAAAAAATGAGTTTGGACAAGACTTGAGTTGTTGGCACCTCATTTAAGTCCAATCTTAATTAAATTCGGGTTGATATTTTTTAATACAGAGTCAATTCTAATCGTAAAAATGATTAGTCAAACTAATAAAAAATTGGATTGAAGTCAAATTGGGTTCAGGTAATCTACTCCTTAGTTGTAAGGTTCTTGTTTTATTTTTTATAAAAAAAACGATTAATGTTATTTTAAATATTATTATTATTATTATTATAATCAGAAAAGCATAAAGGTTGTTTATAACTTGATACCTCATCTGTATGTTTTCTACGTAGGAGTACGATAAAATTGAACCCAATAATAACAGTACGAACTTTATATATACATGTCCATCGGAATGGGTACAAAATTAAATCATGTAAAAGAGGAACAACTGCATGAAAAATAAAGAGCAGTGGGCCATGTACTGATAAATGCTAACCTAGAGGGCTTGCCGTACAATCAGAACTCTTTCACTTTCCTAGTGAGGGACTGTTTGCTACACCATTGAATGTCATCAAAATGGTATATAGGGGGGGCACCATAAACTTTGGATTCAATAATGATTTGATGAATTTTATGATTCTTCAACCTTTTCTTGCACTAGTTGGACCTTATCCTCTACCCAATAATATGCCATGTAAGATATCACATTGCAGTTGCACCCATATATATATATATATATATATATATATATATATAAGGCAGTGCTTGGTTGACTTTCCATCAAGAATATCCATTATATATAGGTTGAAAATTTAGTTACTCCATCTTCTTGCCAAATCTTTTTCTTTTTTCGAAATTCCTTTGGAATCGACCAACCACACGCACATATAATTCTTTTAAGAACAACTGAGCATAGCCTGTTTCTCTTTAATATTTTCCACTCCATTTAGTTTCCTTAAGAGATGCAATGTTTGATTGTACAAAAGAAGTGAACGGAAAAGAAAAGAAAAATGATATTTGCTTATCCATGCCCTTGCAATCATAATTTGTCTATTGTTTATTTATTTATTTCAAATTTACTCATGATGGATTTTTCGTCAATATTAAAACCCATTTAAGTATTGATATAAATTTGGAAAAAAAAAAAAAAAAACTTGAGGTAAATGTTGAACTTTTTTCCCAAATTGCCCTTGTCCAATGAGAAATAGATATCACAGACATAGGCAGCAGAGACACAAGGCAGTCAAAGGATTATCTTTGATTTATACTTTGGGCAAAGTATCTTCCTCTCTCGGAGGAGGGAATTTGATTTCCTCTCTGTTTCTTTTGCTTTTTCTGCTTTAAGAAACTCATTCTTAAGCCAACACCCTCCTCTTTTATCTAACACGGATTTCGATCATAATTACCGTTTCAAGGTGTTATATATTTTGGGGGGTTTGTTCTTATCTCATATATATATAACATATATGGCAAAAGGAATAGCTATTTCCAAAGCACTTCTGATTCTTACTCACATTCATTATCATACTGCTTCTGATGTAGACTCACTGGTTTAACTACTAACGTTGCTTAACATGTATGTATACACATCCTAGTTCCAACTCCAATGGGATTTCTTGTTGATATACTAATATAATAACTAAGAGCTCTGGAGTTTAATTCCTTCCTAACTTACTCGATACATGTCAACTTGAGACTAATATCACCCTTCTTTGTGTAAAACTTTACGAGTTATAAAGTTATGTGATTATATTAATAGAGTAGTGATAGGCCAGCCATATAGGGAGCCGAAAGGGACCCTAAAAGCTCTGTCGATAGAAGAGCCCTTCGCCAAACTCTTTTGTTCTCTTCAAATATATATATATATATATATATATATATATTCTTGAGTCATGTATAAGACCTTATATCTTCAATAACAACATACTTATAAAATTAAGAGAATGGCGAGCTTGTTTCTTGTTGAAGGTGCAAGATTATCTTTTGACAAGGGCCAAAACAAAGAAAGACAGGAAAAAGAGTCAACTTGTTCAATTTGATGTGAAGCTTTTCACTTTGGGGGAGAAAATGAGAGTTTCTAATTTACCAAACACTTTAATTTCATTGACCCGGGCAAAGATCTTGTCAAAGTCTTTCTTGCCTTCCATTCGTACCTTCATCACCTTCCACATTGCCCATCACTTCCTGAGTTCCGTCCCAACTTTCAACCGGGTCGGTGGTAATTACATACGTATATGCATATGTGTATGTATATTGTATGCTGCACAATTGGGGATTGGGGATACCCCAATCAAATAATTTATTTGCATTCGACAAAAAATATAAGGGTAATGCTACTCAGGCAGAATTCGTAGGCAGAATGTTTTACATTCATTGGATGCATGTGATGAGTGTATGTGATGGGGCCTACCACATGCATCCAATGGATATAAAACATTCTGCCTATGAATTCTGCCTACGAATTCTGCCTGAGTAGCATTATACCCCGGGACTCTATGCATTGGGAAAACTTGAATGGATAAACCCATCTCATAGATGTAATTTTTTTACTATCAAATAGTCTATCTTTCATCAACATGCACACCCCTTCAAGGATCAGAAATTGTTGAGTGAAATAAAGGAGAAAGAAAGAAGAAAAGGTCAAATAAATACTGGTCTGCTACTATATAAATAGGTAAATCCTGCTAGTAGGATTTGTTAGAATCCTCTATTAATGGTACTCCAGAATAAGTATGAGCAATTTTGATCACATAACTTCAAAATCAATAACACAACAGCAGAGGAAACAAATTAAAGTAGAGAATTTGGTTTGCATTCTTTAATAAATTCAAAGGAAATGCTTCGGTCAGACCAAATGTAACTTTATGAGTGAGAGAAATGACCAAAATCTGTTACGCAATCCAGAACCTCACGCAAGTTTGATAAGGTGCAGAGTAGAGATATGTTTGTGTAGTGAAACTAACTGAATGTGATAATACTAAAATTAGTTCATGTCTACACAAAAATGCAAGAATCTTCCCATCCTTCATCACTTTATAAATTAGAAGACCTCCTATTGGGTGATTCAGAACAGTCACCACAAAGAATCCTTCGAGTTCAATCAAGATAGTGGTTGCTATAACAAAGTAGCTACATAGGATTTGCCAAATGTTTAGCTATAATTGGTACAATCAGAGATCCGGTTCCACTATGGATTCCGCAGAATGTATGCGACTCCATATGCAATTTACCATCATAAGCTAACCTGTAATGAATCAGTTGTTTATCAGTTGCAGCTCTTTCAGTTCTGAACCATTGGCTTTACTTGCATGCTAACCTCATCTTCAAAATACCTGCTTCCCATCACTATCACATCCTTAAAGCATTACATTAGCACTGAACTAATAAAAAATCAAGGTAATTTGTTACTTTTTTTATATTTCATTACTTATTGCTGCTAATTCAACGCCTCCATGTTGTGTTAAAAGTCTTCGTGTGTGTGGCCAACCATTAACCTATCTACACCTCATAAACATGAATCTTAAAGAACAAAAGGGAAAGGATTCACGTCGCTGACCCCATTAAGATGAAAGGTTCCTAAGCTTTGTTTAGTTTAAAATTTTAATTGCATATTCTACTTTATACACCTTAGAATCAATTATGACAAACTGAATTGTATTAACTATTAACTAACAAGAACAAAGGTTTTAATTACCCAAGGGACAATATTTGAAAATGCGGAATACATTAATAATACCCAAATTTTGGAATAACAAAAAAACAATACAGTCTGTATGTATATGTATATACATTATAAGCAATCACAGATTCACAATTAGGTGTATTTATTGCAAGGTATAACATCGTAACACTTGCGAGCCAACTTAATGCAATCCAACCAGTGCAATATCTCCACATTCGGGTCTCTCTCAATCACAACATCAGAAACCGTAATTTGAAGGGTACCTCTGTAGGCGGTGATCCGACCGCGGACCCTGGCGACGAGGCCGAGCTGGATCTGGGAGGCGAGAGTGGCGGCCATATCGGCAATTAATCGAACATCTGATGGGTTTCGGCGAGAGAAGTGCGGGGAATTGAGTTGGTTGAGCCAGAGGATGCAGGGGACACAACCGGTGCCGTCGTCGACACTGAACCTGAGGAACCTGTCGTGTTTGAGCTCTCGGCTGGTGACGACGCCGACGGTTTCGGCACGTGAGAGGGGCATGCCTCTGCGAGAAAAAAAGGGTGGATCAGAGGAGGTTGGAGTGAGAGAGAGCAAGTCGAAAGCGAGGAGCTTTACGTGAGTGTTGTAGAGAGCATCCATGAGAGATGAAGGTCCAAGGAGGACATAAATGAGTAATTGAAAAATGCAAATTATTATTTTACTACTAGTATAATTTTCAGCTAAGTGTAAGAGCATCATTTGATTTGTGATCATTCTCTAAGAAAGACACTAGTGGGAAATAGGGGTCAAAATGGTCAACCAACAAACAATTTATACTTTTTGTGTTTGTTAGACTGGCGGATATAATATAATATAATATAATTTCTGATTGAGAAATGCGCAATCTTCTTGATATATTGACTGCCTAGCATTCTTTCTTTTCCTTGTCTGATACTTACTTGATAATACTTCTTCAAGAGTTGATAATAGCATGCATATACTAAAATAAATCCAGTACAGTACAGTACTGTACTGTACTTGCCACCATTGTCGATAGATTGTTTGATATCTTTGCCTCTACCACACTTGTAAAAAGTCCACTGGTCATGTCTGCCCTTGATGTTGGAAGGGAAGAGCATAAATGTAGACCTACTACTTCAGCATTATTTTGCACAAACTCACCTTTGCGACAAATCTGAACACTTTGCCATTATATTAATAACTTCTTTCATTTCTGTGACATCGTACAAGTGCAGGAGGCAGACATGAGGTACCATATACGGATATGATATTTTGGATAAAGCCATGATTTTCAGCTACTGGTTAATTTCATTGTTAATAAACAAACAAGGCAAAAAACATATACTACTTTAAACTTTTTCAAGAGCCAGGTTATCGTTTTATAATACTGTTTGGTTTCTTTTACAAAATGTTATTTCTGATTGTTCAATAATATTATGGTTTGCATCAGTTTCCTCAAGAATGGTTGTCCTTGGGATTGCAAGAAGAGTAAGGTGCCCTGTCCCTGTGCCAGTAAGCTGTTTGTCCATCCTGATGAAAGTGCTCCCCCCTTTAACATCAAGTTGCCGCCTGTAGAGAGAGAGAGAGAGAGAGAGAGAGAGATTTGCAGCAAATGGGTGATTCAATGATGGCTCAAAGATGAGAGAGAGAGAGAGAGGTGCATATTCTCAACTATAGTTCATGACTTCTTTGGGCTAGCCCTTTTTTACTATTGTACAAGAATTATCCGTGGATCTATCAACTAAACACTCAAAAGGCTATACGTGAAAATGCTAAAATCGCGGTTAAGCTTCAAAGCTTTGCATTTTACTAATGAATCTCAATAAACTGTCACCTGTCTCATAAAATAATAATATAAGTTATCCATATTATTGCCAAATTGGTAACCAGCCAACAATTATATCCGATACAAATCCCAGGTGTACAATGGGAGCAAGAATTTTTCAGGAACATTTCATTTCTAAGTAGAAGAGCCGTTTTCTATACCGTATGGAAGCTTCACTCAGAGTCCTCATTGATCTTGTAGCGGTTGAATGAAAATAGCATGGATTTCACACAAATCTGTGATTTAAAATTTGATTTTCTTGCCAGATTTCATATTCTTTTCAAAAGAAGTAATTCGTAATCATTTGGTTACAATAGATCTAAACCAACCCATTAAGTGTATGATTCTACGTGCCAACCATTAAACAACTTATTGAAATACAAAACAGCCAATTAAAAATGTCAACTTATTTGAAAGACAAGACAGCCAATTAAAAATGTCACAAAAATCACGTGTCGTCATATGAGGGGCATGACGACTTGACATCATCCTCACCTTCCTCCAGCTTATCACCGGCCATCTATTTAGGTTCCAAACTCAACCATGGCAACTAAACACGAGGGTTGAAAAAATCAATCATTTATAACAAGGATGAAGGGCTGCTCGCAAAGTTAAGAATTAGTAATCCTATTTAGAAATTGAATGGATTCAATAAGTAGCAGCTATCACTGACCGTGAAATAAAAGAAGTCTGGTTTGGTTTTTGTTTTTCGTATAAAAAATCTTTGTACTTAGAGGTGCAAGAAGGTTCTGACAAACAACCCCAGGTTCTGAGATCTGATCTCTTCCCAAAAGAAAGAGAGGGCAGTCTACAACTTTATGGTCCTGAGTCTGTGGAGGAATGGAATAACAATTTAGTCCTCTAGCTAATGTTCGACCAAAATGAATTGTTGTTTGACTAAACAATTATGGATGACTTGAGAATTTCAAATTGAATTGGCTAATTCGGTATACTTTCCACATTCATAGGAGTGCATTTGCAGTTTCAACTATTCGCAAAAATATGCAATGCTGCTTCCAATATATTAGATTTTTTTTTTTCGGAAGGTTGCTTCCAATATATTAGATTCCTTCACCTATTCAAGATAGGTCCCTTGCACACCACTGTACACAAGGCTTCGCATACACTACAATTATATATAACAGAAGCAGAACAATTAAAAAAATACTCAATTCAATATATGATCCCAGTGCCACACATGCTCCACCCAATTTCACTTCCGTCATAGATCAACTGCCAAGTTGATTCATATGACGTCTTCCTTGAACAAATATGAAAGTCAGAGAACTGTTTGAGATAATTTGACTACATTACTAGATTGGCATGATGTCTGGAACCAAATATGCCCCCAAGGAATAAGGCTGGACATTTTACATCCAATTACATATAATAAGTTGCAAATTAGTGTCAAACTGTTCATTAGAATTTAATCACTGGTATACATGCTCAAAGAAAGCAAATAGAGGTGGCAAAAAGATTGAAGATTACAATATGACATTAATCAGTCTACAAAGACATCTTTTCTCATACCTTAATGTGGAATAGAGGTGAAGAAGCTCATCCAATCATGGTGCGCTTTCTACCTCTTTGCCGCACTGTAATAATTGTGAGGAAATAAGAACACAAGTAAACGGAACAAACATGACAGAGAGAACATCAATTTGGAAGAAAAAAAAACATGGGGCACAGAACACATTAGACAAAAGTGCTGAACCTTGAGCTAGCTTGTTCAATGTTGATGACCATTGCTTTGAAGACTTCTTGTATGCAGCAAGTATCTGGTCCATCTATGCAAAAATGTGAAACCATAAAGAGATTAATTTTAATTTGAAAAGGCCTGGAGCACATTGATGGGAATTTTTTTGTTTGTGAAAAATTCAAGTTTGAACAAATATATTTTTAATAAAATTTCAATATATAATGTTATAACCCCTATTTTAAATGTGCACATATGCATTCCTACATGACAATGAACAGCTTGTGCATCATATCACCGTTGATGCAATTTGTATCCAATCTTGAGTTATATTTTCATGCCAAGAAAAAATGTCTTCGAGATAGGAAGAGCTAATACTCAAATCGGCTGCCCAGGAGGGGCGAAATAATTTAATTTTAATCACAATTAGTCATAAATTCCAACTTCTTGCTTTTTTCTGTCACATCAACGACAACTGGAGCATATAGGAAACAAAAATGAAAGAAAGAAGATCCAATTGGATATTACCACATTCCCGCATGAAGAATGCATTGAAACCAAAGCTCTCTCAAGAACATATAAATCAACCGCTTTATCTTCTGGGAGGGTTGATGTGAAGCTCAGTCCGAAGTCAATGAGAACCTAACAGAAGATAACAGTGGCTGTAATGCAGATTGAAGATAACTATTTAGCATGGGATTGTAAAGGACAAGAAAGATGGGCCAGCAGTCCTGTAACTCCTCATGCCCCCCATCCCCACCCCACCACCACACAAAAAAGAAGTAAATAATGTGTAAAGATAAACAAACAATTAAAATAAAATAAGAACCACCAGCTGATTGGTGTTACTGCGGATTAACATATTTGATGTGGTCAAATCGCCATGAATAAGGCCACCATCATGTAGTTTTCCGATTGCATCACCAATCTGCATCGCAATATCTTCCATCCGTTCTTGAATGACACCTTGTAATCCAAAGTCAAGGAATACGTCTTTGACAGAGGGACCATCCACGTATTCTAATGTTAGGGTATGCAGCACAGGATCGACAGCATAAAGCACCGGAGTAGAAACCCCAAGTCGTCTAGCTTTAGTCATGCACCTAGCCTCCTGCTCCAGAATTTGAATTATGAGAAGTCAGAATAACAGCCAAGCATTAGATCATTATTTCATAATTCATAGAGATAAACAGGTGGATGATCAACTCCACTCAGAGAAACTGACCGCATTTAAGCGTTTGAGAGTAAGCTTTGAGTCCAGTGATGGATGCCTGTACTTCTTTGAGAAGCGTTCCTTGACAATGGACCTCCTCCCCATGAAGGTTGACTCAAAAACTCTCTGAGAAAGATGGCAAATATAAGAGAAGAAATTGGGCAAGGCAATGCATACATCACATCTACATAGAAAGCAGCAAAACAAGAGACCAACATATGAATCATATACAAAATATGAACCTTATCCTGCATGGATGAGTTTGTGAGTAGTGACAGTACAATATAATTTTCATAACCCATAGTCACACCAGAAAATAATAACAGTTGGTGCACAATGGATGGCATCAGAATGAGTTAGTACATGCTGGCAACAAGTTTCCACAAGAGCTGAACTTACAGCTTCAGCGCCTTGTTTCAGCAGAATTAAGGAGCCATCGTTTTCATCCACCTTGATCTCCATGATGAAGAATTTGGTAATAATGAAGTTGCAATAAACTTTATCTCACAACTGCAATTATGTAAAGAAAATTACTATGTAAAAGAAAGGATTACTCTAAACAAAACATATAGATGTGTCTATACAAATATATATATATTGTCAAGTACAAAACATATAGGGAGTCCTAACATAAAAAAAACAGCTTTGAAAGTTCTCTTTGGTGCTATTTGCATTCAATGAAGGACAGATACGGAAAATATAGGAAGGCACTAATACCAGCCACAATAAAATATGCGGGATGTTTATGGGCTCTAACATCAGCCATATCAGGTCAAAGTATAAAGCATCAAAACCATCTCAGCTATCTCCACCTTCAAGATGCATACTTACAAAAAAGTGGTACTTCAAACCATATGTACAAGACATTTTCTACAGCCTCTGCCTTACTGCCATTGACTAATCCACTAACAATTCCTTGACTGGAGAATACCTGCCCTCTTTGGAAGCCTACTCATGGTTTACTAGGTTTTAAGAGTTGAAGGCAAATTTTCCAGCGGCATAGATTGTAGTAGTGGTTCATGTTCTAATGTTAGGTCAAGTTATCTTTTGTATCTTCATATGTGATTTTTAACAAGTCTAGAATAGTTTTGATAGTCAAAGTTCCATCCTATTTTTGAATCATAGTCCTAGTAGAGTTGGGAGAAGCCCAACACCCTATAAATATCTAGTTAAACGTTAGTGTATTTTATTTTTTACTTCCTACTTGGTGGAGATGAATGACAGAGGTCTTTGAAGTTGTTATCGAAATTCTATCAAATGTGATGCTATTCCTATTGAATTTATCTATGCATAGAATCACTCAATCACACAAAGCATTCTAATTCCAAACCAAAGCGTTCTCATGAATCAGTCGTCCAAAGTCCAGTTCCCATTTTTTCTCTTTGTAGCATTTTGTGGTCTTTTTTTCTCTCCGGTTCTTTTACAATGAAAAAACCAAAAAAGAAGAAGAGAGAAATAGAGAGGAAAAAGAACGTTAAAGAGATCGTGGCCTAAGTTACAGATAAACCCTATCACACCTATATAGTGAAGTTATAGAAAAAATATAAACAATAACACATACATATATAAACACATATGCAGATATATACTACTAGTGAGTGAAATGAAGCGGAAGAAAGGAATTAAGGGAAGAAGTTATACCTTAGGTTTTTAAGCGAGCGCAGCGGTGCGGCGGCGCAAGAGCTAAATCATACCAAAGATTTCAACTGAAAATAATCGTCACCTAGTCAGGTCGTGGTGGGGTTTTCAAGTTGCGGCTTACCGGTCTTATACGATCCAAACCCGCATTAAAACCCAATGGGTCTCAACCTAACCGGTCCAAACCCGAGTCTGCTAATAAAAAAAGACACGGGACCTGGCACCCTCAATTGTTCGATCGATGGTTGAAACCACATCGTCTTCTGCAAATTCCAGTCCTGGTTGGTCTTGATTCTGAACCATATACAACTCTTTACAGTAAACCCCAACCCTCAACCTCGTAAGTTCTCTCTCTCTCTCTCTCTCTCTCTCTCTCTCTCTATATATATATATATATATTTCATAATTGCTGATCGTATTTTAGGGTTACGAACAATAAAGATCTTCGTAGAACCGTAACGAATTGAGGGACAGCCGTTTTCCTCTGCAATGGTTAATTTATATATGCATATGCATGCGTATGCGTATGGCAAAGTTAGTGTCGTACTGATATGCTATAGCTGGGTATATTTAGGGTTTCTTTTAGAGGGTGACAGTAGAAACATGTTTATTGTACCTGAGTTGATATTGAGCTCAATAACCATGTAATTAATGTAAATTATGCGTAGCATTTTATCCTTCAAAGTTGAAGCATTAAAATTTTTGACTGACTTGAAAACACAAAGGATCCTACATTACAGTATAAACCTATTTCAAAATTTCGTTGGAAACGTGTTAGACTTTGTTTTAAGAGCTGTGCCAAGCACAAATCCACTTTTTTTCTTCTGATTGCTACTCCTTTTGATGTCAAACCATCTGACTTGATTTAATTGTGTATACCCTGGAACTTTAATCTATACTGTAAAATTTTTTCCCCTTAACTACCAAAGCGCAAGAAGCGAGCTATATGTGCTTGCATTGTACTTATCATAACAGGAACAGGAAAAGAAAAAAGAAAAAAAAAATCATTTTGGCTCTGTTTATTAAGATTAATGTTTATGTTGAAATTATATATTTATGTCATTTTCATCAGAGGTTCTTATCTATCTACCTTTTGGGCTCTTTTATTTTGCTTCAGAGTCATATTTAAACCATGAAAAGGGCAATGCCATGGAGTGATGGAGAGGATGATTCATCATCTGATGAATCTTCAACCCTGGATACGGACACAGAAGCTAGTGATGGATATGGCAAGAACAACACAAGGATTAGCGCTATTTCTATCCAAACCTCCAAAGGAAAAATACCTGAAGGTAATTTGTCCGTGCAACTTTCTCATTTGATCAAAATAACTATTTTACATGGAAATTGTGAATCAAATCAGACTCAATTTCTGTGGATATGGTTCGGAGGCTTTTGAAGATGTTTGATTAACAGTAGAAATCCCTTTTTCATTCTAACCCTTGGACTTCTAGAGGGATTGAATCTCTTCATGCTTCTAGGATTAGATTCAGAAGTTTCTCATATATGTAAACCCTGTAACTCCTCCTAAATCAAAAGTGGATAATGTCCCTACACATGTTCCTTTTCCTTGGGACAATTTGGCATCTTTTAGCTGAGGCTTTTATGTGGGTTAGACCCAATTGTTTATCATGAAACAGCTTGTAAGTTAGTAAAGTTATTTTTTCTCAGAAAAATGTAAAAAGAAATGTTCTCCAACAGAAGCCAAACAATTACTTTGATGTTCTTACTTGGGCAATGATTGAAAGGCTAAGAAATAAGTAGATTGAAACTTACAGAAGTCATATGATCGGTTCTTGGAGAGAGATAATGATATGTTCTAAAAGATGATTACTGAATAGATAGTGTCGTACTTATGTAGGCTATGGTGTTAATTGTGAGGAAAGTGAGAGTTCGTTTTAAAAGAAAATTGGTTTGCCTTTTCATATGTAAGAAGGGTTAGCCGTTTGCGTAGTGGTCACATCTTTAACATTCATTTCGATCATGTAGTTGTGCAAATTCCATCAACTCCTGCTTGCTGGATTACCTAATCCTAATCTACTCCTGCAAACACTGGGTAATACAGTAGTTCAGTGGTAGATTTGGCTTCCCACTTATGCAATCCAATATGTCTTCCAGACCTGCTGCAGCACCCTGAACTTTAACGAAGACTTCTTTTGTGAATTTAACAATTATAAAGTTTCTAAATTTTCTTAAGTAGTTAGAGGGTAAATTTTCAGGCATTTTATCCATTACAATTTTTTTCTTTAGAAGCTGTACCCGAATAATTTGTGTAGTGAATTTAACTGGAAAATCTTCTATAAAAAAATATGTAGTCGTGTTGTGTATTTTGGAGACCCATGTACTTTGAAGAACATTAATTTGTCAACAAAATAAAATAAACTTCAGTCTTCTAATAGCAAACATTGAATAATATATCAATTTTGTAAATTGTGATGCTATGCCGCTGCTACTCGATTGTTACCTAAGGTATCATCTACTTGTATATCATTCTTCAAGTGTATCAAGAGAGAGTTTATGGTGGTTGACGCCCTTATAAATTTTGAGCATGTGAAGTATAGAATCCTTTTTGTACGGGATGGGAGGTATTAATGTGCAATTAAAAGAGTCAGCACTGTGTACACAAGGTAGAGGAGGTGTCTCTAGAGTGAAAAAATATTTTAAACTGGGAAAAGTTCCATCTTACGGCACACGTGTTCTTACTTCTATTTTGCTAAGTTGAGGGCTTTCTTTGATGTCCAGCTGAAGTAAACTTTGGCCTTTATGGACATTGTCCATTATGGGTCAAGCACCATAGACAGTATTATTAGTGAGCATTTTAGACCATTGTCCTTGAGGGTGTTGATGGGGGGAGGAATCTCATTTCATTTTTATTCTCTCTCTAAAAAAGTATTGAGACCCCAAGATTATTGATTTACATAATCAATTAACAAGAGAACATTCTTTGGGAGGCTTAGGGCCTGTTTGGCATGCGTTTTGTTTTTGTTTTTGTTTTTCTGTTTTGTTTCGGCATTGTAAAAGCAAAGCATGTTTGGTACCACCCATTGTGTTTGAATAGTGTCAAAATGTTTCAAAATTTTGAACCGAATTTAAAATACCATTTTGGTGTTTTTATTGTGTTTCAGCAATTGTAGTAGGAAAAATAAAAATAAAAAACAACAAAAAACACTTAAAACAGATTTTTCTTGCCAAACGTGTTTTTGATTCTATTTAAAACATTTGTTCTGTCTGTCTTAGGTAGAAACAAAACAACAAAAACAAAACGCATGCCAAACGGACCCTTAGTGTAATGGGTAGGACGCTTGCCCTCTAACCCAAAAGCCTAAGCTATTAGGTAGTGTTGCATACGTACCCTTATATGCCCAAGTTCTTCTCCATCCGGATCCGATGTGGGACAAGTTAGTCTCTCTAACATTCTCCTCCATCCAAACTCGTAACTCCCTCGTTGCAGTCAGGCCACCTTGCCTATCCAGGTGAGCACACCCAGACATCTCCGGATTGGGCTCTTGGCGTGACACTATATCAAGGACTGTGTTTGATATTGATACCAAATGTAACAGGTCGGATGCTTGTCCTCTAACCTAAAAGCCTCGGGTAGTGCTGTATACCTACCCTTGTATGCCCAAGTCCTTCCCCATTCGGATCTGATGTGGGACAAGTTAGCCCCTCTAACACCTGGCAACTAGTGGCACACCTTGGCTCAACCATAGACTGCATTTCTAACGACTTATGGCTCTTCCTTTTCTTCTTTCTATATTTATATTTTTTCCTTTCATGGAGGTCTTGAAACTATGCTTGATTTAAATCAGATACGAGCCTAGGATTGTATGATCATTTTTGGTAAATTTATATGCTAATTTATATATTTTTCTTTATAAATAGATTGTAAGCTGAGAATCTTGGTAGATGTGTGAATTCATAGTTGTTTGGATGTAAAATAGACGATGGAATTTAATAACTGAAGTGTTTAATGTTTAAAATACGAAATTTGATCATTTTTATTGTAACCTTTGCCAGATCCACCTATCTAGCGATGAATAATCAATTGGTTTTTTTAACTGTATACGTAACTCAACTGGAGCTTAACCTTTCTTCAACCAGCAGAGACTGGCCTAGATCAGACAACTTGATCACAGCCTTTGCTCATAGAATTGAACTTGGGCCAGGTGTGTGGCTCCGGTTGGAGATCGGGTTGACTTGGGCCTAATAAGGCTTGTGTTGGGCCTATGCAGATTCCTACCCGGCATCATCATTATCATCATCCTTGCCTTTATCCCATACTCAAGGAGTTGGCTACATGGATTCTCTTTTTCCAATCTTTTCTATCATAACTCATTTCTCCTACTAAATTTTATTTTTTAAAATTATTTCTTATCACTTCATTCTATGTTAGTTTTGGTAGACCTCTTTGTTTTTTTCCCTTCTATGTCCGCAGGCCATTTGTTAAGCTTTTCAATGTCAAGAATCAATTTGGGTTTGAGAATTATACATGTGAATATGTATGGAAAAAATTCCAAGATAAGATTTTTGATCATTTGTGTGTGTGTTGGACTTGCAAAGTTTCCTTGTGTGACTGGGACCTATTAGAGTGTGAATTCAGCAGCTTTTCTTGTATTTCTAAGACAAGAATAACTCCTCCACTCCCTTAACCTTGTTTTAGCTGCATGTAAACAGTTGAGGCTGGAAAGCGGAAGAGCAGGGCTATTGATTTTGAAGCTCTAAGTCGACATGGCTATAAAGGTGGACTGTCAGTTTTGAGTGTGCCTCCACCAAGAGAGGTGGATGACAAGAAGCAAGACTGGTCTTGGTCTACTGGCAAGGACAGTCGTACAACAGACACTCAGGAATCTTATGAAGAACGACAGAGAACTAGAGCTGCAATTGTTGAAGGAGAGCAGCTGATAGATGCTCGTACTCAGAAAGAGAAGAAGAGTTTTTCATTCTCACAGAAAGAGAAGAGGAAGAGAGATCTTGGTCAGGCTAGCAGGGGCAAGAGTTACGTTGAAGAAGAGAAGAGGTTGCTAAGGGATAGTGGGATTTATTCTGGTTTTGATTCTTGATCTGCCATGAGTATATGTCAATTTGACAATGAATGAGAGGTGTCCAAATAGCCTTTTGATGAGGCCAATTTCCATGGAATGATGAAAGCAAAACTACTTAGCTTAGGCAAGTCAGTCAAAGGAATGCATCCCATGGATTATTTGATGAGTGGGCACTCCCCACCGTATCTGAATAAGATACAAAATTTGTAAGAGCTAAAAAAGTGTTAACAGCAGTTACAGCACTTCTCAATTTGGTTCCTTAGTCACCGGACTCCACTATTGTGTGTTTTCAGCTGGTTATCCATCGGATAGCTCCTTGCCACAGCATCAGTAAAAAAGTAAAAATAAAAGGTAAAAAGTAATGCACCAATTGAAATAGAGAACAGCTGAAAGGATATAGATGACTCAACCCAAAGTTTTGGTGGTTATATATTCCTCCCTTTTTTTATTTTATATTTTTATTTTTTTAGTAGGTAAAGTACACACGGTGTGACCTTAATGAAATTTAAGCCATCAATCTTACACTTTGAGGTCTCCTCTCTTCCCCCTTGAACCCAACTGCTAGTGTATTGAAAGTTGACTCAAGTAAATGTGGTCGTTTTGTTGTTTGCCATCAAAGCATTCGTATCAAGACGGTAACTTGTCAAATATTTTGATTGTTGTACCATATATATATAATTAAGATTGAATCTCACTTTTGTCTGAGATTTGTTGTAGCCCCCATTAGGCGCCCAATGGCCGTTTTACGGAAAAGAAGAAAGGACTAGTACAATGTGTGCTTTACTTCCCACCTTTTGGACTCTTGGGCAGCCACCAGTAGCAGCATAAGCAACAGTTTGGCTACCAGTTTGGTCTTTTTATTTTCTTTGGACTTGTTTATATTCAATCATAGTCCTTGCGTAAATGCAATCTCATTCTCAACTTCCTAGGTCATGTTTAGCTTAAAGCTTCTCATAACTGAAGTATTTTTTCAATCTTTAAAGCGAATCCATCAAAGTTCCATCTGCTCATGATACATAGAGCCGACTGCCAGCTAGTTTCCAACCAAGTTAGGAAGTCAGAAGTAAAAAAAAAAAAAACTTAATCTCAGTGCTGACCTGAGTTTCAACAGAGCAGAGATTTCACATGCAATGTCAGTGACCTGGAGAATAACGTTAGGCACTGGGTACACATAAGATTGGACGCAAATATATAATCTAAAAGCCACGACGACGCGCTTTAGATAGAAGGTCGTTAGCTAGACCGGGTATGGCTTCGGAGGTTAGAAGGCAAGTAGCAGAAGTCCCGAGAAAGCGAGAATTTTTGAGGACCAACGGTAATTAAATATTCTGTATGAGCGTAAGGTATAGGAGAATAATAAAGACAACTCTTTAATACAATATATAACAAGGGTTAAGCGTTAATGATTATTACAATTTAGTTTTTTTTTACTAATTTTAAAATTATTGTCAATGTCTTAATGGATGGTAGGGAATTAAAATAGCAGATATTATGTGACATATAATATTTGAAAAAAGTTAGAAAAATTAGCGACGGATTTTTTGTCGCTATTATTATGTCTTGCATTTAATTTTAGTGACGATTATTTTAGTAGCAAAATATTGATCATATATGAAATCAACCGTCACAAATTTCTATTTGCAACGTTATATGCCTCTGTCGCAAATAAGGGTATATCAAATATAAAACCGTCGCAAAAGATCTAGCGACTAAATAATTTGTCGGTAATCACGAAAAACCTATATTGAGTCTATTGACGGTTAATTTGAAGTATTGATTCGTTTGCGACATGATACATGTATAAACTTATAGCGACGGAAAATTTCGTTGCGAATATTGAGCATTTACTACGAAATTAACCATCGCAAATTACAATTTGCGACATCATGTACTTGGTTTTTTCACGCTACATTTTGCGACGGTTAGATGAACCTTCGCAAAAAGCCTGCAAGAAAAAATCTCCTTTTTACGCTGTTAAATCTTCTATTTCTTGTAGTTGCTCATAAATAAATGCGTTGATCGTCAAATTTCTGTGAAAGCTGAAAATATTAATCAAACATTCAAATAGCACCAGCAAAAAAAGTGATATAACAACTTTAAACCATGTGTCAATACTGTGGTGACTAAATGTTAATCAGTAATTTTCTTTTGTTTTATTTGATTCAATGATTCAGGGTTTAAGAATTTTTATTTTATTTTATTATGTGATATATATATATATATATATATATATATATATATATATTTGGTATTGCTTTGCTTACATCATAATTTTTAAAAGCGTGGATTGCACGAGTATTTTAAGTAGTATATAAATAAATCTGTATTATACAGGATTTGCTATGTCAACTGAAATATTTCATCATCCACTAGGCGTAAATAATCCCATGCAAGCAGAAAAGGTACATTCAGTAAACATAATTTGCAGAAATGAAGTTTGTCCCCCTCTACAACCTTCAATTTGACAAAGCCATCTAAGAGATGGTTCAAATTATCCAATTATCCATTGTTAAAAAAAAACGAAGGTCTCTGATTGGACCAAAGAAGTAGTTCCATAGAATGGATCTCTTGATTGGTTTCATGTGAACAAGAGGGAAGAAGATATACCTAACCTAATTTAGCAAATCAAATAAATACCTGAATAAAATCCGAACATATTTATATAAGAGTGTAATTCAACACGCTAAAATTTTAACGCCAAAATGACCTGACAAAAGTTTATACAAGTGGCTTCCCATAAGCTGCTTATCAAATAAATTAACTCCTCATCCATTGAACCAGGAACAATCCAAACCTCGTCACAGCTTGGGCCAGGATCTCCACCCCCAACTTGCAATGACAGGAGAATTTTAACTTCATCAAATCTGATCAGCAATCTGGGGAAGACTGATAATTGAAGATCTCTGTTTCATTTATCAGTGTGATCATTCCAGCGATAGAGCAGCGGATCTATTGGAGAGGGTCCTATATATCGCTTTGATAGTCTTTGGAGTGGTTCTGCAGCAACCTCCTACAAGGGATGCTCCCAGCTCACACCATTTACTCACATAAGAGACAAAATCTTCATCTGAAACCCCAGTTTTTTGCTGCAACAGAAAAATGCAAATAAAAAAGTGTTCAGTGTGGAAAAACCATAAAAATCAAATCAACAATAGAGCATCTAAATTTTGCAACATGCAGAATAAGGGTAATCCTGAATCATTGTTTTGCATAGTGCATGATTCTTTCATCTCTGTTACATAACCATAATCAAACACAGTTTGTGTCACTGAGTTGGCCTTCGATACCAACAACAAAAAGAAGCTGTTCTGCGTGTTTCTGAGGAACAGAATCATTGCCTTTTCTGAAGCATAGCATCCATATCAATTAACGCTTTTATAGTAGCACAGCTGGATTAGTTGGTGACTCCAGATCATACAAAGCCATGCTCACATTCAAGTTTCCACTTCAAGAAAAAAGTGTTTTCTTACCTTAATATCCTACAGGTGGCTTTTGTAGATTGTCCAAATGGTTCAAATCACTCCTTGGTTCAGTCATGCAAATAGTACAGTAATCCAACTAAGCAACAAAGCCTTGTTCAAATAATTTGGGACATGAAAACATTTTCGGCATTTTACACGTTGAAAATCTTCATGCTTCATGTCTCACAACCATTCAACTAAGGTTTTAAATTGACAGAACCTAATGCTACCTAGTACCTACCTTTCTAAGGGATTCATATTAGAGAACCACAAAAAATTAAAAAACTCATTTTCATATCCGATTACAACAAAAATTGGAGTAATGCAATCCCAGCTACTCACACAAGTTGGGAAAATGGAAGTATTGATCAGGTAGCATGTCTTACAAAACTATATGTCACCATCCGTTATAAAATGGCATGGTTCAAGCCTTGTGCTAAGATCAACAACTTGAATCAACAACAATTCTTAGACACTAGCTTTATACCCTGTATGATATAACTGGGACCATATAACAAAATTAAATAATTTACAACTTTATCAACCTAGCAACTAAAACAACTCATCATTTTCCTTTTACATAGAATATGAGATGGATCATAATTTCTTCTTCAGAGCATTTGAAAGGAGTTTATTTTGCATACTAAATCCATGTCAAGATTTCCAGACATCATGCTGCTGAAGTTGACTAAAACATTTAACGTATGGCAAAAGGGTCCAAGGTGACCGACCTAGGTGGAAGTCGAGGCAATTCCAAAGAGAATGAGTGAAGGCAACTAATGGGATAGTTCCTCAAGGTCTTGCAAGGAGTTCCGCGGGTACATCCGACCTCTCCGAGGTCAAAATGTTAAAAAATCTGTAGTGAAGAACGAAGGAACCCTTCGAAGAACTGCCACTAGGCACCAAAGAATGGGGCCCCGGCACAGAACTAAAGAAGGTGTATGAACCCATCAAAGAACCGCCGCTGGGCACTGAAGAACGAGGCAGCGGTGCAGAACCTAAGGCAGCGAAGGAACCCTTCAAAGAACGACTGTTGGGCACCAAAAAAGGCGAAGGAACCCTTCAAAGAACCGCCTCTGGGCACCAAAGAATGGGGCCTCGGAGCAGAAACAAAGAAGGCGAATGAACACTTCGCCGCTGGGCATCAAAGAACGAGTCAGCTATGCAGAACCTAAGAAGGCAAACGAACCCTTCAAAGAACAGTTGTTGGGCATTGAAGAAGGCAAAGGAACCCTTCGAAGAATCACCACTGGGCACCAAAGAATGGAGTTGTCACGTGAAACCAAAGAAAGCAAGGGAACCCTTCAAAGAGTACGGGAGTGATGCAGAGTCAAAAAAGTGCAAAGAACCCAATCGAAGAATAGGCCTGTGGAGCGAACCGAAAGAGTGCAAAGAACTCTTCAAAGAACATGATGATGGTAGGAACTGAGGAGAGCGAAGCCAGCAGACACCGAAGGGTAAGGGCTGATAGGCGAAGCACAAAGCGAGTGATCTGCATCATGGAACATCGACGGGCTCCGAAGAATGCTAATTGCTAAGCAATGTGAGTTCTGAATGATGTGAAACGGAGATGAAGTCAAGGAAGGAATCTATCTAAGGGAACAAGATTCAGATTAATGAAAAGACACTTCAAAAAAGGGACGATCGATTCTCTGTCAAGGAAAGATTCTAGAGAGAGAGAGAGAAGGTGGTTTCTCTTTCCTCCTTTTAGGTGTGGGTTTAGAGCCCTTTACATAATGGTAGAGGAGTCAATAACCATGGGGAAATGATCCCCGGGTATTGTCACAAACCAGGATCCAAAGTCCAATAAGGTAGTTGCACAGAATTATATTAATATAATTGTGGTGGACTGGTGGTGCAACAGGACAAAAAGACAAGGAGAGTGATAATAAAAGGGGAAGGTACGGTTTGTAGAGGACATCGGGCTATCTCGAGGAACCGTACTCTCTTTGGACTCTAGGAATGGTCCCAAGAAATGGTTTGTCCTCAACAAATTCTAAAATTGAACCTACCTCCATACACTCTTTGGACCCTAGGAATGGTCCCGAAAAATGGTTTTTCCTCAACAAATTCTAAAATTCAGCCTCTAGGCCAAATGCCCCTAGAATCCCATGAAGTGACTACGAGGTATGTGTGAGCCCCCTAAGCTCTGCCTCCAACCTAGGCAGCTTGGTTGAGTGTCATTTCCTGCGATAGTTTCCTCGAGGTTTGCCAGTAGAACAGAAGTTCTTCAAGGTCTTCAAGCGAGTCCAAAGGATGAGGTGTGATATAGATGCGGAACTACACAAGGTCATTTGGACACCGATACGTCCATGACACTCATTGCCACGTGTTCGCCGAAAACTAGGTACCCACAATGACCCCATTTCAACAAGTGAAACTTTTTCTTCAAGAAGCAGCTCCATCATGAAAAGTGTGATTGTGCATTCAAATTCTAAGCAGCAATTACATTTGGCACTCATACACCAACTTATGAACCTAAGTGAAAAAACTTACCACCCACTCCTTTCGATCAGGATCATAACTCTCACCACTGTTTGGATATATAAGTATCGGTTTAGTCGTCACCTGAGGGAAAAATTATCCAAAGTAAGAGCAAAGTTCCAAAGCAATATAGAAATATAATTATTCAAATCCTTGAAAAGTCATTGATCAAATCATGAAATAAGAAATGTAAAACCCTTCTCATATTAAAAATTTAGGAAAGAGAGAACTTCCCAAATGTAAATAACAACTACTTCCACTGTTAATCATTAGTACAGAGGTGGAAATGTAGTTTTAAAGTCGCTAAAAGTTTAATCACCACAGACTCAAACAATGAGCCCAAGTGATTACTCCACTATAAGCTACCCTTATAGACTGAAGCAAGGAATCTAGGATTTTAGGATATATTTGTTAAATCTTATATCTAAATCAAAACGAAAAATAGGATAAAAATTAAAAAGGAAAGAGGAAAAACCTGCATATATAGTACCTTCTTAATAGACAAAATTAAACCACGAATAAATCTAGGAGGGGTGCAGTTGATTCCAACAGCCAGAACTTTCTTGCATGATTCTGCAATTGCAGCACATTCAAGCAAAGAATCGCCACTGACCACATTAATACCATCCTTGGAGTTGAAGGCAAACCATGCAGGAATCTTTATGTCTTCTTCCTCAAGAAGCTGTGCATAAGCCTGGATGAGAACCAATTATAGTCACTATGAAATCCAGTACCAAGTTATAATATGCAATACCAGGATTGAACCTACAGCCATCATTCTCAGTGAACAACAATCCAGAGTCTTGACCCAATCTTCTAGCAAGCTTGGTCTCTCAATCACATTCGAATGTTTGCCACAATTCAAAAACAGTGCACAATATTGAAAAACTCAAGAAGTTTCTGAGCATTGTAGTTTAAGCCATTCACTGAGAATGGCAAAGCTCAGCCTACCTCAAGTTTCCTCCAGATGAAAAGAAGAAAAAAAAAAGTGAAATACTAAATGTCAAAATATCAATGTGGCCAATACCTGAGCTTCTAGCTTGTTTGGCACCGTTTCAAATGCTATTAGGTCAGCACCAGATTCTGCTAGAACCAGAACCCTTCTCCGATGAAAATCCTTCAAAAACTTGAGATCCATTGCATCACCGTAGTCCCCACTGTAAGTGGACACAATAAAATAGTGGCATGTTATAAGCAAAATTTAGATTAAAATCTTGATGGTCAATATTTACAAAGAAGACACCGACAGCAGTGCTAGTCTATTACGTTTTTCAGTAGCCAGCTACGGTCTAACAACCCCCTAACCTAGGTTGGGGGCGAAAACTCCAAAACTAGGCATCCAAACCTTTCTCTAATAATAAGGTAAGCTTTCAAGCCCGTTTACTTTCTATTATATTAGTAAAGGGAGCAGTGAACTGTAATTGTAAAGGGGTTTGAGGCCATCAACTAAATCTCAAAGAAATATCAACTGCGCTTAGAGAAAACCATAATAGTGAAAATGACTGTCGCGTCCATGTTTTCCATAGCAAACAAAAATAGGTAGATTCCACATAGTACTTTCATCTAGGCCAAACTCTCATGAATAGATATATTCACAAACTAAGTAAAATTCCAAAAATAGAACATTCAATAAGGTGATGAGACAAAATATCTATAAAACAATGGATAAGCAACAGTGTCAAATGAACATAAATTTAAAAATGGTGCCAACCAAATCATACTTTCAAGCTATTCATGTTTAGCTATAAATTGAAAGGTATAAGTCATGTGGCCAACCCCATTCATATGGGATTGAGGAAGAAAACATAAGATTATAAAATGAATTCACTAAGTAGAGTCAACTCGCCTGTATTCAGAACCATCAGCTAAATAAGCCCCATAGCTCCCCACAGATGCTGCAACTAAGATGGTACGATTTTTGAGAATTTTACCATCACCGGTAATATCACAGGAACATTCACGACATCTTTCATAATATATATCCCGTGCCTCACAGGCAATTTCCACACTTCTTTTAAGCAAAGATTCGCTTTCTTCTTGAGAAAAGCCTTTAGCTGCAAACCCCTGAATTGTTGCCTGTCCACAAACAAGTTGGCCTGAGTTTTTAGTGTGTGTGTGTGTGTGTGTGAGAGAGAGAGAGAGAGAGAGAGTTTTATTTACAAGAGAGTAAATTACCTGATAAGATGCTGTGATTATTATATCCGCACCAGCTTCAAGATAATCAAGGTGTACCTGCTCTATTTAGCAATTAGGTAACTATGCAAAGATAACAAACAGGGTAATCATCAGCCAATTGTCTCACTGGATTCATGGAAATACATTTTCCAAATTCATCATCTATCAGTGAAACTCATAAAATCATATGTATTTCATAATTTAAAAATCCAATCCTGGCACATTCCCATCAAATGACAGGGGCAGAAAAACAAACCATTTAAAATTCCATATGGTTTGACAATATATCTTTGTACTTAAAAATTAGAATTAATAAAAACAATGCCCATATAGCATGAATGGAGAATTATCATCCATGGTACATGCAAGACAATAATTCCACTTGAAGTAAGTTTTCACAGTAAGCCATACCAGCAGAATCAACCTTATTGAAGATCTAACTGATCTCAGAACAATTCCATGCAGTAAATACCACCAATTAGCCAGTCCTCACCATGTGAGGACTAAAAAAATTAGAGTGGGTCTTGATCGTTAATTGAGTGCATCGAGAGAAAAAAATTTGATTTACTGGAGAAAATACAAATTTTAGCAACCTAAATTGCATATTCTTTCCAAAACATTCTTCAAAAGTTCTTTTGACCATCTAAAGGATTTTATTGAATATGGGTTGGGTTAGAATCAAAGTGTCATTATAATAAACTGAATCCTGAATTGTGGTCCTACTTTTATGCTGATAAAGGAAGTGGGGCTTGGTTACTGAAATTATTGTGTGAGATTTTTGAAAGGTGGAAAAAAAATTTGCCAAAGAAAAACCAAACACCTTGTTCGATATAAAACTTTGTGATCCCACGGTATTTATAAAATTAAGTAAAAAAAAAATACCAAAGAAAGCACCGTGAAAGGAATCCAAAATTCTTTACAAAGTAAAAAAAAAAATCAATAGTTAAATTGTCAATAAGTACATTTTCTTCAGAAACAGATAACCACAATTATTGCCACCAACAGGGAGTGTGTTGTGTCATAAAATAAGTCCACACGGTGGTCCAAATTCATAAATGTACATTAGCAGCTTAAGTTATCACTGCACGATTCTGATTTATGCAATTTCATGGAACTGATCCCCGAAGAATTAATGTCAAAGACGTCATAAGCCACACCCACATTGGTGGTCCGTATTCATACCTACTGCAGAATATGGATGTATTCTGACCACTGCAAATGCTGATCCAAGAAACTCATTCCAGAAAACAAGTTCAAATTCTCAAAACGACAATTTGTAACAACTGAAAATAAGATTCAAAAGGCAAAGTTTTCGCTAAATGCCAGAAAACTCGATAATGAAAATTTAAAGAACACAGGAAACAACATATAGCCAAGTCAACCGAATATTGCATAGAAAAACCGAAATCTCTACAGAGACCTACCAAAAAAAGAAAAAGAAAAAGAGAAAAATCCTAGAGAGAGAGTACCCTTCTAACGAGATGAGGCGAAGTAAGGAGGCATTTGGCGCTCCAGAGAGTGTCGGTGAGGTCTGCCCCCTGACGTTCGAGCTCCGTCGCGAGGCCACCATCGATCACGGCGACTCCGCCAGACTGACGGAGGAAATCTACAATCAAAGAGGACGATGTTTCAACATTTCCGAGTGCCATTGCGAGAAAAAAGAACGATTTCAGAGAGAGTTCGGCCGAGTTAGGAGTTTCTCCGGCTAACCAAGCAAACACTTTGGGGGCGGGTGCTCTTCTTTACGATTCATTTATAGAGAGAAAGTGATGGGGTTTTGAAAAATTACCTTCACAAATGGCACACTTGTGCCCTCAAAAATTAATAGTTAGGGGTATGTTTGTTTTTTTTCCCGGTAAATAATCAACTAGTAGCTTTTTCATTTTTGTGGTATGCTGGTATTTTCATGATTGGAGTGAGGGACGTCTCTTACGAGAAGATTTATTATTCCAAACACCATACCAAGAAATTGGTAAAAAAAAATAAAAAAAATTTAATATCACTTCAAGTGTCACTTAATAGTTAAACTTGACTGATTACACCATCATAAGTAATACTCCGTAATTAAAACATGTTTAGTGCACTTCATAACAGAATAAAGCAAACAGTAGTGAGTTGAATCTTATTTTCAAAGTTGACAGCAAAAAGAACAATTCATTACATGATGTTAGTAGTTAACATAAAATGAGGACCATCACGGTCCACTTTCATATCATTCCATGTTTTTCTTTTTGCCGCAACTAGTTTTGGGCATACGGTCCACTTCCATATCATAAAATGCACTTGCTTGTATTCTATCCTCTCCTGAGAGCACCATATCATGCCAACTCAGCATCACTATCATATCACAAGATAGGATCAGAGATACACATGGCACCACATGAGGATACATAAATACAGTATTCACCTGTTTGGATATGATTAGGAATTCACCAAGCATGTACCAATGTATCGTTCAAGAAAATTCCAACTCAGGTACATTCTATTCCCACCAACACATCCACTTGGATTAATAATCAATCCTGATGGTACCCAAATAGATAGCACTGCCACTCCAATTATTCTGGGCACATGGGTTAGAAAAGTGAAACATGTTTTTGGGGGCCTATCTGGGATTCTGGTGGAACCGAATTTGCAAGTTTCAAATCCATTGTCTCCCATCTCACCCACAACTACAATGTCTCTTAACATAAATATTCCTCGGAAGTGACTCTCAAACTTTTTTTTGCTGGAGTTCCATATATTTTTTTTCCAAGTTTTTAATCAGTTTTCATACGGTCGTTTGTTTTGCAACATTCTTCTTCACCATGTAGAGTTAAAATTGAACTAGATGAACCACACCCATACACGAAATACATACATATAAATACTCATAGATAAATAAGATGAAGATGATGATAAGAATCTTGATGGGAACAATGACACCATTGGACGTATTTATCATAACACTGAGGCTCTAATTTTATAAGGCAGTCATCTGCTAAAGATGTGCCAAATGATAAGACTTTTGCCGCTATGACCTCAAAAATGTTACAACAGTTCCATCAGCATAAAGTTTCATGCAACAGTATTGTCTATATGTGGCTGCATATCCACACTGAAATGAGTAAAAGTTTCAATCCTTCATGCCACACAGGAACTTCTGATGAGTATAAATTTGTTCCAAAACCAACTGTGTACTTGCAATGAATTGCTACATGACATCCATTGTCAAAAGAAATGAAATATAGGGATCAAAAGATCAGGGACCACGAGCTGTGCTGAAACAGAAACAACCACGAGCCTGGTCTTCAGGAATCATGCCACCTCCCTTGCTCGTATCTATTGCTTCTAATAACCTCACAACCTCGTCCATCTCTGGGCGCTTTTCAGGGTTTCCATCCCAGCATTTCCGCATGATGCTTGCCAGTGAACTTGGGCAACATCTGGGGATATCTGGTCGTAAGTTCTGTCCAGATCAATTCAAAACAAAAAAAAGTATAAAGTCAGCAACGAGGTAAGGTTTGGCATGCATGCATGCACGCTCAGCTTGAGCACCATATAAATGCATTCACATTCAACCTGACCAGAACTACAAAAGTTCAACCTAGATGTGAAAACAATTATTGCCCAAACTACATATAGAACACTTATACATTACTTTTCTTTTTTAATTCATTTAAAAATAATGCGGTAGTTCCAAAAATTTCAAGGTGATTTAAATAACTTAGACATGTCAGAATTGGGTTGCACATTTTCACCTCATTTCGTGTTGCATGATCTTACACATGCACGAACTGAGGAGAATCACAAATATACACGTGCAGAAACCACTTGAGAATCTCATTTTGCAAATGAAAGAGACAAACCTGTCTAACAACTGCAGAAGATACTTCAGCAAAGCTAAGATCAGGATAAGGCATGTCACAGCAGTAGATTTCCCACAAGCATATGCCAAAACTGTAGACGTCGCATTTTCTATTGTAAGGCTTACCATCAAGGACCTAAAAAATTGTCCCATTAGATTTCTTTTCTGGCATTCTAGACAGAAAAAGGTAGGAACCTTCAGCGACTCAATTGGAGTCCCAAAAGTACCAAATATACAATTTCAAAGCAATCTGTGAAGTTCATTGACATTATTGCTTCTTCATAGAGCTTTTCATAATAAAAATATTTTAGTAATGAAGAGTAAGAAAGTGTAAGTACCTCTGGGGCCATGTACCCAAGCGTACCAGTTTCCCCAGTCATGTCCCTCGGGTTTTGAGCTTCAACTCGAGCAACACCAAAATCAGCAATTTTCAGTGTGCGATGAGAATCCAGCAGCATATTTTCAGTTTTAACATCACGATGTACAATCTTCTTGGAGTGAAGATAGTTCAAACTGCAAGAGATAGAACATCAAAAACATATACCATTAGTGGGGGAAAAAAATCATCTCAAGCAATAAAATAAGCAAGCCTCACCCTCTAGAGAGGTCCAGAGCCAGTTGAATCACAATCCTAAAGGCAAGTTTCTTTCTCAAATTCCTAATTAAGTATTTCTTTAGCGTCCCGCCTGGAAGGTACTCAACGACCACACAACAAGCTCTCGAAGGGAGAGAATTAAGAACATCATTT
This sequence comes from Cornus controversa, assembly GCA_026545225.1. Classification (NCBI taxonomy): domain Eukaryota; kingdom Viridiplantae; phylum Streptophyta; class Magnoliopsida; order Cornales; family Cornaceae; genus Cornus; species Cornus controversa. The sequence goes on along the minus strand of CM048850.1, from coordinate 63,626,656 downwards.
GAAGTACTGTGTGAAGGTATCTTAAGATTTGATGTTCCCATTGAAGCGCCAACAAACTATGAAAGAACATACATAATATATGTCAAAGGCAAGAAAATGAGGAAGAAATAAAGGTAGTTGAGCTACCTTGAATTTCATGATTGCTGGAAATTAGTTAGCAAAGTCATTTATCATATAACATTGAGCATATACCAGAAACGCCAGTATCTGGCAGTGCCATAATTCTTGTGATGATATATGACCAGTCAGCCGACCCCATCCATATGGGATAAAGGCAACGATGATGATGATTATATATGACCAGTCAAAATTATATAAAAAAAAATGACACCATTGAATTTAGATTTAATGGATGTGTTGAGCTTGTATTGCAGTGTCCAACACCAAGCTTTAATACATGCTGGGGGAGAAAAAAATAATAAAAACTTTACCTTTGTAACATTTGGATGGTCAAGCTTTTGCCAAACAGCAACCTCTTGCTGAAATGATGACCGTAGATTAGCAGTCTCAGCAGCTGTGGCAATTCCATCCTCCCCCCAATCCAACACCTTCACTATAATATCAAGAATATTTTTAACAGTGAATATTAATTAGAACAGGAGAGTCTAATGCAATTATCAAAACTTTTTGAAGTTTCAAAAATCTACCCCCCAACAATATCTGTGCAATATCAGCTTTATATGACATTTTGTTGTAGTAACAAATACTATAATGATATATAGAAAAAAAAATTATATGCAACTGACAATCATATGCACATATGTGCACACATAAAAGAATATGTATGTGTATGAATAGACACAGATATGATGTTAATGGATCTGTCAAAATGATGCATCAATGTGTAGTGTAAATAATTTTGAAGTTTAGGATGCATAACAGTTTGAAGTTAGTTCCAACTATCAAAAACTAACCAAAAGATACAAATGGAGATTTTGGGCAAATAAAAGCATCAAGTGCAGGTCAAATTTTGCCTTGAGAGGGAAATTACAATAAACCTACACACAAGTTAGAAAGCAGATATTCGGCATCTAAAACAATAGTGTTTTAGAGCCAAGGCCTCAACAAATTTAATGTGAATAAGGCCATGTATTATTTTTATTTTCTTGTTAAGCTAAACCTTTTAATAAATGAATCTAATAATGCACTATAACTGTATCATGTAACAACAACTAACAGTGTCATTTTTTAACATGTAGTCAATAATCATGCAGCACATGGGATCCACAGAAAAGATATATATTTTAAACTACGAAAATTATAAATAATGCTAAAATAAGGCCACAACACATGACATAGTTTCCATGTGTATATTATCATATCTACCTGTATATGTGTGTTTATATGTTTTAAGTGATGACACCCTTTTGTTAGTGTCAACTAATATTAGGATTGTCGTTTATATTGCAGCCAAAATGAGAAAAGAAAATTTGAATGAGGTGTTTGGGAAAGAAAACAATCATCAACTTCCATTTTCAATTATGTCTTGCCAAAATTCACCAAACACACAATAGCGATAAAAAATGAAAAACCTCAATTATAATTTTATATTGCATGTTAAGCTTGGGTTTGAGGCTAGCTATATGAAAGAAGCCTCATGACACAGCTTTTAGAAGTCTAACCACAAAATCAAAGGCACTTACAACTTAAAGGAACACATCACAAGAGTGGTTCTCCAAAAATCGCCTCACATTTGAGAAGTAACTTCATATTCTGTCCAACGATATGAGTTTTCAGCACAATTCTTAACTATAAAAAGTGATGTCTTACTTGTCAACTTCCATTTGATCATATTAACATTCAATAAATCACACATATTTGCTTATTAAAAAACCTTTAGTACATATTTAATAAGTAGGAAATCCCTACATGATATCCAAAAGTAACTACAACAACTATATAGTCTATATCACAATATATTTTTCTTGATTTCATTGGAAATTTTCTAAAAAGTTCAAATTTGAATAAGAATGTCAAAAACTAGGAAAACTAGGTTTGTACAATTTCAACTGCAACAATAACCAAACATACGGAGTCCCAAATGTCTATGTAAGGTTATTTAGGAAACTTAAGCTGAGGCCAATGCATTAGCAGGTCATTGTCTACACTACTTGACCATTGTCAGAATGTAGTGTGTTTTTACCAATAAATTTATGTTGTTCCCAACCTAGTTTATTATGCCACTGAATATAAAAGTTAAGTCTCAGCTGGCAAGTTCTGTGAAATTCTTAAAAACACCACATACTATGGAAACATGTATATGGAAGAAGATTCATAAACAGTTATGTTTCCTGAGCATCAATAAAATAAGATTTGATTTGCTGAGTAGTAAAGAAATCAACTAAATTTAGTGGAACACAATATAAATGCAAGATATACATGCCTCTTTGGCACGTTAAAGAGAGATAACGGTGTGGATATTGCTTAATAGACAGGAGGCAACTGCTTCAAAGTTAACCAATTGATTATCAAGTAAATGAACATCCTTTAAAAACTAAACTACACCAATACATTATTAAATGGACTTGTAATGTTCTCTAGAAAATAATTAAATAATGTTATCCTCAAATCTTGGGTTCAAGAATTTTTTTATAACTTTTGAGACACAATTCCAGCTCTAAATTTTATCTTAAAAGTGCCTTTCGCTGCTAACATGTATCAATCAGAAGTGTGTCCAACACAATTCCAAATCTCATACTAAACAATTTGGTAGAAATCCATTTTGAAAAGTTAATCCTTAATACTGTTTCTGCTTCTTTTATAGATAAATCTTCTTAACTTTTCCTCTGACCTGCTGGATAACATGCTTCCTATAAATTAGCAAACGTAGGTCAATATTATACATAGCCATAAAAAAATAAAAAAAAAAATTTGAAAATCATGGTGGTTGAAAAATAAGATTTTTTTGTTTATATTGGAATGTAAAAGGCATTACCCAGTTATGAACTGTGTATACAGACCGCGGGGAGGGAAGCCTCAAAATATACCTAACATTTGATATTATTTTACACAAAGGAGACGCTCTCTAACTTGAAAATAGGTCCTCACTCCTCACACTTGTTAACCCATGTTTTTATCATTACACCAAGCAATAGTCCTCACATGTTTCACCTTAATTATCTCCATTTGGGAATGAAAAAAAGATCAACAAATCGAATCATACAAGATATATGCGTTTAATATTTTGATATTTAAATAAAAAGGTTGAACTTAATCCAAATCAGGTGGGCATGATTAAATTTGCTTTAAAATAGTAACAAGTGGTGAAAAAAGGAAGAAACAAAATGAAGAAATTGAAACTAGCATGCATGGATATAGATCCAACACATAGATATATTGGCTCGGAATGTGAAAATATCAAGTCAATTATTGAATTAATTCCAATTCAATAAGATCCCAATCAAACAGTTAACAATCTAGCAACAAATACTGAAGAAAGTAAGAATTTAGCAACAAATAGCCAGAGAACAAATGATGCAAGTTTAATACCAACCAAGATTCAACAACTTCAAGAAATACGGGAAAAAAATCGCCTAATTGACCAAATACAATTGGTACAGTAGAACAGTTGAATTACCTGCAACATCTTGGCCATCATAAACACCTCGGTACACCGTACCATAGGCACCATTAGCTATAACATTTCTTATATCCAATTTTGCTAAATCAATTTCCCACTCTTCCTTCTTCAAACGGACTCCCGTGTCCCTTGAATAAACCCGACTCAAGTGCTTATCCAACTGTATATCCCAACTCTTGAAATCAATCTTATCTGCCCTGAAATACATATCCTTGCTACTAAAACTTCCTACATCCTTCAAATTCGATCCCAAAGCCCTCTCGTGGGTATCTGACTTCTTCACCGTCTCAATTCCTCCCTCTAATTCACTATTCTTCACATCCATTTTTATTGACTCAAACAAGATAATCGATTAACAAAACACCAAAACAGAGGAACGAATAAACCAATAATCGCTTGAACCCAGGAACATAGAATTTCAAATTGAATACAGATTTATTACCAGGGAAAAAAATATGATTGACGAGAGTTCTCAAATTTTCGCCATCATCAGTATATCAATAAGACCTTCTCTGTTCACTTCACCGTCAAGATTTTAACAGCACAATCACAAAACAAACGAGTGGGCTGTATGAAGATAGATATCACACAACTCGGAAAAAGATACAGAATATATATTCTAAAAAATAAAATGAAAATCCAGATATAAAATCGACCCAGTATAAGAAAGAATCAAAAAAGATGCCCCAAAAGGAGAAACAATAAAAATCAAATCCCAATAAAGGAAAGAGAGAGCGGAAAACTCAAGCTAATTGCGGGATTTCGGATACAATTTCATCATCAAACGATATAAGCCCAATCGATTGATTCAAGGCGAAAAATAATGCTTCTGTGGAGGAGATTGAAGTAAAAAAAAGAAGAGAGAAAAAGAAGAGAGAACGTAGGGGGAAAGGGAAGAAAATATAGAAACGCGGACCGCCTGAAATAGCCGCTCCATATATATTGTATGTATATATATATATATATATATATATATATATAGTACGACTCGTTCAACTTTCAAAATCAAACAAAAACATTTTAGAAGAAATAAATTGTTGTACATGTCGATAGATATAGCCCATAGGGAGGAACGGAACAAAGTAAAATTACGTTTTCTACACGCGTCACCTATAACCTGTTTGGTACGGTACGGAGGAAATTCGCCAAAGGATGGAAGACAACGTGAAAAAAGGGCGGTTGGGGTACCCGAAATATAGTACTGTGAATAATAAAGTCTCTCTCCTATGGTGATTTTTTATTGGTTGGATACTAATACTATATATTAAAAAAATGAAAACCGCACTGGATGCAAGTTGCCTCAATATATTAATAGTAGGTTAATATATTAATTTTAAATAATAATTTTTTTTTTTTTTAAGATTTTAGGTGAAAATTTTTAAAGTCGTCTTTTAATGTTTAATATATTAATATTAAATAATAATTAGCAATTTTTATTTAAAAGTTCTTAAATCTATTTTTAATATTTTTTAGCTTCCAATGAAGTTACTGCATCCAAAATCTAAACTATTTTTTTAGTTTGAAAGCAAAATACTAACTTTAAATCCTTAAGCACACACAAAGGAAAAGTTTACCAGAAAACAAATATAGAAGAGTTAAAAAATATCAACAGAGGTGAGAAAATAGAAAAAATAAGAGATTGAGTAAGATGGAGATGAGAGGATAAAAATTAAGAGTTTTAATAAAAAAAAATTAAGAGAGTGGAGAAAATGTTTAGTAGATAATTTTTTTTTATCAATTGCTAATATTAACCATCTATTAAATATAAATTGTAGGACCACTTCTAAAAAACACATTCCTCTCATATATACATGTTCAATCCCTTTTACATCTCCTCTTTCAATTATCCACGTTAAACTATTGCCATATACCAAATAATACCTTATTAAACTTAATATAGTCCGATGAATTTATTAGTAATTGAAGATCTTTATATATTGGGTTAAGTGTAAAAAAACATAGAATATGCAAATATCTTTGTTGTTGAATTAATCCTCTACAATTTTTAAATTATGCAAATAAAACCAAAATAAAAAAATGACAAAAATACATTTACAGAATTAAAAAAAAATAAAAAAGAGAAGATGTAAAATATTCAAAATGGACAAAGAATTTTTCGAACAACATGGGACTATTTGCACATTTCTATATAGAGGGAATTTCTTGCACTTTTTAAGATAAAGTGCAAAGGGTAATTTCAGAATTTCAAAAAAAAAAAAGAGTCAAACATTATAGTCATAAGTTATTTTTGAACGAAAGTTTGCTGGATTGGAGTATTTGCTCATTGAAGACAACTAGTGGGAGGTTATATAAGGGTACTAAATTACGAAAGTTTGTCGGATGACGATATTTGTTCATTAAAAACAACTAGTGGGAGGTTATATGAGAGTACTAAACTACGGAAGTTTGTTGGAGGAAGGTATTTGCCCATTAAAGACAACTAGTGAGAGGTTATATGAGAGTATTAAACTGCAAAATTATTTTTTGCACATTCCATATACATACAGCGAAACAAAGGTATTTTTTTACACTTAACCCATGTATATTTTGATGGATGAATGCTCCCTTCAAATGAACCGAATGCTCCCGTCTGGTGTTTAATTAGGTCGTGGTATGAAAGAATTCTAAGCCTATAATTTATTTTTTCAGTAAATAATGAGTATAATTTAAACCATAACATCGACTCTTCTATAGATGACAAACTATCTTTTGATCAACATATAATTATGGCTGTCACACAAGGAAAAGTGAATAAAAAAAATTCACCCATACCATTTTAGAATCTGAAATTTGGCACAAGCTCTGTTTTTATGCTTCTCTTTCCCTTCTTCCTGTTTCCGTTATATTCAAGATGATTATTTTGAGTCATATTCTAATATAAAATCTAGCCAAGGTCAATTACAAAATCTTGCTGAGGGGAGGCATAAAATCATTCTAGAAAATTTTATTTTTTACGTGCAAGACACAGCAAAAGACAACAAAAATATTTTTACCAAAAAAGAAAAACTTCAACAAAGATATGTGTGTGTATATCTCCGCCCACCTTCCTATTTTAAACCTTTGCGAAGTACTTACCCTCCTGATGGCTCTTCAGGAGCGAAAAGGGAAAAATAATCTAAAGGATCTTCATTCTCAAAGCCATAATAAGATAGAAATAAAACTATTCATATACATTTTTATAGGACTAATATATGCATATATATATATATAGATATATATGTATATTTACAATATAGAGTAGCAACCTCGATAATTTGCGGAGTCACCCACGAGTTATTCCATTGGTGAGTTAAAAACGATTGTATGTTCCGTCATTCGCACATTCCTTGCTGTCATTTGCAGGATCATGCATGCAACCCTATGCCCTTCAAAGTTGGGATTGCCCACTGTTATACTCGAGCTGAGATCCTTTGCGGTAGTCGGGTCTCTCTCCTGCTCGTGTTTTATAAAAATTAATACCGTGTGAGTCTAAAACATAAAATATTCATATTAATTTTTCTGTCAACCTTGTTAATCTATATTTCACCACCCTTAAACCTACCATCACCATCCTTGAAATGTGAATTTAAGGATGGTGATGGTAAGTTTAAGGATGATGAAACATAAATTTACAGTGTTGACACAAAAATAATATAAATATTTTATGTTTTTCAATATTTAAGGGTGATTAAATGTGAATTTAAGGATTGTGAATGTAATTTTAAGGTTGGAAAAACCTAGATTAATAACAATGTTGTCAAAAAAATAAATTGAAACATTTTTAAGTTATTCAAGATTTAATGGTGATGAAATGTGGATTTATGAGTGATGAATGTAAGTTTAAGAGTGTTGAATTCGAAATTAAGATTGTTGAAAAAATTTAACTTCATGATTTTTTCAAGTTGTAAGGGTGTTGAAATGTGAATTTAAGGATAGTGATGGTAGGTTTAAGGGTGATGAAAAAATTAATATTAAGGTTGGTAAAACCTAGATTAACCATGTTGTCAAAAAATTAAATTGAAATATTTTAAGTTTTTTAAGATTTAATGGTGATGAAATATGAATTTATAAGTGGTGAATGTAAATTTAAGAGTGTTGAATTCGAGATTAAGTTTGTTTGAAAAAATTTGACTTGATTTTTTCAAGATATAAAGGTGTTGAAATATGGATTTAAGGATGATAATGATGTTAGGTTTTAGGGTGATGAATATTAAATTTAAAAACAATTTAACTTCATAATTTTATAATGCACTCACTTACACAGTAGCAATTCTTGTAGAGCATGGATAGGGCAGAGGATCTAATACTCATCCAAATGAACATGTTATCCTCCGTGCCAAACAATGATTCTTGAATTGATATCTGATTCTTCACGCACTATATATATATATATATATATATATATATATGTATACATATATATATATATATATATATATATATATCGAGTGGTTTGTGTCTTGTGACAAAGCAAGAATCCTCCTTTCTACATTTCTACACCTAGGTCCAAAATACTCGAGTTGGGCATATATATATATATATATATATATATATATATATATGTCGAGTGGCTTGTGTCTTGTGACAAAGCAAGAATCCTCCTTTCTACATTTCTACACCTAGGTCCAAAATACTCTTGAGTTGGGCATATATATATATATATATATATATATATATATATATATATATATATATATATATGTCGAGTGGCTTGTGTCTTGTGACAAAGCAAGAATCCTCCTTTCTACATTTCTACACCTAGGTCCAAAATACTCTTGAGTTGGGCATATATATATATATATATATATATATATATATATATATATATATATATATATATGTCGAGTGGCTTGTGTCTTGTGACAAAGCAAGAATCCTCCTTTCTACATTTCTACACCTAGGTCCAAAATACTCTTGAGTTGGGCAACTACTTTGTCTGTATAAAATAAAGAAATGCCTTCGGAACCCAAAACATTGAATACTTGTATCACTGTCATATGCCAAATCCTCACATTCACTTGGTGTGTGCCGAGCTGAGCTCACCTCATGTTGCAATTTTATTGACTTGAATAGGTCAGACAGAAATAAACATATTATTTCCATTAGTGCTTTTCATATCAATGAATTCTGTGGAATTTGATGACAAGCTCCCAAAAGAAAAATTGGCGATAAAGACCGCCAGGTTTGACAAGGATCAACAAATTTTAATACGAATATGATATCATTATGCAGGTAATTGATGCGTGTGGGGCATTTTAATATGAGAATCACTAATCATACCAAATTGAATAAATCTTAAGTGGCTATAATCGCCTATGCAGTAACATCATTGAAGGCACACACTATGATTGAGCAAAGTATATTTTACTAAAAAAAGTATATTGAACAAAATATAGAAGCTTAAAAAGGAGGAGAAAGAAATTCTCAACTACAATGGACAAATGAAAGTTATGAAACCAATATATTGAGCAAAATATATTACTAAACATTCAATATTAATGTTTCGTTTGGTAGGAAAGAAGAGGGATGGAAGGAAGATTCGTTTGATAGAAATGATGCAACAATAACAAACAAGATAAGATGTTATTTTCTTCTCTTCTCTTCCATCCAACCAAACAAAAAGAAAGAAGAACACACTCTCTTCCTTGAGGATGTCTCATCCATCTCTTATTCTCTTCCTTCTATCTAATTTTCTTCCTTCCTACCAAACAAATGTATTACATACTCGGTTTACATATCAATCTGGTATCCCAGAATCATAAAATCAGAACACAGGCAAACTAAAAAGGAAATCAGTAGATATATATATATATATATATATATAAATATATTATTTATTTTCCAAATCAAGTATGGTATACGAGGGGTCTGTTTGGTTACATCCTGAACATGGCAAGGTATCTCACCATACTTGTTAAAAAGAAAGGAAAAAAGAGTTATTTTCATACCACTGTTGGCAGAACTTTCATGCCCTGCCAAGAAACAACTCCGGCGCCACATTCGCACAACTCTTTTTTATTTTTATTTTAAGGGGAACCATCTTCACTTATCCTGGTGAAGGAGGCAAGTTAATTCAGCATCAGTTCTACACAAAAATGTATAAAGAATTTCAAGAATTATGCAGTCATCAAAAATCCACAAATTTAAAACCATTACTTAGAAAAAGAGCAGAACTGAAAATACAGGATTTCCTGGTCAAACATAACTGAACATGCCAAGTTATAGATATTATTTTAGGGTCTACAAAGTTAACAGCTTTCAAAGTGCTAAATCAATAAGTAATCATAATAAAATAATGATCAATTGATCATTTCGCAGATGAAAAGCTAAAGAAAACATCACTTGAGCAGTCCAACCTCAACGCTTGAATCTTGATAATGTAAAGAACTTTGAAAGCATAGTTTCGTTTTAACTAAATGGATTGTCAGTACAAGGTAAGAACATCTAACTGATTCCCTGAATAATTCTGTGAGTGTAGACAGTAGCAATCAATAAGAACACCCACTCACCTACAGATATGCAACAACTCATACAATATAATAACATTTGATTAAAATGTGAATTGCAGGTTATATAATTTTATAGTGGACATTAATTCTTTTTTATTCTCTAGCTTACTTCATATTGGTGGGCTCACACAGAAATTTACGGTCAGTTATCTTGACTAAGATTCAAGGTCAGAGAGCTACAGTGAAATGGCACGGGACATTATTAGTCAAAGTAAAACGTATAGTTTTTACTGTGATCCAATTTAAACACTTAATCTAATGTTGCTGGAATACATCTGATCACAACCATAAATCAACACAACTAGTGCATGAGTGTGAATTATTCATTAATTTATTTTTCATTAGTAGTTGAACAAGGTAATGCACTCAACATTAAACTGAAATACAATCTCAAGGCAAAAGAAGAAAAAGTTGCCATTGCTAATGCAGGTATTCTATACGCAACCATGTTTTTGCCTATAATAAGGCATTCACCAATGATTGTTTTTTATTGGAGTACAAATATAACAGAAGGTGAATCTTATGCCAATATTATGATATTAAAATCACAAATGACTAACCTTGACACTGAAGAGAATGCTACCATCTGAAACCTGTTGGCCAACTGTGACTTGAAGCCCACAGACATACCCAGCAGTTGGTGCCTTCACAACATGCTATTAAATGGGGGAAAAAAAGAGGAGAAGAATTCAAATTCCAAAAAATCAGTGGAAAATAGAAAATTGGCCAGCTCTAGTACAAACCTCCATCTTCATTGCTTCTAGGACTATTACAGGTTGTCCTTCATTGACCTTTGTCCCATCCTTCACCAGAACTTTAACCACTAAACCAGCCATGGGAGTCGCCACAGTCCCTGGAGGATGATGTGCTGTCTCAAAAGCAGGCTTGCCTTGGGTCTCATCATCATAAGACAGTTCAAGACCCAGTTTACGTTTGAAGTGATGATGGTGGGAACCATGCCATATATGAAAGTGCTCAGTTTGGTCCTGCAAAATGAAAATGGAAATTCTTACTCTGATACATGCTCGCGCACGCGCACACACACAGAAGCTTCATCCCCACCCTTTTATTTATTTATTTTTTTCTTTTTTTGGATATGCAAGCACCAGGCCACCTCCAATAAGAATTTACAAGGATACTGATACATAAAACAGTGCACCTAAGAGATTACAGATTTTCAAAAACAAACAGCAAAAATAGACTGAATCTCCCCATATGTTAGTGGGGATGGCTGTAAAGTGGGTTGGAACAAAATAGAGTTACATGGAAGAAAGCCTTGTTCCTTACACTAAACCACATGACTAGGACAAAAATTCCAGTACCAATGTAGAGACAGTTAGCAATTCACATTTAATTTCTTACAAGACATGTACAGAACAAATACAATATTAGGTGTGTAATCAAAATCAAGAATGGCAGAGAAAAAAGTGATGAAATGTAGAAGAAAGACGCCTGAGGCAAATTTGTCAACAAGACTCCCGTTAAGGTTCAATCAGTGACGGATCACGTTCATCTCATGAGCATGTCTGCATGATAATTAACCTTAACAGAGCAGTTCATTAAAGTTCCACGAATTTCCTAGCAATGATGAATGATCATAAAAAAAAACCATTACAACCTTTAAAAATAGGGTCATTAGCAACAGATATTTTCGCATTGGCAGTGGAATTTACTTGGGCTGAAAGTTGCAACATCAGCATTACTTACCTAAATGGCGTCACTATTGCTGCCTATGACAATTGGAGTCTCTGGCTTTGTGTCAACTCATTTGCACACACCAACTAAAGTTTACAGTCGAGAGAAGTTATGTTCACCACCTTGAGGACAATCACATCTCTGACATATTTGTTCTAACGAAATTCAGACACTCCAAAAACAATAAAAAAATGACCCACCTTAACATGCACCAGATTATAGCATTTATTCTAAATACTTACTATCAGAAAGGTGGGCAAATGCTGGTACTGGCACCATCAGTTGTCACGTAGGCATCACATGTTTGCAACTGTTCACTACCTCATGCCTTTCCATGTCATGTTGGGGCATCAAGGAGACACCTTGCCACGTATCTCCCAAATAGCAGTTACCGAGGAACTCTTCACCTCCTCACGTGGCATCAAGGCAGCGACCAACATGGCAGATCTCCATCTCACCAAGCATCACCCCCTCCAACTGATGATTATCCATTCTCCGCTTTGAAAGGGGATACATCTACATAAAGTGTTTTCTCCACTTATATTGGTTCCTTGGTTGATGATGTGGTGCTCACATCTCAAACTTTGGCAAAGCAATGTTTCTCCATATAAATTTCACCATCAACAAGGCTATCTCCATCACCATGCACTTTTTGAAACCCCCAACAACCCCCCCTCTGCTGGAGGCAAAATCTGTAGTTGCGCAATTGGTTTTCTCCAACAGAATCCTCATTGCATCACTTTGTCCCATGACTGCCATCAAAAAGCCATCTTACTGTGCAGACACCCTAATGCATATTATGCCTACTTGGCTTAAGATCGGGTCCAGGGAGCTCCTCAAGCTCAGTGCATAGCCCATGAAGTCCTGGATTATGCCATGGTCCACCCAAATTCCTAGAGGTTTATGACTTGGTGGTTGAAGGCAAGAGTTCCTCGAGGTGTGTTCACTTTGCAGTCTACACCTCAGCCTGCTTTATAGAGAGACATCGCATGACCTCTCAGACACTTTTTTTTTCTTCCAGAAATTACCTCTCAGACATTGTTATTCTCCCATGCTGTGCTAGTATCTTCGTTCAAGCATGTCACTTTGGCACGCACGCTACTACCATTTATGTGCACAAATTTCCTGTAATTGAGGGTAACACATGCCCTATTTCAAGGACAACAATCACAGACACAGATTTAGACCCTGTTTGCAACTGAAACAGATCTTTGAAATACTATTATGAAGGAAATTGTGACCTTAGAGTTCTCTTGGTTCTCTCTATTACTGCCACTTGTTTTCTCTCTCCTAACACTGCCTTGGTTTTCATCCTAACCTAGTCCACTAGGATCTCCATCATCATATATGCAATATCTCCATCACTGTAACAGAACCCGAGATACTGACATTTATGTTGGATGTGCATAGACCCAAGAAAAATAAAGGAGTTTTTAGCACCCAAAAAATGTACCTTCACGCATTAGCAACAGTAAACCAAACAGAAAACACATTGCTCAGCTGCAGTAGGATTCGAGGCAAACAAAAACAACAACAAAAAGACGCTGTTCACAATAGCATATCAACAGTTAACTTGCAATTGAATGAGGGGAAAATCCATCCAAGTAAACTGTACCTTAGAATAAACAGCTAAACTGGCATCCATGCTCACACCATTAGCTTCAACTCTAAAATCATGGTTGCCTAGATGTGATACTTTGATTTCCAAACCAGGGAAACTGCTTTCTCCTGTCTGTAAATACATAAAAAGCATATTGAATTACATGATAAATAACTTGAGGACAGGATTACTTAAAGTGAAAGGAGAAAAGATTGATCACTTTCTTGAAGTAAAGACACAAGAAATTATCACCAAAATTATTCCTTCAGATACACTACAGACTTGCCTCAATGAGATAGTTCCCATCTGGCTGATAAGTGACTGAAAGTGGAATAAGACGTGAACCATTTTTATTACATCCGTTGTCCAACTCAAATTCCATTGTACGTGTAGCACGATGATGGACTCTAAAAGGGGGATGAACATACCAAATAGAAAGGCCCCCTACACAGTGATAGAAACAAAAAGTAAGAGGACTTTTGGGATTAACTAACATATATCCCAAAATGAGGAAGTGAGCCTTGAATTACCACAGGGCCTTCCCTTCAAAGATGCATGTTCCTTCTCACAAACACATGCAGCTACCAGGAATGCACCAAGTCTAGCAGAATCATATGCTTCTTGTGCTGATAATGAATTACTCAGATCAACAAATAATTCATCTTTGTAGTGCTCAATAAAATGAGTTTCAACTTCGCCATTTTCAAAGGCCCAATGGTTCGCAAGTTTTAGGAGAAAATTTACATTGGTTGGCAAACCTGCAACCTGCAAAGAAACAACCACTGGTGATTCGATTAAGAAAGTCCTATAATATCAAATATGTCTCAGATAGAAGCTTAACACTAAAAAACAATTCTACTAACAGTAGAATCTGTCAGATGTGAATCAAGTTATTAATGAAAAAACACCAGTAGAGTGATCCACAATCCACTAAACCATAAGATGCATAAAATTATTAGGGCAAGTTTCTATAATATCAAATATGTCTCAGATTAACACTAAAAAACAATTCTACTAACAGTAGAATCTGTCAGATGTGAATCAAACCAGTATAGTGATCTACTAAATCATACGATGCATAAAATTATTAGGACAATTTACCCTGACCTGCACTGAGGTTTGGCATAATTACTAATGCAATCAGCTCATGAAAGATGGAATAAAATCTGTAAGAAGGAAAACAGAGAATAGCTTAAACACATGCATAAATTTATTAGGACAATTTACCTGACCTCCACTGAGGTTTGGCATAATTACTAATGCAATCAATTCATGAAAGAGGGAATAAAATCTGTAAGAAGGAAAACAGAGAATAGCTTAAACACCCACAATGCAATTCCAAAAGAAACGGAGAGGTAGAAAGCTGCTGTAGCAAGATGAATATATTGATAATACCAAAAAAACTGTTGAATGCAACTTGGAACAACCCTTTTATAAGCCACAAGGGATGCCCTAGCAACGACTCAATCCTAACCCTTCATATAAATATAATCTAAGAGCTACTATTCTGTCCAATAGAATAAAAGACGCTAAAAAAATGACTAAAAAGCCCTTAAATGGTCACATGACTCACTTAATAGGCACATGACTTACAAAATAGAAGCAGAATGACAAAAATATCCTAACTAGAGCTTATGGCAAACATTAAACAGGAAACAAAGGCAGATTTATGACTTAAATAAATGACTTAAAACCCATAAACAATCACAAAATCTGATCAAATCATCAACTGCCCCTACTAATGCAATCTCAGTCTAGTCTTCTTAGGGTGTTCAACTGTTTGAAGAAAGTCCTCTTCCACTCGCTTTGCATCAATTACCCTCAGTCCAACGTTTTAAAAAAATAACTCTAACACCCTGTCAGAGCTATGGACCGTTAAAAGTTAAAGACATCTGTGAATTTACCAAAGTACCCCCAAATTTAATACATCAATAGAAGAAGACACCATGCTAAAGTAAATGACCAAAACTTTGAAGGACTAAACTACCCCCCCCTCTCTCTCTTAAAGACACTCTGTTCTCAAAGTATTCATTCTCATGAGAAACCCAAAACTTGGTCACTCCACCACCACCCACCACCACCACTGCCACTCTCTCTCTCTTCACCACCGGCCCCACTCTTTCTCTATCTCTCTCCAATGCCACCACCACCCAGTCCATATCAAAAAAATCCTAACCCTAGAGAGATACATCTACATTGGAATTGAAAAAACACTATAGAGTGATCAAAAAAACATCACCACCGTTGCTTTGCCGCCCCAACAAAACCACCACTGTCGTTGACAACTTCAGGTGGGGATTGAAGTGTAGTGAGGCTTTGCTGATCACAAAGGACTCTAGCTTTTAGGTACACGTATGGGCCCTATGGGGTTTCAAGAAATGATGGAAATTGTTGTTGCAATTGTGATACTGGGATTTGAAATGATGAATGGATTGTCTGAGGTATGGGTTTGAGCAGAACACTTGGGAGTATATTGCTAGGATTTTCAGCCATGGCATCCTTTGAAAATCAAACCAGATTGGAACACTAAAAGAATATGTATTTATATTTATATAGTTATTTACAAGCATCTTAATCTATAATAATTCAAATGCATATTATAAAAATTTTGAAGTTTAACATTGAAAATTGAAAAGCTTTATCAAAGGATTAGCATAAGAAATTTCCAAGAAAATCGCAAAAGTTAGAAGCATAAATATAATAAAGAGAGAGAGAGAGAGAGAGGATATGGAACCTTAGAAAGACGAAGATGGGATGGTTAAGTGATCACATATAAGGTAGTTTGGTCTAAGTAATCATGGTTGAAATGATAATTTAAAATAGTCCAAAGGTTCATTTAGACATTCTGTTGTACAGAAGGGTAGTTTTAGTATTTCATTGTACTTATTTAGTTGGCTCTTAACTGGACTAATGGTCAACTAACAATAGTGGAGGTCAGAGTTATTTCAAACAAACCTCAAGGGAAAAGCAAACTGTTTTCACAAATTTGAGCTGAGAGTAATTAAGCCAAACCTCGGGGGAGGTCAGGGTAATTTGCCCAAATAAATAAGTTGTATGCTTTTGCAAACACAGAGCATTCTGTCAATAGATTGGTTCATCATAGGGACCTCCCAAGCCGAAAGTCAACCAAGTAAACCATCTACACCATCTTCAAATGATCATATTTTTTTCTTAATCATCCAAAAGACTTGATAAAGATTTGTTAGTTAGGAGCACTGCAAACATACTTGATCCAGTGGCATTATAGGCATCCAATAAAGGAAGGTTCGAAACATCTTTCTCAGGTTCCAGGTACACCCTTAAGCAGCGGTAACAACCAAACATTACAAACACAATTAAAATGTATTGAAGACATATCTTCCTTGTTAGTTATACCTGAAACTTTGATAGGCAGTCCTTCAATTTAACTAATGCTGCATCTCGATTTTCTCCCCATACTACAAGCTTAGCAATCATTGGATCATAATGCATGCTCACAGTGTCCCCTTGCTCAACTCCAGTCTCAACACGAACTGCAAAACGTCATAGACTCAACATAAGAAAAAACACAAAGAATACGCCAAGGGACAAGGGAAAATAATGTGTCCACTCAAAAGTAAAGTCTTTACAAATGGCCATTGGACAATCCTAACAATCTTATCCAAGGCTTTCATTTCAAAAGCACAGGTGAAATATTGCCCCAAAAGGTAAACAAATGAATGATAATTAGAATTATCAAATTGGGACAACTTCATCCTGATGATAATCTGAGTGACAAATCACCGAAGATGCACACGACACCTGTTGACGAGACTGGAACAGGACGGTAATGGTGGAGAACTCCAGTTGCAGGAAGGAATCCTTTTGGAACATTTTCAGCATATATTCGAGCTTCAAAAGCATGACCTGTCATGAAACTGAGAAATTATAAACATGTAAAAAATCTTGCAAGTTTAAGTACATCATCATCATCATTGCCTTTGTCCCATATGAATGGGGTCGGCAAGTTTAAGTACATACTCAACAAAAAAGAACTATAAGAGTTCAAATATGCATGAAGGATAGAAAGTTCAAAATCATTTCCACACACACATGCAAGCAAAGAGGCGCACACATGCATGCAAGACAACTAGAATGCAAAACGTCATGATTCTACTTAAGGAAGTTAGCCTCCCCTCCCTCACTATCATCTTTAGTTTTCAAGTCTACTACATACAGTATACTGATAACCAGTCACCCAGGCACCAGGGTCGGGCTGAACATTTGATGCGGTTCATGCAATTCACTGCTTTTTCGCTCTAAACAAGGCTGTACGCAAGCAACATCCAGTATTTGCAAAAGGAGTTGTTATTTCAATAAATGATTTCTTTCTACATTCACTACAACTCATTTTGATTCGATCCATATTGCAAATTTTAATTATCTGGTCAATAGGAAAGGGAAAGCATGCATACCACGAAGTCTTCAACACGTCACTGGTTCAAATTCAACCCTAACACATAGAAGGGTAGGCATTACACTATGTGAATGGAAGGACAATCTTCAAATACTGAATCTCAATAGGTGAATGCTTCATCAATTTCAACAATACATACCCATGGAAAAGATACTCTTTCATTGTTCATATAATTATAGTGAAAGATGGGTTAATTGGATAGGGTGGTTGAAGTATATTCTTCTAAACATTCATAACCAGATCTCCTTTGATTTAGAACATTAAATTTGTTTTATCAGGTGATTCTGTTAAAGTTCAGGGGTATCATTGTATTTCATATGCTTCTAACTTTACTCTTCCTCCCTTGGATAATCATGGGAATCCTGATCTCAAAGTTTCAGATATGATTGACCAGAGTTCTTGGCAGTGGAAACTGGAAAAGGAACCTAATTGATCAGTTGTTTCCATCAGATGTGGCTATATGCGCTTCACCAATTTCTCAAGAAGGGCAGAGGATAAGTTGATTTGGCACTTTACTTCTAACTGATCGTACTCAGACAAGTCAGGTTATTATTATTATATTGTCGCAGGATCTGAACACCTGAATGAGCTGTGCATATGTCCCAAGGTGCTATGGAGGACAACAAGCTCTAGAGATTGGTACGGGATCCACGAATTCCATCGTTGTTTTAGGTTTTTCCTTGGAAATAATCCTTAATCTTTACCACCAAGGAGGCATAGAAAGACCAGGCATCGTTCTCTCATTGAGGGCTGTGTCTTTTGCCATATACAAGAGGAGTCTTTTCACTCATTTTTAAGCACTCTCAGGTTAAAAATATCTGGTTTGCATCCTTCCTCTCCAATAGAGTGGACAAACTGGGTTTTCTGACTTAGGTGATTGGATTAAGGTTTGTCCAAGGATCCTAAATGGACCAAGGAAGAGAAAATTGAGTTGTTGATGGCTATCCTGGTTAATTATGCAAAAAGTCTGCTGTGATATCCTATTCTATCGAGCTGATTTTTATTTCTGTTCTTTGGTTAGCGGAACGAAGATGCCTAATGTGATTAAATTTAGCAAAGCTTAGAGTCAATTAGAAAATGCATGTCATGTGCCTTTGTTTTTCAGAGCTTCTTTTGAAGGCCCTTCCTTCACGGGTGGTTCTGAAGATGCAGTCCTTTGGTTTTTAAAGGGGTTTAGAAGACTTCCAAACCATGAGAAGGAACGGACTTTGTTTTGAGAGATCAACTTCTCTGCAGAGAACAGCCAGGGATACTCTTTTCATGCAGGTCAAGTTGTAAGCCTTATATTTTGGTCTGCGAAACTTGGAACTATAGTAGCATTGGTGATTGCAGCCCTCTTGAACTTGATAATGGCAATTGCAAACTCCTTTTCCTTTTCATGTGTCAGGTGTTATGTAAGAAAGCTCTTATGCAAGAATAAGGTGGTTACTTGCCTTCATTCTAGTTATAAGCAGCAGATATACAGATTCTCAAAGGATTCCTAGAAAGAAAAAATATCATTTATTATTGGGGAAAAAAAAGAGAGGTAGAAATTAACCTGATAAGGGCACCTGTGATTGACTCATGGGAAGAGATTCTCCATTTGCAACACGTATTTGCCACTCTACAAGATCTTGACAGACAATCATCTCTGTCACAGGATGCTCAACCTGCATAAGAGAACATATAGTCCACATTAGCTGCTGTTGAGCATGTGGGAAAATAAAAGGGGGGAGGTTGGAACAGAGAGATCAAAGCACCTGAAGACGGGTGTTCATCTCCATGAAATAAAATTGTCCCGAGAGAGTATCAACTATGAACTCCACAGTGCCAGCATTGTGATAACCAACAGCCTTTAATCAGACAGGAGCTGCCATATTAGTGAGACAGTTGAAAGGCGACTTTAAGAGAAAATGCTGATATGTGAAGAACAAGTTGTCCACTACAAAATAGTAGCAAAAACTATTAAAAAAACCCATGAATTGCCTTCTTCGTACAATAAAGCCATTACCCTATGTTGGTCCCACCTATCTAGGGTGTAGGGAGTAGTTCTGCTCTCTGAGTACAAATAAGTTAATACATGGTTCTCCAATTTCAATAGCTCAACCAAATGAGTGGTAAAGCATGTAGCAGCACATGCTGGCATAATTTAATGAATGGCCAGATGACAAACATCTTCCACCACTTTAGACGGAACACAAGGCATCAGCCTTTAAATCAAAAGCTGAAAATAAACTCAGGTCATAAAGGGTTAAAAACCAGAAAGAACCCTCATTTAGTTGCATAACAGCATTCAGGTCTAAAAATGCATCAAGAGGTGAGCCATTAACAAAGCAACCCTAAAGATATCAACCCCATCTATTAAAAAATTGGGATAGAATTCAATTGATGATGAAGTTCACGACATAGAACTTAAATGTACAAAGTTGACATGCATGAGAGGTAAAGCAACAGAATGTAGTGAGGAGAAAAAACTTAATATGGTACTGTGAGGTTATCTCCTCCCAATTTGTGCCAATCAAGTTAAGAGTGTGCACAAGAAGGATGAGATAGCATATAAAATGTAACGCCCCCACCCTACTTGATACAATATTGTCCGCTTTTGGCTCCCCTGAACCAGAGACTTCCCAGGAGGTCACCCATCCTGACACTAGTCTCGAAAAAGCACGCTTAACTACGGAGTTCTAATGGGTTCAAGGCAATCACGACTTTAAAATGCGTTGTGTCATAAAAGGGTGTGAACACACGTATAAGTACTTCACCTTCACGTTCACCTTCCCAAGCGATATGGGATCATGACACCCGTAGCCTGCCAGTGTGGTAACTCATCAGTGCTTGGCACCCGCCCACCTTCACCTTCCCCAGGCAATGTGGGATCATGACACTCGTAGCCTCTCGCACCCACCCACAAAAGTCATCGCAATCCACCTCCCTCGGAGGCCCAACATCCCTTTTGGCACACTTCCGACTGGAATCTGGCTCTGATACCATTTGTAACTAATCCCATAACTTGTGTCGGCATAGTATATTTACATCAAAATTCACATATTCAAGTCACATGACACATACCATTAATTTAGAATTAACTCTGGGATCCTACTCATATAATGCATATGCTAACAAGTAGTCCAAACTATGTTGATACAATACCCTTGTATGAGCATAATCAAGTACACATTTACCAACTTACATAATACATGTATATGTGTGTGTGTGTGTATCAGCGCTTATAACCCAATTCAGTTCCAAATTACCCATGTACACACAGGTAACATGTGCCACACAACACCAGTGAAACCCATTCTCAACCTTAGATTCACAAAACATGATATACATGTATGCACCCATACTCAATCAAGCCCCTGCTCACATTAATTTCACAAAAAAAATTGATATAAATGAACACACTCAAATACATGAACCATACTACACCCAAATAGCCCTTTCTCAAGTTAATCTCACACAACCTGATATGCATCTACATCTCACACAACGAGGCTATAAACCCGAAACCCCCGATCACCCAAAAGAGGCTTCAATTAACTACCGAAATTTATAGGAAAGGATCCACTTACCTACACATCTAGACCCACAAGACTTTCACACAATCACCAGCACACACACGCACACATATATGCACAATTACATTTACATAGCACCTCATAAGTACACATATTTTATCTATTACTTGAAACAAATATATAAACATGCATGATCACATAAAACACAAGAAAGAACAACTCACAGACTAAAGCTTAAAGAAGTAAGAATACCCCTACCTCAATCAAGGATAGGCAAACCTAGAAGTTCAAAATCCTCAAACTGCAACTCCAGTGGTATAAGCTTGTAGGTCTTGACGAGCACTTCGACTTTCCCTCTTTGATACGTTTTGTCAACCAAAACGTATCCAAGAGCCTTCCTTTTTTGAAGAGAAGTTTGAGACTCAAGTAGAGAGAGAGAGAAGGGGTCGGCTGGTGAGAGAAACAGAAGAAGACTTCCGATATTTAATCCCTCATTTTGTGTATATACCCACTTATGTTGTCCTAAAATTGACAATTTCCACAATTTACTCTTTTGCCCTCCTAATTTTCTAGAACCACCAACTTGTTCCACATGACTCTATATTACCCATACTTAAAAAAAAATAAAACACACATGTCACATGATATGCATACAATTATCATCATAATATAAATATACATGTATATAAACAAATAAAATTGGGTCTCTACATCCTACCCTCTTTAAATAAAAATTCATCCTCGAAATTTAAAACATTCCTCCACCAGAAAACAAGTCGGGGTACTTCAAACGGGCTTCTTTCTCACGTTCCCACGTAGCCTCCTCTACCCCGTGGTGTCTCCACAATACCTTGACCAAAGAAATGGTCTTACCACGAAGTACTTGCTCTCTTGAATCTAGAATATCCACCGGCCACTCCTCATATGACATATTTTTCTCAATCTCAAGATTCTCCCAATTTAGTATATGTGACGAGTCTAGCTCGTACTTCCTCAACATGGACACATGGAAGACATTGTGTATGCCAGAAAATTGTGGTGGTAGTGCCAAATAGTAAGCTACCTCTCCAAAATCTCAAAAGGCCCAATAAACCATGGCAATAATTTTCCACTACGACCAAATCGCATCAACCCCTGGCGTGGAGAAACCTTAAGGAAAACATGATCCCAACATCAAATGACAAAGGTCATCGCCTCTGATCGACATAGCTCTCTTGATGACTATGAGCTGTGATCAATCGTTGGCGGATAAACTTAATCTTCTCGGTGGTCTCATGGACCAAGTTAGGATTTAAGGTAATTGCATCTCCAACCTCAGTCCAACAAACTGGTGACCTACATGGTCTATCATACAATGCCTCAAATGGTGCCATCCCAAAACTGGACTTGTAGCTATTGTTGTAGGAAAACTCTACCAACGACAAGTGGTCCTCCCAACTACCTCGAAAATCTAAAATACAGGCACATAGAATGTCCTCCAAAATCTGAATGGTTCTCTCTACCCATTAGTCTAAGAATGAAAGGTCGTGCTAAAGAGCAACTCAGTATCAAGGGCTGTCTGAAGACTCTGCCAAACACTGTGCCGTAAACCGAGGATCTCGGTCTGATAATATAGTTACTGGAACACAATGGAGCTTCATTATCTCCTCAATATACAATTTGCTAAGGGCCTCTGCACCATCTGTCGCCCGCATAAGAAGGATGTAGAGACCCAATTTTTTTTATTTATGTATATATGTATATCATGATAATTGTGTGCATATCATGTGACGTGTTTTATTTTTTTAAGTATGGATAATCTAGAGTCAATTGGGACAAATTGGTGGTTCTAGAAAATTGAGAAGGCAAAAGGGTAAATTGTGGAAATTGTCAATTTTAGGACAATATAAGTGGGTATATACACAAAATGAGGGATTAAAAATCAAAAGCCTTCTTCTATCTCTCTCATCAGCCGCCCCTTCTCTCCCTCTCTCTCTCTCTCTCTACTTGAGTCTCAAACTTCTCTCTAAAAATGGAAGGCTCTTGGATGGGTTTCAATTGATGACCCAAGAAGAAAAGTCGAAGTGCTTGTCAATACCTACAAGCTCATACCATTGGAGTTGCAATTTGAGAATTTTGAACTTCTAGGGTTTGTCTTTCATTGATTGGGGTAGGGGTGTTCTAACTTCTTTAAGCTTTAGTCTATGAGTTGCTCTTTCTTGTGTCTTATGTGATCACGCATATTTATAAATTTGTTTCAAGTAACGAATAAAATGTGTACTTATGAGGTGCTGTGTAAATGTAATTGTGCATATATTTGTGTATATGTGTGTGCACGCACTAGTGATTGTGTGAAAGTCTTGCGGGTCTAGATGTGTAGGTAAATGAATCCTTTTCTATAAATATCGGTGGTTAATTGAAGTCTCTTTTGGGTGATTAGAAGTTTGGCCTTGTTGTGTGAGATGTAGATGCATATCAGGTTTGTGAGATTAAACTTGATAAGAGTTTGTTTAGGTGTAGTATGGTTCATGTGTTTGAGTGTGTTCATGTATATCAAATTTTTTGTGAAATTAATGTGCGAGAGGTGCGGCGGATGTGTATGGGTGTGTATATGTATATCAAATTTTGTAAATCGAAGGTCGAGAAGCACGTGTTACTTGTGAGTATATGGGTAATTAGGAGCTGAATTGGGTTCAAAGGTTCTAGGGCCCTCGGTGATCTGTAGTAAGGTTATAAGTGTTGATACATGCATATATATAATGTAAGTTGGTAAATGTATACTTGATTATGCTTCATATAAAGGTATTGTATGTACATATTATGGAATACTTGTTAGCATATGCATTATCGGAGTAGGATCCCAGAGTAAAATCTAAATTAATAATATGTGTCATATGACTTGAATATGTGAATTTTGATGTAAATATACTATGCCAGCATGTGTTATGGGATTAGCTACAAACGGTATCAAAGCCAGAGCCAAGGGGACATTGGGCCTCCAAGGGGGGTGGATTGTGACGACCTTTGTGGGCGGGTGTGATGTGGGTGGGTGCGAAGCACTAGGCAAACTACAACACTGATATGCTACAGGTGTCATGATCCCACATCGTTTGGGGGAAGGTAAAGGTGAAGTTGAAGGTGAAGTGCTTATATGTATGTTCGCTCCCTTCTATGATATAATGTATTTTAAATTTAAAGTCGTGATGGCCATGAACCCATCAAAACTCCACAGTTAAGCATGCTTATGCAAGAGCAGTACCAGGATGGGTGACCTCCTGGAAAGTTTCTGGTTTGAGAGAGCCAAAAGCGAACAATATTGTGTCGGGTAGGCCGGAGAGTTACATAACAAAAGAAAACAAACACTCGACATGAAGAATACTCGAAAAAGAAGGGGGATGGTTCTTGTGACTATGGCTGCAAATGACTCAAGCTGCTCATGGACCACTCCACAGTCCACACGGCTTGCTAACAAGCTCTTTTGAGTTCATTCAAGTAGGGAATGAGCTAAGCTTGAGTAATGTCATGAGGCTCGTTTCACTTAGCGAGTGCAACCTAGATTGACCCAACTAGGCTCAACTAGCCCATGAACATATTATATTGCGAACTTATAAATATATCTGGGTCTCAAGAATATTTATATTACCTTTAAGAAGCTTTTGACTTGTCTTCTCTCAAGAAAGGTACCACATATAATAGAATATATTTGAAGTGAGAATTACATAATACCCCCTGACATGGCAAGAAACTCCCTACCCTATAATAAGTTTGCAAATCAAACCATACCGTTAGTTAACCATTGATGACAATAATAAATTACTAAAAATCCTAAAAGTTATACTACACCGTTAGTACAGATTTTTTTACAATTTATTTCTCAAAAAAAAAAAAAACCACGTGTTCATAATTTTTTAAATGAAAAATTAAAGAAATGGGTTGGGCTGGACTCGACCTGTCCATTTTGGAATGATTTGGTCATATTTATCCTAAGCTTTATTTCTTTCGCCTAAAATCCTTCATATAATCTAACATAAATACCCATATATATGCATATATATACACACAAACATATATGAATGTGGGTGTGTGTATATATATATGTAAATCAAGCTTCAATTCCATCACTTTTAATTGATGAAAGTAATCAATCCCACCACTGATTTCTTTTGTCAATCTCCATTTTGATATGACTTTTTACTTTTTTCTCAAGACTTGTTCTGATTGAAATGCAGAGACCCCAACCTAGCTGTTCCTCACAAAATAGATCTTCAAAGTTCAAACTGCATCAATTGTTCAGCTTTTCATTGCAGTCTCAGTGTGAACATAAGAATTCCATTGGATTTAGAGAGAGAAGCTTAAATGAAGAAGATGAAAAGGTAGAGAAGAAAGAGACTATCAGAAACTTGTACTGATGACGCAACATTGCCCCTAGTCCCACTTCCCTTCTCTCTCTCTCTCTCTCTTTCTGGTTTCTCTCTTTTGAAAAAGTTTAAAGAGTAAATTTTTTATGAGGCACTCCAACACCTTCAGTTCGTTTCTCAGTTGTTAAGTTTCAATCTTTCTTAGTATCATGACACAATAGGAAAACACAACGCTAAAGTTTTGAAAATTTTAAAGAGTAAGTTTTTCACGAGGCATTCTAACAAGTAACACCTTCAGTTTGCGTTCTCAGTCGTTGAATCGAAAGAAATACGTCACAGTTCCTCAACTAAAAGTTGAGGGTCTGAGCTTACGTGAAAATGCCCTCATAATACTTTTTCCAATTCTAAAGTACAACAATTCTGTGTAATTTTGAAACTAACACATATTTAGGATTGAATCCTTGGCAATTTGTTTAATAAAAAAAGAGAATTTTAATCATTGTTTCCCCCTAAAGGTGGCAATCAGGGTTTCATCATGATTCTAAAAGTACAGTACTGTGAAGCCTATGCTCCATGGACTCGGGAGCATGTGTATTGGGTGTGAATGCGTATAATTGTCAGACAATTAAGCTTCCCTGAACTCCAAATCTCAAGGAGATGGCTTGTCCAAAGGTTAGCTACAGTATATATGGATTATGGACACATCCTATTCATTGAAATACAGTATATTTTCTATAATAGTGCGATGTGAGATAAGCAACAATTAAATATAATTTAAATTAAATGGAATTCAGTGAAAAGAATGGGTTTTATTTCTCCATGTGAGAAGTAAAAACTCTTCTCTGCTATTAATTTTGAGTTTGTTCACCACCATTTCATATGTAGAGGATCAGCGTGTAGGGTGTAGATTCACGAGTCAAACACATATCCTATAGTCATTCTGTGTTGTGCTCGTGTCGAGAAGGTAACGGGTACCTCAAATGAACAAGAGAATCCATGTAGCACGATTGGGAGAACGGTCTAAATCATGACAAATGGAAGGAAAATTTTAACATATACAAAATAATCACATGCAGAGTATCAGCATGTTTGGTGTAGATTCATGTGTTGAACGCAACTCCTATACTCATTCTGTGTTGTATTGCATCGTGTTGTGTCAACATGGCCAGGGGCACCCGAGAGGAACAGGAGAGTCCATATAACATAGGTGTGAGCATGGTCTAAATCATGACAAAGAAATGGAAGGAAAATTCACATATTCAAAACAAGATATATGAATATTCTGAACAACCATTTATCAAATATATATAGATATATATATATATATATATATTCTGGACAGCCATCACAATTTTCATAAAATTTCAATGCCAATATTGACAGCTCATAAATATGAGAGATTACGATAACAAAATTTGAGGGTCTTGGCAATTTTGCTCCTTTTAAACAATGCATCCCAAAAATAAATCATGCCAGTCAACAAATCTCAACACTTTACGAATTACTCATGTCATGTGCAAATAGTTACAAATATTAAAGAATATAGCAACTAATTTGTAAACAAGTTACCTTTGCTGCAGATACGGCAGCTTGACCCAAGTGGGACCGGAAGTCATTAATGACATTAGGCTGCAATGCATCAATGAGGTCTTTTACAACTCTAGCAGATCTACAATAAGAAAACCTTAACCAAAAATATAAAGAGTGAGCATTACAGCTGGGGCTTCTTCAATTATCTTCTGGTGTCTTCTCTGCACGCTGCAATCTCTCTCATATAAATGTATAACATTGCCATGTTTGTCCCCAAATATCTATCATATTGAGAAAATTCTAAATAAAAAAAGAAACCACCATGTAAAAAATAATAACAAATAACTTTTTATCATGACATACCCACTAAATAAACTTAAGAACAGGTTCTGTGTCATCCAATATACTAACCAGAAAAGTTTCTGGGGAATTTGATTGTGAAGAAAAAAGGGTGAATTTTGCAAACAACAACACTTAATATGAGTGAATAATTAGACAAGAAATGCTAAAAGGAAACATAAATAAGAGCACCTGGACTTCTATGTGCCTTGGTTGTGTGATATACTTTTCTAGCAAGATTGTATCTGTGCCAAACGAAGCAGCAGCCTCACGTTGTGCTCCCAAGAAAGAGTCAACAAATTCATTTGCACTCTGCACAATTCTCATGCCCTGAAAATGGGCAGACAAGCGGAGGGATGACTGGTCAAATTGTATACGAAACAAGATAAAAAATGTTAAATACAAAAATTGTCCTACTTTAATTCATTTTTTTATGCAATAACATAAGTTTTTATCATCATCCTTTTATACTACAAATCAACTCTTTGAACCCTTAGAACATGTGGGTGGCAACAGCTATTGTTATCTTTGAATATGAAGGTTAGGAATTCAATTAAAGTCGCATTTGAATTACTAAACATGAAACGAAAATATGATTAAAATATTGCACATTTTATACTGGTGTCACCAACATTATTGACTCTAGAAAACTAAGGTCAAATAGTAGATCATTAAAAAAATATTCAGTAGACTAGATTCCAATTGTACAACACATTTTGCTGCCTAAATTTTCCATGAATCTATAATATTCTTACTTTTGTTTGCATTTGCATTTGCAAATTTACGGAATGCATGCTCCTCACTTGATGGGCCCACATTTACATGAATCAAAATTTTGAAAATATAAAAAAAGAATGAAGTCAGGAAGTACATATAAAATGGTCAACAGTCCAAAAATGAAGTAGGAGAGGTTTTTTTTTTTTTTTTAATTGTGTTTCTATGTTAGCAATCTTTCCTTTTTTGATTCAAACTTCTCTTTCCCTTGTTTGTAGAGTTTTAGGCAACAACTCCTGAGGCCTCTCCCTCCCTCAGTTTGTTTCTTCAAGCGTTTCTTATTCCAATAAAATAATTATAGCAGAACTATGTGTAAGCTCTTTGGAGCCTTGAATTCTTGATTAATAATCATACTGATGTCTAGTCAGTTTGTGCCATGGTTTTTTTTCCCCTTTCGAGCTTTTTCAACGCTAAAATCTGTCCTCTTGGTTGAGTGTGTTTTGAACAGATTTTTCTTCTCTTGTTTATTTCACTCTTGTTTGGGCAATTCTATCATGGAAAAATTCAACAATATTCAATAGATGACAAACCTTCCCTCCACCGCCATGAGTAGGCTTTATCAAAATAGGATATCCAATCTTGTCTGCTTCTGACTTCATAAGGTCAATATCTTGTTCAACACCATGATATCCAGGCACAAGCGGTACTCCTGCTGCACCCATTATTCTCTTTGATGCACTAGTAAACATAATTTTCTAAATAAATTCAGAATTCATATAGCTGTTCAGGGTGTCAGATAATAGAAAAGAAAAGAATCACATAAACAAATACATGCATACACAACATAGAGAGTTAAAGAGTGAGTGAGTGAGATATTAATTTGCTTTCTATCTTGCCCTCCTCGACCAACACACACACACACACACACACACACAGAGAGCGAGAGAGATAAAGAGAGTGGAAGAGAACACACACACACATACATATAGAGAGAGAGAGATAAAGAGAAAGTGGAAGAGAAGGACGGAGCAAATTGTGCAAAGGAATTAAGAACAAAGTCACAGACAAGGGCTATAGCCAATGGTTTGTACCTTTTATCACCCATGTCCCGTATTGCAGATGCGGGAGGTCCAATAAATGTAAAACCCTCATCTTCACAAAGTTGAGCAAACTCAGCACTTTCTGATAAGAAACCATAGCCTGGGTGGATAGCCTAATTATCAAAAGAAGATATCCACTCTGAAAGCATGTCCTTGCAAGTGCGAAAACACTAAGCAAACCATCTATCAATGCAACAAAGATAAGTTCAACACAGGGTGAACAGCAATGAACTAATAATAATTATAAATATATTCATGCTACTAGATTTATTTTATTAACATAAAATGGAAAATGGGGAGTGGGTTTGGGGGGAAAGGAGGAATAAGAAGAAGAATCCCCCATGAGATAGAACAACAATTTTCATTAATATATGTAATACCCCACTCCAACACGTGGTATGATATTGTCCGCTATGGGCCTAAACCTGCACGGTTTTGCTCTTGAGTTTTACCCCCAAAAGGCCTCATACCATCAGATGGAGCGAGGTATTACAGTTGGTATCAGAGCCTGAACCCAGCCGGAAGTGTGCCGATGAGAACGTCGGGCCTCATAGGAGGGTAGATTGTAGTCACCCGCAGGGTGTATTGTAGTCACCCTTGTGGGCGGGTGTAAGAAAAGACACTGAGCTGAGCTACCACACTGACAGGCTACAGGGTGCTCAATCCCACATCGCCTGGGTGTGGAGAAAGAGATGTGGTTATATGTAGTGTGTTCTCTTCAAATAGTATGAGACTTTTTGGGGGGGTAAAACCTAAAAGCAAAACTGTGCGGGCTCAGGCCCAAAGCGGACAATATCATACCATGTGTTGGAGCGGGGTATTACAATACACGAGAGATAAAAGAATTATTGAAACATTCAAAGATGTCATGCCAAGCTTTTTTGTTTTTATTTTTATTTAAAGGAAACAAGAAATCAAATAGTATTAAAGATATAAGAGAGAACAATACAGGAAGAAGGTTGAGATATCCTTAAGGAAAAAGAAAAAAACTAAACAGTAGGCACTCACAAAAATGATGAAAGAAAAATGAACCAAGTAATCATACATATAGGAACAGACTTCTCCCCAATCCATTCCCGATACAGGCTCAAGGAGTGTAGAAGTGGTCCTAACAGGGGGTTATAGAAGCTCCCAAAATGTAAGGCTGCTAGGTTATTAATTGGCTTACTTGGAAACAAATCATACTTTTCATTGTGATATCTGCTGGATGATGGTAGTAGTGTTCAGTACATCATTCATGAAGGTCAAAAGGGCCTAAAGAGGCTCCCCAACCCCCAAATAAACTCAAAAAGAAGAGGTAGGAGACTCAAATGTAGCCTGCCTCACCAGTTTATTCTGCCAATGAGTTTAGAGGCAAAAGATGTAGATGAGGCATTTAGCCTTGAACCCTCAACTAGAAACTGCAAAATAATCACTAAAGAAAGACCATGTTGGAACACTATAAACATATATAGTAGTTAAAGGCACATAATTGCAATGACAAAAATATATCTTTCAATTAATTTCACATGCGCAAAGAGGCAGAGAGATAGTGAATCACCTTCTCGTCCATTGCAAGGAGGCTAGGGAAACACGGTCTTTAGTTCTTCTTTCCAGGTTGAGTCGGGTTTCTCACAAATCAGTTGGTGTTTTGTTGGAGAGTTGAATAACTTGGAAGGGTGGTATAATTAGCTGAAGTGGATAAGTTTGTTGCAAAGCAGCCTGCATTTCCTAATATGGTGTGTTTGGAAGGAACGAAACCATTGATCTTTTGAGGGAGAGGATGGTTTGATTCACAGGTTAGAAGCAAATTCGAATGTGTTGTTTTGATTGGTATTGGGAAGAGTAAATACCCTTTGGAGGCAGAGTTTGTAGATAGTATGCTTGAATTGTCTTCTTTTATGTTTTGGTACATAGAGTTTTTTATTTTGTATACTTCATATTTTCTTGGGTCGCAACCCTTTTGGCACCGTTTAATGAAAATTTTGACTTATTAAAAAATAAAATAAAAATATCATGTAACTATCAACAGTAAATGTGCTTTTGAAGCAGGTTCAAGAAAAAATGATAATTCAGGGGGGAAAAAAAAGAGGATAGAAAAAACAATTGCAATCCAACAATGATGCAGTCACGTACCAAGATCGTATGGGTGTATCTAGTAAATAAGGCATCAATGAATAACAACTAGAAACATGCAATGAGTAATATAATGATCAAACAAGAAAAGCTACATCAAATTATAACTTATTATTTTCGTTACTTTTCTTATCCGATTCTACTTTTCTCAGTAAACAAACGACCGTTCAACTAAGTTTTCAGAGAAAACAGTTCTTAGAAACTGTCAACCAAACAGATTTTTGTACATTTTCTGATTTTCAGTTATAACTGAACCAAGCAGGCCCAAAGTTTCTTGGAATCAATACACAACAAAATGAGACAGAATGGCCATCACCTGTGCGCCAGTCCGAACTGCGGCTTCGATGATCGACGAAGCGTTCAGATAACTCAGCCGAGCCGGTGGGGGACCAATTCGAACGGCTTCGTCGGCGGATTTCACATGGAGACTGTACCTATCGGCGTCGCTGTACACCGCGACAGTTCGAATCCCTAATCTTTTTGCAGTTCTCATGATTCGACACGCTATTTCGCCTCTGTTGGCTATCAATATCTTTTCAATTCGTTGAGTCTTCTTGTTCTCTGGTGACGCAAAGAAGAATCTTTGTTGAAAAAAAAAAGATTTGTGGTAAAGTTTTCGGCGAATTATCGACGCCATTGATGACATTGTTGGAGGTCTGCAAGTGTATTCTTGGACTTGCAAGTGAATGTGATATAAAGAGTTGTGAAGAAAGGAATGGATAAGCACACTATGTTGGCTTTTCGGTCATTTACTGCCTAATCGGTAAATTAGGGCTATTTTGTAGTAGTTTCGTTTCCGCTGCGTGCCTAAAATAATTTAACATTTTCTTTGCATATGGATATGGTATGTGATCTGGCAATACTTTTAATTTTTATGTTTTTTAGCACGTGATCCGCTATGCTTACCTGTCTCAGTTGTCAAATCCTTATTTTTTTTGATACATTAGGTATGTGTGTATATTTATCATACCTGTGTGTATATATGAAAATCTTGTTTTATGAAAAAAATACTGATCTGTGATCAACCCTACCTTCCAATTTTGCGTATAAATTATTAAGCTTACGCTGTGCTGTCCAATTCCAAACACCTCTTGAGTGGAGACTTAGGTGTAATATTGAATAAGAATTAATCTAAGAGTCAGACGATTGATGTGGGATCCAAAATTTAAGCTATTAATTGGATAGTAGTGCTTATATTTTTAGCTTATAAGCCCAAAACCCTATCTAAATCTGACGTGAACAAGAATCTTTTAGTTTCCAAAGTACAAGATGAAGGTACATGGCCTGAATTTAGAGAGTGAGTTTTTTTTCTAAAAGAAACAAAAAAAATTTGTAAACCTCCCTTGTTAAGATGATGTGGGCTGAGTTAGGCTTCAAACTGTCAAGGGCAAAACCCAAATAAAGGATAGGGTGGTTGGGCTAGGAGCATACATATATATAGTACTCCACAAGTTCGACCCAACTTCAAAGCAGAAAATTGCCACCCATTTTTCAGAGTGTAAATAATTGGCATGGCATGCACGAGCTTGCCCAAGTCAAAAGAAAAGGTCCAACACTTCTGTAATATTATAGAAGAAGGGTGCATGAATATTTTACTCCCTAAATCCCTAATTTGTTCCACTCTGCAACCCTTCAATATATCATTTGCAAAATTTTAATTTAGGATAAAGAAAGTGATTTAATTTATTTAGGGAAAAAAAGGTCATTTAATTATTATTTTTATTTTTATTTTTAAATAGAAACCAGATGGTTAGATATTGCTTAAAACTATTGTCCTTTAGATATTTTAAAATTATAAAATAGTATCATACGAGTTAAAGAGCACAGTAACCGCATGCAAAGCCTTTCAATTATAGAAAATGATTTTCAAGCCCAACACTTCCAAGCCTTCAACCCAAGTGTTGGG
Source organism: Cornus controversa (assembly GCA_026545225.1). NCBI lineage: Eukaryota > Viridiplantae > Streptophyta > Magnoliopsida > Cornales > Cornaceae > Cornus > Cornus controversa. The sequence goes on along the minus strand of CM048850.1, from coordinate 63,593,317 downwards.
CTTTGTCTATCATTACTCTTTCGTAAATACATACAAAGTGGGGAATTCAAGTTCAACAGTCACATAATTAACAATGATTGTGAATGCAACTCTCGAGCCTTCACTCAAGTGCTATATACGACTCCTCTCAAAATAAGAGGTTGAGAATAATGACTTTGTGGGTGTCTTACTTACAGGTGCATCCACATATAATTTATGTGTTTACTTTTACATAGATATAAATATATTGATTAAGGAGTGTAATATATTGTATTAGCGCAAATAAATAAAAAATAGAATATTATTCATGATAAAAAAGGTATGGACTTTTTCCAAATAGCCCGTTAAAACTTTGTAACAAACCCTCTGTATTAGTATAAAACTATACATACATGTATCAGCCACATAAATTAAGGAAGTAAGATGCATGGTGTATTTAAAAGCTGGACATGGGATGAGAACCTCTCGTGGCAGTTGGAGTGGGCCTAACGGTTCTCCTTCACTCTTGTTTTCGCTTTTACCTAACAACATGATGGCAACATAGCATATGTTCGTGCCTTTCAGACTAGTTGGTTGGAAGTGTGCTCCAGGCTCTATATGTCTATGTGTGTGTGTGTATATATATATATAGACACACACACATACACAATATTGTTCCCAGCATGAAGGCCCACCAGCAATCCTTCCTTTTGATTGCTTTGTATGTTAGAAACAAGAGGAAGATAGCCAAAGTTATGGGAGGGGGAGGTGGGCGGGTGGGTTGGTAATAGTTTTGAATGCTAGGTTTGTCTTTTTTTAAGTTCAGTAGAAGCTCCAACCACAAAATGGTTCTTTGCTTTCTTTTTATCGATCCCTCACTTCATTAGCATTTTGCACAAGTAGTTGGTGAAAACTACTACAATTCTATCTTTTAATCAAACAAAGTTTCTTAAATAAATATTTCACATGAAATTGATATCAACAGTACATAAATGCACTGATTACGACATCTATATATATATATATCTCTTTATAACAAAAACAATAGCACCTAACCTTGTTTCCTAAACTACCCCCTTTCATATGGTTTCTTGTTAACATCAAAGCCTCCAAACTAGTGGTCTAATCTGGAAGGCTGTCAGTTGAAATCAAACTTTATCAACCGGTTTGGTACTCATTTGTTATTTAGTGTTTCCACCAAACAATACGAAATTTCTAAAGATCCTTATCCCTAGCTTCTTCAATAATTCAATTTCAATACATGTATTGCTATTCCCTTGATTGTGAATGCAACCAGCAGCCCAATCAATGAGTCTAAATTATAGAAAAAATCCGAAGAAAATTACTCGCCACCAACGCAGACTCTTGAAAGCATCTATAAACATAACACATGCATCATAACTAATTCATCTCCCCTTGAGGGAATAATAGCCATCCCTACCAACTAACTTTTATTAATATATATTGATACCAAAAATTTAGGTGAAGTCCAAAGGACAAATAATCAAATTCAAAAATCTGTCCAAATAAAAAAACAAATCAGACTACATCGGACTCCAATTTTCTTGCATATCGATTCGGTCACAATTTTGAAATCAAAAATTAATGGTTCGATTTCAATTTTTTATCACTTAGGAACTGATTGGACTAGACCGTTTAAATATATGTGAAAAAGCACTTGAAGGGCGCTATAACGTTTTTTAACAAGTATTGATCTCAAAGTTTCGTGAGAATTTCGCTAGAGTTTTCGCGGCTTTGGAAGAATAACTTATAATTTATAATACAAGTAACCCAGTTCACTAACAGTCTAGTCAGGATAAAGAAAAAAAAAGTGATTGTCTAGTCTTACCAACTTGCATATATAATAACTCACTACCACTAACTCTGGCCTTGTTACCTTATACCAAATTTCTCAACTTTCCGTTATTCTTCAGTCACATCGCTGGAGCTTGCTCTCTCTCTCTTTCTCTCTCACTTCATCGACACCTGTTCAAATACAACATGACCTATTCTTTCTCTTAATTTTTTTTTGTTATTTTTCTAAATCTCTCAATTCAAATGGAGCATCATTATTTGATTTGTTAGTTATTATTTACTCATTTGAATTTGAAATATAACGTCGTTGGGATTCGTGTGCTCTTTGTGGTCTATAGAAACCAAGCTTCACTCGTAAACAAACAATTCAGAACCTAATCGTACAACAATGGCAAGTATCACAAAACAAAGGTTCAAAGGTTAACTGCAAAACCGAAATTGTGGAATCTAACCAAATCACCTCATTCTGCATGATTTGGTTCAGTTCTATTTTTAGTGAAATTGAACCATACGGCTTAATTTTAAAATTATTTAAAGTTGGACCATGAACACCCCTAGAGTCAAATAGATGAGATAAGTTATATTTTATCTCCTAATATCTCTCCTAATTAAATTGGAAAGTCTAAGATACAACTACTAAATACTCTTATTTAAAAAGGAGATATGGGATAAATCAAAAGGTACGAGAAAAATACATACATAATTTTTCTTTGCACCAATTTAATTGTCGAAATGTAATCGACCGACATACCGTCGAAAGCGGTGCAGTTCTCTTTTTTTATATACACATCTCTTTTTTTATATACATATATTTCAAGTATTGATTTAAGTATTAGAGTGTACCCAACTGACCTCCTACCAAAAGTGGTGTGAATCCAGATTATGGAGAAATCGAAATCAACATATATAATCTTAAAAATCAATAACAGGTGTGTATGCAAATTATTTGTTTTCAGTCATCGGATCATAGAGCAAGTAACGAGTTCATTGAATGGTGTTTCTATACTAGAATGAGATATTGAATAAAAATGAGGTTCGGCATAATATTTATCGAACCGTTTTCCTTATAATATTTTGTTATCTCTGCAATATATTGGTGGAGCAGTGCTATAAAATCCCAATGACTTCTCAGTAATTCAAAATAAATAACTTTTTAACAGAGTTTAACATAAGAAAAAGAAAAGAAAAAAAAAAACTACAAACATGTTTACTTGCACTCTATCAAATAATAAATTTTATTATTTTCCTTTTATAAAACAAATTTCAGAAAGCCCATTTTTGTGACAAAGAAGCTCGATGGGACTTGAGAGATATGGTGATGCTGGTGCAAATGCTGAATTCATTAAAAGTACTTTTAAGTAATTGAAAAGATTAAAAAGAATTAATTTTTATTTCCCTCCTAACTGAAGAGAACACGAAAGTACTTCTCTACTGTGAAAAGATAAAGGTTGGGGGCAGCTAAACTATAATTGAGCCACATGCATCAATCATAGCAATTCATTAGTAGGGACACTTTTTCGAACACACATCGAATGATCATGATTGGACGATCTTAACCGTCCATTGCTCATATCCTAAAGGTGTGGATGAGCAGAATGGACTTGAACAGACCCTCACAATTAATGATGAAAGAATTCAATTAGGGTCCCTCAAGGTCAGAACATCTATAATAATAATAAGGGTAAATTACACTCACTTTTCCTCAGGTTTGACCTAATTACACGTAACATTAAAGTAATGCATTTTGTTGCACTCACCTCCCCTCTAACGGATTTGGCAACACAGACGTTAAAAATATAGTAATTTTACTATTTTACCCCTCTATTTTATTGTTAAAATTGATAAAATATATGAATATATAAAATTACCAATTTGCCCATGTATGAAAAAATCATTTTTTTTTCTCTTCTTTCCCCTTTCTCTCTCCTTTGTTTTTCTTCTTTCCCCTTTCTCTCTCCTTTGCACATACAGCCATTAATCACACCACCTCCTCCCACCATAGCCACTGACCTGTTACTGGAAAAACCTCCAACACTCCTACAACCACCACCACCACCCAATCTATCAAGGCCACCGCCTTTCACCAACAACCCCACAACCACTGCCACCACCACCACCCAATTACCACAAAATTCCAAAAACATTGAAAACCCAATTCATATCATATACACACCGAAATCCAAAAAAAAAAAAAAATCCAATATCAATATATATGTTACATTACAGTTATATGTATCCATAGAAAGCTAAGAGAAGAGAAGGGGCAGCGAAAATGCTCGCCGTTGTCGGCGAACCAGATGATCGGGGTGTGGTATTTGGCCCATGAGAAGATGAAGTCATGTTGTCAAGATCAGGGGAAGCCCTCGTCAAACCTCACAACAGAAGTAACAACCACAACCCCAATAAACTCTGCCACCACTCCAGCCTGGGCCAAACCCCCAAAGAAACTCACCGAAGATTCGATCTCTTCCTTCGCCAATTCGATCCTTCTCCGTCGTTTTGATTCCTCTCTCCGCTGCCAGGATTCCTTCCTCGAGCTTCTCCTCCGCTTCCTCATCCACTTCTCTCAGCTTATTTCTCAGTCCGAACAACAGTATGTCCTGCGCCATCAATGACAACTCTACCGCCTTCAGTGTTGTGGTTGCCGTCAACAAGAACAACCACTCTCTCTGGTCGGCGAGGGCGAGGGTGAGGGCGACGGTGCGAGTTGGCAGATAAGGTTTAGAATTGGTGACCTTGCGGGAGAGAAGAGACCCATCTGGGTATACGATTTTGGCTGCCAGTTGGGTGGATACTTGGGTTGCAGATGATATATATGAATATATATATATATATTTGTATATGTATAATCTTATTATATTCTAAAATTTATATATGTGCATATATATATACACAAATATACTTGATGGGCATTATGGTCCATTCAATTAAATTTTTTAACAAAACTGACGGAATTTTGGACGGAGGGGGTATTTGTCATAACAGAGCAAACCTCAGGGGAGGTTATTGTAACAAAATGTATTAATTTGATATTGAGTGTAATTAGGCTAAACCTAAAGGGAGGTCAGTGTAATTTACCCTAATAATAATTATATAAAAAAAATCGATCAGCTAATTTTAATTATTGTTTTGTTACGAATAGATGATTAGCATGTCCCGTGAATAAAAATTACACTATTTTAATTTATTAAAAATAATTTTAATACGTAAGTGAGACTATTTTTATTTAAATAATGCCTTTTTATTGACGAAATATAATATGTTATTAATATGCCAAGCTTATTAAATATTTATTTACTCACTGATATCATAGAGCAGTGGACAGCACGCACGTCAGTGCTATTTAAATCTATAAATAAATAAAAATTCAAAAATATATATTGATGTTAGGCAATTGAGAGCTAATTTTATTCTTTGTACAAAATAAAATTTTCATTTTAGATTACAGAATAAAAGGATAAAGATTTGAATAATGTCAATAAGTTGTGGTATGTGTGTGCTTTTTTTTTTCTTTGTGAATTGTCTCTTGAAATAATCAAAGTCATGGTAGAGTTTAGCAATTTATTTGAATTATCTATATATACAGAAAATAAATAATCAGTCAACACTTTCAAAATATTAAACCTGGTCACGTACAATTACAGATGTATTAAATAAAAATTTCATCAATCAATATATAAATTTTTGTATTTATTATTTTACTAAAACAATTATCTTGACTTTGTTGAATGCCGTCCAATCAATTTAATTTGTAGCTTCACCACCATTGTCACCAGTCACCACTTTAAAGAGCAAGATGTATTATTTGTATTTATATATATATATACATAGAGAGAGAGAATATTTTGATTAGTGATCATTAGATTAAATTTAATGACCACTAAATAAATTCACTTATCTGTTTTACTAAAAAATTGTTTGTATGTTTTAATTTTGGAATATTAATATTACATAAATTCCTTTTCTAATGTAAAAAAAAAAAAATTGTAATTCCTTTCATAATATAAAAAAAATATTTAATATACCAAAACAAATAATTGGTAATATTGATCTTGAACGTCTCGATTCTTACACAGGTATAACATAGCTACAGGGGTAATACTGATCTTTATAACGAACTGACCAATTTTGCCTTCGATTCACTGAGGCAATATTGACGAGTACACAGAAAAAAGAGAGAAGATAATACAATTTGATTGACAATAAAAATATCAAAATTTAAAACTGCATATATAGTTCGGTAGTTCCAATATCAAAGCATCAAACAATTTAAATCTAACAGTGATTTTTTTTTTTTTAGGATTTTCTCTTTCATTCATTTTCATTTTTTTTACTTATGATGTGAAAGCAGATACATATTTCAAGAGTTACAAGCCTAAATACTTTAGTTTCACATCAAAAGTAAAAAATTTATGCTGCGTGATGGAACTGTTGAAACTTACAAGCATAAGGAATGCTTTTATTCAGTAAGCAAGGACTAATTATGAATTCTTTTATGAAGTATATGAATTTGTTTTGAAGAGCTATAATTGTTAATGGCATAGAAAGAATACCTTTAGCCTTTGCTAGGATCTTAATCCGATCGATTGAGAAAAAAACTTGAGTAGGAACTTCTCAAGTACTTCAATTCAATCAAAAATTTAATTATATATTTGAAAATAGTTTTTTTATATTTTCAAGAAGAGATGGGATTAAAAATCAGAATTTTTCAGGGTGGAAGAAGGGATAATTTTGATTTTTGAGAGTTCTTGATTGTTTCTCAGTCGTATTACTAATTGTTTGTTTTGGTATATTAATTTTTTTTTTTTTTACATTAGAAAAGGAATTAAATATTTTTTTTTACATTAATAAAGAAATTGATGTAATATTAATATTCTAAAATTAAAACATACAGACAGTAATTTTAGTAAAACAGGTAAGTGAGTTTGTTTAGTGGCCATTAGATTTAATCTAATAGTCACTAATCAAAGTGTGGATAAATTATTTTGCTCATCGGTGAGCAAGAGATCAGCACTGTGTGATCTTTATCTTGAAATGATAGAAAATTAATATACTACTCTGGGCAGAACCAAAGGAAGGCAGCTGATCCTAATTTGAAAAGCAAAAACCACACAATAATTTTGGTCAACAGTGAGTCTATTAAATTAATGGATTAGCCTACACTAACCTTTCAAAAAAAAAAAAATTTAATATATGATCATCTGTCCTTCAATTACCATCAAAATCAAAATTTGACATTGTAAAAAGTTGTAAGAAATAAAATTGATCTTTTTGGGTGGTGGTTGTTGTTGTGGTGGTGGCATATAACACACTCAAACAATGTATTCAAAATCTTTACATTCCATTTTAGAAAGATAAGGAGATACCATTTTAGAGAAAGTTAGAATTGACCTTTTTTTTAAAAAAAATGAAGAAAATTAACATGACAAAATTTTAGCTGTCCTAGTTGTGAAATTATAAGAGAATATAATAGAATATGATAATCGAGTGAGAAAATGGTATTTTTATTTCCTTCTCTGGTCAGTGGTATAGGGCTATGGAAAACTTACAATTAAGTGGGATAATAAACAAAAATCTAAAAGATTTACTTTAAGACATCTTAAAGGACACTGAACTTTAAATCAAGAACTAAATAGGTCTACCTTAACTTCTCTTCAACTAGATACATTTATCTCATTAACCACAAAAAATTCTAACTACGTACTCCTAAGCCACTCATTACTTATAAAAGTTTCTGTTTAAAAATTTTATTTGTGTGGCCTTGTTCGTGTCAAAACTTTATTGAAATAATATTCACAACATTAGCTATCGAATTTGTGTCTGTTTTAATGAAAAGAAGAGAGAATATAATAAATAACATAATTTTGTCTTATAGGTTACTATTGTGATTCTATTTTCAGTCTCTTTTTTTTTTTTTTTAAAAATTATTATAAATTTTATTTAATCAAAATAACAAATTTGGAACAAAACATTTTTCTATCCATTGGTAAATTCACAACCCAAAGAAGAATCATTAATGAGTTCTAGGCCTATACTCCTTATCAAACTGTTTACACAAAAATCTGAATTTTTTCCAGATTCGACTACATGGAAAGGGACTTAAGGAAAAATTTAGATAAAAAGCATAAGTTTAGGTGAGGGACCGATTTGTAGTACAATAGGTCGAAACAATCGCTAAATTCCGGAGTAGTTGAAAGCAAATCTGGAACAGTCAAAAGCAAAGGTTGAAGAAAGTTACAGAACTCAAGGATTTCAATTGGCATAAGGTGTTGAATACTGGAAAGGGAAGGCTGTCTAAATAATTGTCCGACAATTATCCATTTTAACTGCTGAAAATTGTCATCAACCACTCTTAACTGATCAATGTATTGGTAATCTCTTGCTGCACAATCGTCTGATTTTACATTATTTTCAATATAAGCTGAAATTGTCGAATCAATTATTTTTTACAAAAATAATTTAACTATTTTCTCATTTGAGTTGAATGAGACCAAAAAAATTTCAGCCAAACACAAAATATTCATAATTTCCTTTTGAAAGTTGTGTATTCCAATTAAATGATCAACCATCCACTACTACTTTTAATTGCTAAAATTTCTAAATATTCAGAATTTCCTTTTGAAAGTTGTGTATTCCAATTAAATGATCAACTATCCACTTGTGGTTATTTTTAGTAGGAAAAATTTAGGTTACTCCATTAATCTAAAAAAATAAAATAAAATATGTATATTGACACACACGTGGGCTATTTGTAATGGAGAATCTCTTGGCCGTGTCAGCATTGGCGACCGGTGGCCACCGTCCAAGCCACCCATACCTTTTAAAATCTGGACAGCTTGTCATATCAGCCACGCATCATCTTTAGATTACAAAACTGCCCTCCGATTTCATTGGCAATCATGGCAATGGACAATCTTCTGTGATCACCAAAAAAATGGGACTTGCTCCTGCTCGAAATTACCAAAGAACCGTTTTAGTACCACTCTTGGAGTAGCAAATCACAAAGCAGGAAATTAGGAAAACAACGGCTAGTAGAGAGATTCTAGGGAAATAGATAATAATACCCCCCGCGCGCGCGCAGATATTATATATATATATATATATATATATATATATTCTTTCACATTATGTAGGATAATTATTGAATATGATTGTAAAATTTTTTGAAAGTTATATTTTTTGTGTTTAGATTATATCTAACAGTTACTGTGCTTATGCTTAGTGTATAAAAATTTTTTTGTTCACCGATAAATAAGAGATTATTTCTTTCTATATATATATATATGTTAACATTTTTATATTTTCCCTTGTTGGCATTGATTGAGTCGCCTCCGAATTTGTTCAAGGAAAATAATTGAGTGTGTTACCCTTTTGAGTGAATGTTACCAATGAGAATAAAGTCTTCAAATTAGACGTCTAAAAATCATCTTATCACGTTTGCACATATAAAAGTCACTTAAGTGGCCTTTGTTTGTAACAGTGGCTCTTGAACTGAGTAAATTCACTTCAGTCTACGGAGTTCAAACTCAACCAGGTGCATTTGCGAGTCCACTCATCTCATTACTCATTTTGCTATTACTGAATTATTTTTCCTTTGTAACACTTTGGGCAACGAAGTTTGACGTGTGAAATTCCGAGAACGCCCTGCATATGGGCGTTCTTGTTTTGACGTAACAGCCATCCTCAAAAACTTATTACTCCACAACAATCTCTGGAACTGGTGTCCAGTCAACTTCTAGAAAGAGGAAGAGCCCAAGGCACGACATTTTTGAAATCCCAAACTGGGCAATCTAGTCATTTTCGTATCTTTATAGCGTTATTAGCATACATTAATTTATATTAACGGCAGAAACTCTTATGAACGGAAATAGTATTCCATTGCTGTAATTGGCTTTCCTTATTTTGTCGATCTTTTTATTTTTTAGTTTTCTTTATTGTTTGACAGTTCCTCTGCGACTCAAACAGGACAAGCGCACACCAGCATTGCATAAACTGATAAAAGCAAATAAATTCTAGAGAGAGAGAGAGAGAGAGAGAGAGAGAGGCAGATCTAGCAACAATGGGTTGAGAAAGAAAAAAAAGCAGCTAAAGGAGTTATTGTTACAGCTGCCGATCAAATCCAACTCAATTTTGATTTTCTTCTGGTGAGTAGTTTTTTATTTTGAAGTATTAGTTTCACATGTTCAATTCCGTCATACACATACAAATATATATGCATACATGTATAGATATAATTATACACATCTATCATGTAACCATGTTTTCTTTGTTCTTTGACTGGTAGATTCACTTAGTTACGAATCACGATTTTTTTTTGTTTTATGAGTTTTTTTTTATTACTCTTTGTTCATAATTTTAAAAAGATTTTTGTTGATTAGATACTTTATATTTGAGGTTTATTCTTTTTCTTCTTTATTGATCTTGTTAAGATGAATTTGCAAGTTTTCTGTACTCTATGGATGATCATGCCATCGTTGATTCATGATTGCAAAAATACAAAAAAATATGTGAAACTCTGTAGCATCTGGATTTATAGATTGTAAGAGATTCTGATTGAACTCTGATTATATGAACTTTTCTTTTTCTGATGAAGTGGTGTTTCATCAGGTATTTGTAAATCTTTTTTGAAGAGATCAGTTCCTTTTTGTATATCAGTTTTGGACTTGTGTTTTATCAGGTAATTTGCATGCCATTTCTGATCTTTTCATCACGATCGGATCTCTCCTTCCAGTATTTATGGTTGCCTGAGACTGATTTATAGTGATTTTTCTGTTGATTAGGTATAAAGACGAGGAGTGAGAGATTCAAAACTCAATTCATTCCTTTTGTTTTAAATTGGGGTGTTAAAGTTCTATTCTTCTGGTTCTGTCTTTGAATTGATTACGGGGATATATTATTGGTTCACGGATTGAGCTTTTTTCAGAGGGTGGTATAGATACTTCACATCACATTTTTTTTGTGCCATGGCATCTATGTCACAAGCGCAGTCTAGACGGATGTACTCTTGGTGGTGGGACAGTCACATAAGCCCTAAAAACTCAAAATGGCTTCAGGAGAATCTCACAGGTACTCTTTCTTATGGTTTCCGTATGCTTCTTAGTTGGGAAATTGATATTTAAAATGCTTAGATCTCCTACACGCATAATTACTGAAGATCAACTGTCAGATTATAAAGTTCGAAATGGTTATCGTGGAATTATAATAGTTTCTGGCAGAAGACCTCACATCAGCTGTGAGCTTCTAAATTAATCTACTTGAATAGTCCCTTTTCATTTAAAATTTCTAAAATGGTGGCTGCTATATCATCTGGTCATGTCTCTAAACTTCTAGTTTTCTTATTAATTTAGCCATAGGATCACACCCATATTGTGTGCCCTGCACTTTCAATTCTATCTCCTCTAAATAGCTCATGATTTATTTGATATGCTGCATAAAATATAGTTGAGAATCTGAGCCATGATCCAGGAAAGCAAAACGTTGGATATTTAACGTATCATTTGTTGTCAAACTCTTTTTTTTCCATGCTTGATTTTATTTTACTAAAATTCTGTAGTTTACTTTTAAACCCCCTATTCTAGCATCTTTAATGTTTTGTGGGTTATGTTTACTGTATACAAATATTTATGAATGTTTTCCTCTGAGTGAAGCCAAACTGGTTTTTTGTTACTTGTTTCATTCGGTTTCTTTGCTTAGTCACTCTCTCCCAAACAACATCAAACATGAAGTGATAATTTGGCTTTTAGGGGGTACAATCCCAAATTTCCCAATAGCCATTTATGTTTTGACATTCTCTTGACCCTTTAATGTCTATCAGATTATTCTTAGCATTCTTGGTTTTTCTTTTATGGTTGGTGCATGTAGTCACAATACTTAGATCTTGTAATTTCTCCAGTTCAAAATTTTTCTGAGCTGAATTTTCTTTTATGAATCTCCCTCTCTACATACATATACATATATATTTTCTCTGTGTGTTTGATTCACTATAGAAATTTCCTGTTTACTTGAATAGATATGGATGCCAAAGTCAAAGCAATGATCAAGCTTATTGAAGAAGATGCTGATTCCTTTGCAAGGAGGGCAGAGATGTATTACAAGAAACGTCCAGAGCTTATGAAACTGGTTGAGGAGTTCTACAGAGCATATCGTGCCTTGGCTGAAAGATATGATAATGCCACTGGGGTGCTCCGCCAGGCCCACCAGACGATGGCAGAAGCATTTCCAAGTCAAGTTCCCTTGGTGCAAACTGATGATTCACCTGCAAGTTCTGCTTCTGAAGCTGATCCACGTACACCTGAGATGTCACCACCTATACGTGCACTGTTTGACCCCGACGATCTGCAAAAGGATGCTCTGGGAGTCTCTTCACCTCATTTCCAATCTTCCAAGAGGAATGGGGCATTTACAGAAGAGTCTGATTCTGTAACAAGTAGAAAGGGTTTGAAACAGCTCAATGATTTGTTTGGGTCTGGAGGCCATGCAAAATATACAGAAGGAAGGGTGAGAAAGAACCTCAATTTTCATGATGCAGAGGAGAAAGATCAAAGTGCACAAAGGAATGAGAACCACAGTGTCCAGGACTTGTCCGAGTCTGAGAAGGTGGGTGAATTGAAGAAGGAAATTTTAATTTTAAAGGACGCCCTTGCCAAATTACAAGCTGAAAAGGAAGCTGGCCAAGTTCAGTACCAACAGAGTTTGGACAGATTATCTAAGCTGGAGTCAGAAGTCTCTTGTGCACAAGAGGATTCCAGAGGAATTAATGAACGTGCAAGCAAAGCCGAAGCTGAAATTCAGAATTTGAAGGAAGCCCTCACCAAGCTAGATGCTGAAAAGGAAGCTAGCCTTCTCCAGTACCATCAGTGTTTGGAAAGGATATCGAATCTAGAGAATGCTATTTCTCGTGCCCAAGAGGATGCTGGGGAACTTAATGAGCGAGCTACCAAAGCTGACACTGAAGCCCAAGCCCTAAAGCAAGACCTTTCTACAGTGGAAGCTGAAAAAGATGCTGCTCTTGATCAATACAAACAATCTCTGGAGATGATTTCAGATCTAGAGAGAGAATTATTTCATGCTGAAGAGGATGCCAGGAAGATTAAGGAGCGAGCTGATAAAGCTGAAAGTGAAGTTGAAACTCTGACGCAAGCTCTTGCCAAACTAACTGAAGAGAAGGAAGCTGCAGCTCTCCAATACCAGCAATGCTTGGAGACAATTTCAAGTCTAGAGCATAAGATTTCTTGTGTGCAGGAAGAGGCCCAAAGGCTTAATGCCGAGCTAGATAATGGAGTTGTGAAGTTAAAGAGTGCCGAAGAACGATGTCTTCTGTTGGAGAGATCAAATCAGTCTCTTCATTCTGAGTTGGAATCTACGGTGCTGAAGATGGGCACTCAAACTCAAGAACTTACAGAGAATCAGAAGGAATTGGGGAGACTCTGGACTTGCATTCAAGAAGAGCGCTTACGATTTGTGGAGGCTGAAACTGCCTTCCAAACTTTGCAGCATCTGCATTCTCAAGCTCAGGATGAACTTAGATCTCTGGCTTCGGAGCTACAGAACAGGGTTCAGGTTATAAGGGATATGGAAGCTCGTAATCAGAGTTTGCAGGATGAAGTCCTGAAGATTAAGGAGGATAACAAGAGCCTCAATGAACTCTATTTATCTTCAGCCATGTCAATAAAAGATATGCAAGATGAAATCTTTAGCTTAAGGGAATCAAAAGAGACACTTGAACAAGAGGTCGAACTCCGAGTGGACCAGAGAAATGCTCTTCAGCAAGAAATTTACTGTCTCAAAGAGGAACTGAATGAATTGAACAAGAAACACCAGGCTATGTTGGAGCAGGTGGAAGCAGTGGGCTTTAATCCTGTGTGCTTTGGATCATCAGTGAAGGAACTGCTGGATGAGAACTCAAATCTAAAAGAAACCTTCCAGAGAGAAAGAAGTGAGAAATTAGCTCTTCTGGAGAAGTTGGAAATCATGGACCAGCTTCTTGAGAAAAATGGCCTGTTGGAGAATTCCCTCTCAGATTTGAGTGCTGAGTTAGAAGGGGTTAGAGAGAATATAAAGGCATTGGAGGAATGCTGCCAGTCTCTTCTGGAAGAGAAATCTTCTCTTGTTACCGAGAAGGCTACTCTAGTATCTCAGTTACAGGAAACAACTAAAAATTTGGAGAAAGTCTCGGAGAAGAACGCCTATCTTGAGAATTCCCTTTTTGATGCTCATGATGAACTTGAAGGGTTGAAGGTGAAATCGAAAATCTTGGAGGATTCATGCCAGTTGCTTGGTGATGAGAAGTCTGGTCTTATCAATGAGAGAGATAATTTAGTTTATCAGCTGGAAATCACTCGACAAAGATTAGAAGACATGGAGAAAAGGTACATAGAATTAGAAGAGAAATATTCATTTCTGGAGAAAGAGAGAGAATCCACGCTTTGTAAAGTAGATGAGCTTTCGGCTTCCTTGGATGTAAAAGAACAAGAACATGCCAGTTTTACAGAATTGACTCAGACACGATTGGCTGATATGGAAACCCAGATCTGTCTCCTACGAGAAGACGCTATGATCAAGAAAAGAGAATTTGAAGAAGAGCTAGATAAAGCCATGGATTCTCAGATTGAGATCTTCGTCTTGCAGAGGTGTGTACAAGATCTGAAAGAAAAGAACTTCTCTCTGTTGATTGAATGTCAGAAACTCTTGGAGGCATCCAGAACATCAGAAAAACTGATTTCTGAATTAGAGCATGAGAATCTTGAACAACAGGTGGAAGTGAAATCCTTGCTTGATCAAACCAATAAACTGACATGGGGGATGCATCAGTTGGTGAAGGCTCTTGACATTGATCTGGACCATGGGTGTGAAGGCAAGATTGGGCGAGAACAAACATATCTGAGTCAAATACTAGGCAAACTTGAAGATACAAAATATTCCTTGTGTAAAACTGGGGATGAAAATCAGCAGCTGACTGTTGAGATTTCTGTTCTTGTCACACTTCTTGGGCAACTGAAATTAGAAGCAGCAAATCTTGAGATGGAAAGAAACATTCTTAACCAAGAGTTCAGGATCAGGACTGAGCAATTTTTGCTGTTGAAGAGTGAAGTCCATAAACTTCTTCAGATGAATGAAGAATTGTGTTTGAAAGTGAGGGAGGGAGGTCAAAAAGAGGAGGCATTAACCTCTCAGATAGAGAATCTATGTGGGAAGTTGTTGGATATACAAGGAGCTTTCAATAATTTACAGAAGGAGAATTCAAAGATGCTTGAAGAAAAAAGATCCTTGATGCAGGAGTTCTTAAACTTGGAGAAAAAGAATCATTCCCTGGAAGAGGAGAACTGGGTTTTCTTTGGTGAAACATTGTCCCTGACTAGCCTCTCTCTGATTTTCAAGAACTTTGTTGATGAGAAATTTGTTGAACTAAAGGAGCTTAATGAAGATCTAAACAAACTTCAAGTTGTCAATGGTGCCCTTGAGGAGAAGTTGAGAGTAATGGAAGCAACAGTAGAAGTAGTACAAATAGAAAATTCAAAGATGCTTGAAGAGAAAAGATCCTTGATGCAGGAGTTCTTAAACTTCGAGGAAAAGAATCATTCCCTGGAAGAGGAGAACTGGGTTTTCTTTGGTGAAACATTGTTCCTGACTAACCTCTCTCTGATTTTCAAGGACTTTGTTGATGAGAAATTTGTTGAACTAAAGGAGCTTAATGAAGATCTAGACAAACTTCAAGTTGTCAATGGTGCCCTTGAGGAGAAGTTGAGAGTAATGGAAGGAACATTAGAAGTAGTACAAATAGAAAATTCAAAGATGCTTGAAGAAAAAAGATCCTTGATGCAGGAGTCCTTAAACTTGGAGGAAAAGAATCATTCCCTGGAAGAGGAGAACTGGGTTTTCTTTGGTGAAACATTGTCCCTGACTAACCTCTCTCTGATTTTCAAGAACTTTGTTGATGAGAAGTTTGTTGAACTAAAGGAGCTTAATGAAGATCTAGACAAACTTCAAGTTGTCAATGGTGCCCTTGAGGAGAAGTTGAGAGTAATGGAAGGAACATTAGAAGTGGTACAAATAGAAAATTTGCATCTCAAAGGGACATTGCAGAAGTCAGAGGATGAGCTAAAAGCAGTGACCTTTGTTAGTGATCATTTGAAGAATGAAATTGCAAAAGGAAAGGATGTGTTGCATAAGAAGGAAATGGAACTTTCTGAAGCAGAACTGAAGCTCTGTGTCACAGAGAATGAGAAGTCAGAGTTGCATAAAATAGTGGAGGATCTGAAGAGGGAATATGATGGTGTTAAGATGGTTAGAGCAGACCAAGAAAAACAAATTTTCGGACTATCTGAAGACAAAATTCACTTGAGTAAGGAGAATGAGTGCCTTTGTGAAGAAAATCGGACATTGGAGGTTGAACTATACCAACTGCGTGAAGAACATGAAAAAAGTAAAATCAGAGAGGAAAATATTTGCTCTGAGCTGCAAAAGGGAAAGAATGAGATCTATCTATGGGAGACTGAGGCTGTTGCATTATTTGGTGAATTGCAGTACTGTACTGTATATCATGCTTTGTATGAAGAGAAGGTTCGTGAGCTTACTGAAGCATATGAGAAACTTAAAGATCAAGGTACTTCCAAAGATATGGATATTGAACTGCTGAAAGAAAGATTCAGCACTTTTGAAGGTGAAAATGGACGACTCAAAGCTCAGTTGGCTGCATATATTCCGGCCATCACTTCCCTGAGGGATTGTATATCATCTTTGGAGAATCAGTCCTGTTTGCATGCAGAGATTCAAAAAACTGGCATCAAGGACACTAAGGTAAAGTTCACTTATCTGAATATAAATACTTGTGCTATTCTGACTTGAGGTGTTCTGAACTTGTAGTGATATAATCTTTTAAAGCTTCAGTCAATCAACTAACAATTTTAAATGCATGCTACATGGGATTGGTGGGGTCAGTTCAGCATGATTTAATCTGTCACAAGACTTTATTCATGTATAAAACAATTTATATATTCGATTACTTATTCTCTCCATGTTCTTTGCGATATTCTCCTTCTCCCTTCAAGCTAATTCAACCTGTACCCGTAAGCTCTCACCAACTTTGCAAGTTAGAAAATTTGGTATTTTGTTTAACTTTTTTGGTTGAAGTCACTTGATCTTGTTCTGGGAGAAATTGTCTTTTATGTGCCTCTAGGCCACTAATAGCTATTACTGAACTCCACAAACCATTAATCTGACTCACTTGTTCGGCAGTTTGGCTTTTTTGAGCTGGATTTAGTTCCTTACAAGTTCCATAAGATACTTAATCTTCTGTTTTGTGGAATGAGTTTACATGGATATTTCAATATAAGTGAAACGGACATGCTATTTTGAACGAGTCAATTTTGATATAAGAGTTTCAAAGAAGGAAATTGGTTGTTTTTAAAATTCACCTGTGTCCAAGTATCCTAAAATTTCAATGTTGGGGAATCCAATATCCGGGCACACCCACAATCAACATGCATTTCCTATTCGATGTACAGTGGTTGATTGGTTGTGATACGTTTTTCAGATAATCAGCTATGCTACCAGTGAGTACTAACACAACATGAGTACTACCATAACTTTTGGGTGTTTATTGATTGTCCCATTTTTTTTATTTAATTTTATTTGCTTGCTTCCAGGATGCTGAATTGGCAAGTCCCAGTGAAGATCCAAGTGTCATGATGCCAAATGCATTTTCAGACTTGCAGGATTTGCAAACTAGGGTCAAAGCTATCGAAATGGCGATGATTGAGACTGAGAGGCTTGCAGTGCAGGAAAACTTAAATCTGAATGCCAAACTCGAGGCTTCGATGAGACAGATTGAAGAGTTAAAATCTGAAAGCAACTCACATCAAGAAAACACCAAGCCAATGTCTGAAATCTCTGAAGTGGAGAATGGACTTCGGACAAAAGATATTATGCTTGATCAGATATCTGAATGTTCATCCTATGGGATAAGTAGGAGAGAACATGGTGAGGCTAATAATCAGATGCTCGAGTTATGGGAAGCAGATCAGGATGGTAGCATCGATCTTACTGTTGGCAAAGCAAAGAAGATAGTCACTAAACCTACTGAGAAAGGTAATGAATACCACCAGATTGAAGAGATAAAGGAAAAGAATGATGCATATCCCACATCAGAAATGCTGGTTGAAAAGGAGTTGGGTGTGGATAAATTAGAGATATCCAAGAGATCTACAGAGCCTCATCAAGGAGTGAACAAGAAAAAGATTTTGGAAAGACTTGATTCTGATGTCCAGAAATTGACAAACCTTCAAATTACCGTGCAAGATTTGAAGAGGAAAGTGGAAATAACTGAGAAGAGTAAAATGCGAAAATCTGTTGTTGAATGTGATGCTGTGAAGGGGCAGCTGGAGGAGGCCGAGGAGGCTGTCCTCAAGTTGTTTGATCTCAATGGAAAATTGGTGAAGAATATCGAAGACAGTTCCTTCTTGTATGCTGGATTATCTGCCACAGAGTCGGAAGAAAGTGCGAGTGTTAGAAGAAAGAAAATTTCAGAACAGGCACGAAGATTGTCTGAAAGAATTGGGCGGTTGCAGTTGGAAGTACAGAAACTACAATTTGTTTTGCTGAAACTTGATGATGAAAAAGGAAGCAAAGGAGGGACTAGAATACAAGAAACAAAAAAAAGAGTTCTCCTTCGAGACTATCTCTATGGTGGGATAAGAACTGGCTACAGGCGAAAGAAAGCAACCTTCTGCGCATGTGTCCAGCCTCCAACGAAAGGAGACTGAGGTATTTACATTTGCATCAGCATATATCAGTAGAGAGTTTATATTGAATAGACACTTTTTGTTTGTCTGTAAATTTTTCATTGCTAGAGATGATTTCAGAGTTACATGTGTTCCCTTGGTTTACATAAAGAGAAACTTGTCTTGTTTAGTTTCAAGAAACTTCTGTACATGTCAGGCCCCATTGAATCAAAATAAGCTATTTTCAGAAAGCTTGCTTCCTTTATTCTTCATAATAACTCAGATCTTGCTGGGAAACCAAACTTCTCTTTCCTTCACCATAAATTGTATTTTCTTCCTTTTGAAGAATTCTTCAGTGGTACATTACTGTTGTCACTTAGCATCCAGTTGTGAAATTCAGTGTTGGTTAGAAATCAAATTCATTTTTATCTTGGTGAATTTTGGGAACTTCCCTGTTGAGTTCATGTTTTTTAGCAAATCATAATTTGGGGAAAAATAATACCCATTCTCGCAAGTGCTGTTGACACTGTAGATGGGATCAAACCTTTCAAGTCTGCAACTCCCATGTCCTAAAGGAGGAGGAGCTTGCTTCTGCCTCACCTTTGTCTTCAGTTGCTAAGAAGAGACTCAAAAAATAAACACCGACACACTTATGCAAGAAAATTCAGGAAATCAAAGACAATTCCACTTGGAGCTGCCCAGACTTGTGTATTTATTTTTGTTTTAGTTTTGTATTCATGTTTTACAATAATTATAAAGTTGATCTTAATTGTTTGCCACCTCAAATTTTTTCCACCTCTTCAGTGTGAATGAGTCACTTCATTTTTCTCTCCTCCTCCTCCTCTCTCTCTCTCTCTCTCTCTCTCTCTCTCTCTCTCTCTCCCTCCCTAGAGTAGTGAATTCCTAACTCCATCATTGCAAGGAATATATGTAAATACTGGAGATATCAAAAGAGACGCACCAAAGGCTGGCCGTGAAGGAGAAGAGGGACCTCCGTCTTAAAATTGACTCATTGTGTCTGGGGTCAGGGAAGCCTCTGTTGGCTGTTGTCTCTTCGACTGTTTTGCTGCTTAATGAAGTGAAGCTACCTTTGGCACATTTTGACAGTCCTATTAGAGACTCAGGATCGAATCTTAGCTTTGTGGATTAAAAGATAGAGTAATGACAGGATCGAATCTTAGCATTGTGGATTAAAAGATAGAGTAATGATAGGATCGAATCTTAGCTTTTGTGGATTAAAAGATAGAGTAATGATAGGAATCTTAGCTTTTGTGGATTAAAAGATAAGAGTAATGATAGGTACGGTCACCGAATTGGAAATCAAATCACTCTCGTTCTTTAGATAACGCAATTGAGATCTAAACATTTATTACCCTTTCACAATCTAGTGGATAGACAACTTATTGAACTATTCATTCACTGAGATACATGAAAAGGGGAAAGGGTTAACCCAATTGTGTTGGCCATCATTTCCATTGGACTCGAAAGATTATAAAACAAAAAATGGAGAACCTAACCGGTGGTGGTGATAAGTTTATTCTATATTCTGCATTGTGGTTTTAATGGGATTTTCATATAAACATCACAAGGACTAGGGAAGCCACAATAAGAGCCAACAAATTTTCATTAGAAAGTCAAAATAGTATTTGATTTTTACTCCACGTATATGACATATATTCTACAAATTGCTTGATGTTGGAAGACAAAAAAGAATCTCCAACTTTAATTTACGCATTAAATGACTAAAATCCACACATTTTCTCCTTTCGTTCTAATGAATCGCATCGCATGTGTTGCATCCTAATTGATGTGAATGCGTGCAATTTTAATTGAACCCAGATGAATATATATATATGGGGTTCATTGGTGGCTCAGACATTGTTGCTCCATGTCTCTGAATCATTAATATTTGTGACGTTCTTCAGTTTGGATGTGTGAAGCATGAAGTTGCATGCTCCAACGGCCTCTCCTACTGTTAGATAGATCCATTGCTGACCTATCACCTCGATGAACTTGGACTTGTTTAGCTTCTTCATCACCTCTCCTCCAGGATTGGCCAGTACGAGCTACATAGGGAAAAAAAAAAAAAATCAATAAAACCATAAACAACCAAAGGAGGTCTTGGATTTAGGGTTTTTGTGCTTGCCAAAGCTAGATATATAATGTACCTTGAGCTCCCTTCTATCAACACTCTTCTTGACCTCCTCGAGCATGCTAATCCCGCTCGTGTCAATGTTACCAACAGCTGCCAACCAAAGATTTATCTCAAATGAGAGTTGGAATTTCGAACTTTTTATAAGTAGAATTTATTAAGAATAATTAATTCCATGTCGATCCATCCATCACTTACCGCCCATATCAAGTATAACATACTGTAAGCTGGCTTCTCCAGAAGACTTTAATCTGTCTTCCTCTTCATTTATCCACCTCGATATTCTAAGAACAAGATTAGTTTCCACGGTGAGATCACATGAGACTTACTCACACACTATTATATCTTATATATATATATAGCTTGATGTACTTGTTAAATATTAGTTAATTTAGTCTCCAATGTGAGTAGTACCTTTCTCTTAAATAGCTAGCATTGGCAAAGTAAATAGGGGCATCGATCTTCAGTATGAGAATTCCTGGAACATTGTTTGCATTTGGGTACTGATCGACACTTCTGTAGATCATAGAATCTGGGATGTTACCCTGAACCAAGGTCCTTGGCCTTGCCACAAACAGAAGTACCCTTAGCAAAGACAATGCAACCTGCATATTGACACACACACACACACACACACACACATATATATATATATATAATTAGCTGTTGAAGTAACAAAACAGAACTAATCCTGAATTAATTGCAATTGGGGTTAGAATGGTACATACTGCTACGACTAAGCCAATCTCGACGCTGCAAAAGACAACACCAATGTAGGCACTCATGCACACTAGGCAGTCGAACTTGTCAACGTGCCAAAGATGGATTGCTTCTTCGTAGTTTATAAGGCCCAGCATTGCAGCGATGATTATGGATGAAAGAACCACAAGGGGAGTGTAATGGAAGAGTGGTGTTAGGAATAACAATGTGAACATGACTGCCACTGCCATTACTATGTTAGAAGCTGCTGTCTTGCATCCAGCATTGAAGTTCACTGCTGATCTTGAAAATGGCCCTGCATTTCATTTTATCCCCAAATTACTTAGAAGCAAATAAATAAATTTCGCAGTTCAATATTCAATGCATCCACTTTCTATCTCAATTAATTACAGATATGTCACATTAATTATTTTTGGCTTCTGGAATATATATATATATATATATATATATATATATATATTGTTTTTTTAATCTTTGACAAGAACACAGAATGGACTGTTGATGATTTATGATACCTGTGGTTAGATAGCAAGAAGTGCAAGAGCCAGCAATGTTCATCACCCCGAAAGCAATCATCTCTTTATTACCATCAATATGGTAATTCTTGAACATGGCAAAGCTTCTTCCGACAGCTATACCTTCCTGTGTTACATAACCCAAAACTTTACCTATTAGAGATAGCCAAACCAAATTCTAAGTATGGCCTCGTAAGAATAAATAAATAAATAAATAAGGGTATGACCTCCAAAACAATATTATGATTTGATTTTTTTTAGATGAAAAAATTCAAAACAATATTATTATACATACCAAGGAATATAGAACAGAGTACATGAAGTTCTTTTTAGAGTATGAGTACATTATCACCTCCAAAACAAAAAAATATACTAAGCACTAAATATAAAATTTTCATAGTTTGTTCAAACCTATAGTTTTGTGTGAAATGAGAATACTTATCTTGATGATCTAATACAAGTTTATTACTTTTTCTAATAGTTTTTATCTATATTTAATAAAAAAAGAGACAAATCTTTAAAATGGAGTATAATTCAATTGGTTTGCTAATTTTTTTCAATGAAATATTATACATATATATAATAAATACATAGTACCCGCCTACTTCCCATTCTTAACATGTCACGTGCAGTTCTTTTTATAAAATTCACCCAACCACCAACACTCGGTGACATGGGTACCCAAGTATCTAGTTAAAGTACTAGTGGTACTTTGATATATTCATTAAAAATTGGTAGCATCCACATCAAAAATATATAAATATGGTTGCACAATTAACATTATACTTATTTATTTACATTTATGTGATATAACTTTCTTTTTTAGCAAAGCAAACATTACGTGTATATATATATATATATTTATATGGTGGAGGTTTGCTTACAGCAAGAGCGATGACACCCGTGACTATGCCAGTTTTGATAGCTAGTGTCAGGTATTGTGATCCAAATCCGAGATCCATTATTGACAGAGGATTCAACCCCTTCTTCAAATCTCCTATCTGTGAATATAAATATTGATAAAAGAATACAGTATCAGAACTGTTATCATTTGTATATATAAGATATACAGCAAATTAACAATCAAACTTCCAAAAACAACAAAAATATAAAGCAATCAAGATGTGGACCCGTCCAAACGGGTACACATGGGCAGGATAGCCTGGCCCAATACAGTACATAACTTTTGGGGCCCAAATGCCTGTGCAGGCCTATATTATTGGATTATCTTAGAGAAGTGCATTATCTGTGAGTGTGGTTATGGAATATACAGTATATATTTATGTTATACAGTATTATATTGTAGAGTATGATATATATAGATATATATATATATATATATATATATAGAGAGAGAGAGAGAGAGAGAGAGAGAGAGGTCATTGTCATCAGGTCATGGGAGTGCTCACCACTTCAACACCGTGTTTCTCAGCGTGGGTGAGATAAACGAGAACACTTCCGAGGATAACAGACGTCAAAGGAGCCATTGCTGATATCCAAAACAGATTTGGTCGTCTTTTGCTCTATGTACATATATGTCATCAAACATTAACAATCAATTAATTTTACTACAATAACTCATGAAACA
This sequence comes from Cornus controversa, assembly GCA_026545225.1. NCBI lineage: Eukaryota > Viridiplantae > Streptophyta > Magnoliopsida > Cornales > Cornaceae > Cornus > Cornus controversa. The sequence continues at coordinate 63,569,851 of CM048850.1, read as the reverse complement.
ATTTACCTACCAAAAACATAATTAACATAATGAAACTATTAAAAATAGGCCATAAATTCATAGGGTCCACCACATGCTATGCACGTGACTCAAAAAAAAAAAAGAAAAAAGAAAAGCAAAGTACCCAGTTACCCTTTGAAGAATTAAATTTGGCCAACTTTTACTGTCATGCTTTGCTAAATTTTGAGTGGGTGTAGGTACTGATGAAAATTATATTTAGCACAATTAAGAAGTTAAAAAGGGCAGCGCTTTTTTAAGTATAAAATTAATTTTTTATTTTATTTTATTTTATATATGCTTTTTACAAAAAGGAGATCAGGTTCTTCGACTCACATACGAGGACTTTTCGAGTGCATGAGACATAACCCAAAATAATAATAATAAAGAAAAAAATAAAAAAGAAAGAAAGTTGAGTAGTATCTTTTTGGGTTTGACTTGTGGCGTCTATTACATTGGGCAGGAACAAGTGGATGGGTGAGAGGATAATTTTTAGGTAATTCAGTCACTTACTGATTAATACTCCAATAAGTTTTGAATTAGAACATATACATATAGATGGTACTTACAAAATATCTGGCAAGGAGGAGGTAGAAAAGGAAACAACATCCCAGCACAGCACTTTCCCATCTCCACTGTAATGATTTATACGCAAGTTAGTCAAGAGAACAATGTAAGCAGCCAAGTATGAAAAATAAGAATAACTAAAAACAAAAGAATCCGAGCCCATCTAAAATGAAAAATTAAATAATTATCCTTGATTTCATTTTGGTCATTATAGTGATTAAATAAGGCAGGAGAGAGGGAGATATATATATATATATATATATATATATATATATATATATATACCTCATGTGTTTGGCTGAAGACAGAACGCATGACAGATATAATATCAGTTCCATGGGTAAAATGTTCAAGCCCTAGAATTCCTTTCAGCTGTTGGAGACACACCACAGTCGCTGCTCCTGCCATGAAACCTACTATCGTTGCATGTGACAGAAAATCCACTATAAACCCTAGCCTGTAATTATATAACAAATACGTCAATTTTTAATTATAAGAATAAACATATTTCAATTCTGAAAAACACTAATTTAATTTTTTAAAAAAATTGTTTATTCTTTGGCCTTAATCAGAGCTACACTTGATCAATCACAACGTTCCCACAAATTTCGCAAAAAGCATTTCTCGTTATTATAACCATGCAAAAGGACAACTTACTGTAAAGCTTATATATATATATATATATATATATATATATATATATATATATATATATATATAGGACAAAAGTGGTGTATATAGAGATGAAATTTTGCAGTAGAGAACTAGAGAGAAAGAGAGAGAGAGAGGACAAATTGAAAATGTTCAGTTAATCCTTTTCCTGTCATGTTAATTAGCGCCTATTCAACAGAAACAAAGTGGCTTAACTTGGTAGTTGCTGGCATTTTGAATGAGCCTTCAACTAATTATTGATATTTTTGGATAGCTTGCATTTATTTCAAGAGACATATATTCCATTGATCCATTATAAATCTACGGTTACTACAAAAAAAAAAAAACAGAATGATTTATAATAAGAAGCGTTAACTATTTCTTGTTCTCTTTCCACTGTTCCATAAATATTTATGATTTTATGTAGGACTGATACCAACCTTAGGATGCCTAAAGCCGCTTGAAACACTCCGGCGAAGAACGTGGCCGTGAAAGCGAGATGAAGATAAAGCGTTGGATTCTCACTGGCATCAACTTCACTCCCCAACATAGAAGCCGTTAGAAGTGACGCAACAGCCACAGTCCCCACTGCCAAATCTCTCGAACTACCCATCATTGCATAAACCAAAGGCGGTACAAAGCTCGAATCTGCACAAATATTCAAAAACCCATTAATTATCAACCAATTTTTAGCTCAGCTAGGTAAGCTATTTTTTTTAAAAAAATTCATTTCTAACACTCACATAGGCCGAGAATGGGTGGCAGGTTGGCTAGTTTGGCATAACTGATGCCCTGAGGGACTGCAAGACTAGCTATGGTGATGCCGGCGATGAGGTCGGCTTTCAAGAAGTCGAGGGTGTAACGCGAACCCCATTCGAAGATGGGGAAGATGTACTGAACGCCTAGCTTGAACTTTCTTGAGGGTGGTTGGTTCTTGAATTGGCGGAGAGGATCATCAGGAAAGAGAGTCTCTTTGAAAGTGGACTTGAGTGACTTGATGAAAGGTTGCGGTGGTGGGATGGCCACTCGGTGAGCACACTCGACGTTGGTTGGAGGGTATACGTAGTCGGCGTTACCCATTCCTGTGCTGAATTATGCAGGTGGATGGATAGCTTCTTTTGTGCTCAAGAACGTGATGGAGTTTGTTAGAGAGAGATGTCGCTTTGCTACTCAGCCAAAAATAAATACATAAAAAAAAGGAGAGATGACGGTTTCCTAGATAATAATAATAATTGGAGTTATATGTATATATATATATGTATATGTATATATAGAGTGAAATAAATGAGGTTGATTGGGTTTGCTATGGAAATGTGGTGCTGTGGAAGTAGTGATAATATTGGTGGTTCTGCTGAATTTCAGCTGTGAGAGAGAGAGAGAGAGATGATCGAGTTTGGAAGGTTTGGAGATGGGGTGAGAGAGGACCACCGGGGGATTTATATAGAGGAAGAAGAGCGGTGTTCTTTCGGTGCGGTTAGGGACCCACTTGGGTGGGTTGTACTGTAGAGTGCCACGTAGATGGTGTTCAAAGTTTCAGTGCTGCCCCAACTTTGGGTGCGTCTTTTGGTATATCCAAAGAGAAGAGGAAGCAAAGTGCTGGTTGCTCACGGATTAAGGCAGTTATAATTCCACCGTGGCAAGCCCTAATTACGTGGTGGGACATCATTGGCTAACTACTGATGCAGAAAACTTTAAAGTTGACACGATAGTGATAGAGAAAATTAATTTTTTTAAAGACTTAGAAGTATCGACTATGTAATAGTCAATCAATACTTATTAGTATTTTCTTCAATAATAAAAAAATAATAATTCTTTATTAGTCATTATTAAGAGGAATATTACATTGTCGGAGTACTAATAATTTTTTAGTGATCGGGTGTGATGTTTATTCTTTAATCTTATGTGATCTCTCATTATGAAATTGAAAATTATACTGTATATTATACTGAAAATGGCATGCATGTGTTACTATCTTAGCTGGTGCCAAGAATCAAGATCAAATTCTAAGAAACTCACTATATTTTACAAATTTTGCAAATTTTTCGAATTCATTTGGTTATTCAAAATTTCAATAAAGTACTGATAAATAAAAAGTAAAAAAAATATATGTATTATTGAAACTATATACATTTAGTTTGAAATAAAATTACTCATAACGTGTGGCTTCAATAATGTTCGTCCGTAATATTATTTAGAAAGAAATCAAAACTTTATACATTTTACTATTTTGTTTATTAAGATTTTACTTTAACTTGTAAAGTAAAGGTGTCACATGATGTCATCAAAGAATAAATCATTCAATTCCAACATAATCTTAACCTTATTTTATATGAATAATATATAATTATATACATTTAAACTTCTTGCATTTCAGTTTGTTCGAATTTGTAAAACATTTATCCAAATTTCTTCTAAATTACACTGAGATGGCCGGTAAGATTTTGATGCCGGGCTCAGGTTGTACGGGTTAAGCTCACTCAAATTCCACCCCTAATTTATAAAGATGAGGAAGAATATATATAACAAATGCATATACGGAGGGACTATTAATTTACGTGCACAAATTGGAAATGCATTCCTAATTTGTATTACTAATCCGTTGAATGGTTTTTAGTTTCACACCTAATAATGCCAACCATCTTGATATTTAATCAAAGGAAATCAATTAATGATTAAGTTGACCATTCAAGTAAATGATTTTGTGATCAACTTTACATCTCCTAAATATGTATATATAACTTGTTATTTTTGAATTGCTTTAGTTCAAACAATTCAAACTCACATTTTCAAGATATTTAATATATACTACTTTTTTTGGATTCCAAGATACTGTTATTATTTTTTATATTTTTTTCCTTATTCATTTTTTCTATTGAAAAATGGAAAAGCAGCAGCGGTGAGACTTGTAATTCACCATTGGATTTTAGATATCATATGATTTTAAAAGCCAAAATTACACCAATTGAAATTCACATGAAATATTGGTTGTTGCTAAATTAATCTTATTATCTAGGGTTCTGATTATCTTAGTCAAATGATCATAATTTCAGTCAAAATAAATAATTAATAAATAAATAAAAGGAAGCAAAAAAATACATTATAAACACGTTGAGGTTGACAGTTGACCAGAAGAAATAAAATTTTATTTTGTATCTTAATTTGTTCAGCCATAAATAAGATATTTGGGTAAAATTAGACAGTTAGAGATGCTTTCTGGAAAGGTAGTGTTGCCCTTGGAGTAAAAATCAAAATAGGTTTGACGGGACCATGCTGATCTGGAAATTATAAGGACTAGCACTAACAGTGGAGCACCTGGTTTTGGTGTCGAAAGACCACAAAGATCATGACACGTGTTGACATTGGATGATGAAATGTCAGAGTTGTCCTCATTTACTTGTTGATTTTCTTCTGCTGAACCGCAACCTCATTTTCTTCGATGTTTCTCAAGTGGTCAGCTCGACCCGACTCACTTTAAAGACAATGTCGCATTCATGTTTAATACGTACAGTAACTGTTGATACGCCTGATTGCAGGAATATATAGTTGTATAGATCAAATTTATTATTGTTGTTTGACCAGCTCAAAGGATCATCAACTTAGTTGTCCTATTTTAGGCTATTAATAATACCAATATATATATAACATGGATAGAATAAGTGGAAAAATAAATGTAATTAATATATTTACGTTTTTATGATATTTGCATGATTGGTATGAAACTCTGGGGTGAACGAGTTACAATAGTCAAAAGAATTATTGGATCAAATAATTTTAGTGGACTTCATGTATTGCTTAATCAATGTGTTTACGAATTTTATATAAGATTAATTTAGTGGAAGATAAATTAAAGCATCATCAAAAAGGAGCTAGCTAGCCAGAGGAGTCGAAGCAACGCGGAAGTTTGATTGACTTTTTATGCATCAATTAAGAAAAAAAAATTGTTGTCTTAGGCTGTATCACGGGCACAAGCTTGGATGTTTGAATATATATATATATATATATCTTCCCATAGTCTCATGACAATTAGAATATTTAATCGATCGATCAGAAGGCTAAAAGACGTTTTGTTGTTGAATAAAAGGGATCTTAGTAGGGTTATCATTGTTATTTGTAGGACTCGATCATTATCTATTTATGGGATATTATATATTTATATTCATGAACAATTGAGGTGATTTAGCAACTGAAAAACTAAGAGAAACTAAAGAAAGTGTGAATTGTGTCTAATGTTATTTGATTAACTTAAAAAAAAAAAAAAAGCACGTGTTACTCAAAGTGGAATAAGGGATATTCACAACATTATGACTTATGAGAAAGGAGTAAAGTTTGATTTAATTTTGATAATTGAATTATGTACGTGGTCAAACGCGTTAACAATATTTAAAGTGGGAAATTCTCCGACATATTTAATAAGTGGGGGGTTTTTGATTGATAAACACGTGAATCTGGTGCCTATATATATACTGTATATAAGTTGGTTGACTATATATACTTGTACCGAGTAGAAGGGAAAGCTAATACTAATAAAATCATAGTGCTCTCTTCCTTTAAATGATCATTCTGCACGCGATTACAAGAAAATGTCATTGCTTACTACGGAGTGAATAACATTACAACGTAAGAGCCCATAAGCATAAAGGTGAAAAGTCTCATAATTGGTCAGTGATGATGGCTCAAGGAAATATAGCGATCATATATATATATATATATATATATATATATATGCATACATCAGTGTATGCGTGTAACTGTGTAAAGTGTTTATTTATTATTGACCTAAATAAGAAGTTTTTTTGGGGGTTCCCTGTGATTCTTTCCAGCACATGGTGAAATGCAACACAATTAAGTTCGAAAGTCTCAAGAGTTTTGGTTTGACATTGTCTGGGGCTTTAAGAATAGAGAAAATTTGATTTTTGTCTAGTTATGGAATAATACTACAAATATATCAAATATAAAAAATTATTGTAACATTTTTCAACTTAATAAAATGTAATAACAAATATGTCAACTTTCATTGTTCATTTATAGTATTGACTAAACTACCCCTCATCAGCTATCCTCCTCTCATTCCCACCACCGTTGTCACCACCTCCTCCGTCGCCACCCCTACAATCATCACCACAGTCCCCACCACCACTAATGCCCCAGTTACTATTCATCTTCTTCACAAAAATCCTAAATGTCTTAATGCTCTAATGAAACCGCTGTTCATCTTTTTCTTCACCACTTTTGTAGAAGACTAACCCAACTACCACCATTCGCCGCCAACACCACGATAGACAACCAAACAAAGCCTATACCCATACCCTCAACATTCACCTAAACCCATATTCACAGAGAGAGAGAATGTGTTTGAGGTTCATAGATCTGGCCATGGGTTGGATCGATGATGGATCAGGAGTGCGTAGCCAATAAGAAGACTATTCGTTGCATACTACATAACCACCAGTGGCAGCGCTGCCACGACCACCACCACCATGTAGATGCACAGAGAGAGAATCAAACTCGAAGATCATCAATTTTTTGATCTCGCCGACGATTTCAGGTGCGACTTCCTTCATGTCGTTGTTGACCGGTGACACCAAAGGAAAGCAGCCTTCGTCCTCATTGGCGTTCCAGATCACAAACCTGCCCCAGGTCTCGTTCACAGGGAAGCCCCTGTTGTCTTCTTCGTCGCTAAAGAGGATGTGCAGTTTGTCGAAAAACGCCGCCTCCAACAAGTGCTGTGGTTCTTTTGGTCGATGCCATTGCTCCAAGAGGAGGTCAGTACTCAGTCCCCTCTGTCACATATACATGGAGGTGGTAGTTGTAGGAGTGAGATAATTATGTAATATCATAAAAAGGTGTTGGTGGCATTTTGGACCAAAATAGTACATATTCATGTATTTGTAATTATTTTTGTTAAGTTGATAAATATTGTAATAATTTTTAATATTTGATATATTTGTAGTATTGACTCCATATCTCGACAAAAATTGTATTTCCCCTTAAGAACAGATATCATTATCAGTTTTGATGATCCTTTTGTTAGTGTTACATGTATAGTTGGGCATGATTCAAGAATTCCAGAGATGCATGGTTCCAAACACTTTGTCCGCACGTGCACACATTGACCTACGTTCATTTTGAAGGGTCCTTTTAAACAGTGTTCTATTAGTGAAGGTTAACGTATTGTCACAGGTTGGAAAAAAAAAAAACGTACTGTGACAGCACACATGTATGAAAACATGTCTCTATCAAGAAGACATTATTGGGGACAAGTAATAAGTCTGTGGTCGAAGTACAATGCCAAGTTGACTAGCGAATGAAAAATCCAAATGAAACAGAGTTGCAAAAATACATACTAGCTAGCCGATCCAAATTTATTCAGTCAAATCTAATCCTCAATCAATATATATCCGGGGTGTGGGTGAGTAATGACAAGGAATTCAATCAAACTATTAAGAAAATGATTTTTTTATGTGAGTAGGGTGATGAGTTATAACATGTGATATTACTAGGGGTGGCAAATTGGGTGCCAACCTGCCAACCCGTCCAGTTAAAAATGGATACGGATGACTTATTTTCTTATACGGGTCATAAACGGATTAGATAAATATAAATCAATTAATTAGCGGGTTAGATGGGTTGAATATGGGTACCCATATTCATCCCATCTTCCACCCATAAAACAAAATGTGAATTAAAGTTTCTCTCTTCTATCCAACTTCTCTCTCTCTTTGATCTCACTTCTCTCTCTCTTTCCTTTCTCTCTCTTCAATCCCACCTCTCTCTCTCTCTTCCCTTTCTCTCTCTTCGATCCACCTCTCTCTCTCTCTTCCCCTTTCTCTCTTCATACTTGGTCAATATATATTTATTTTTTTTAAAATATTTTAGTAAGAATTCAATTTTTTTAAAAACAATCTTTTTCCTTTTTAGTAATTATTGTTGGATTTTACCATTGTAATTTCTTAATTAAAAATAAGAAGAATATATAATTTAGACACAAACTTTATAGTGCAACAACAATTTTCATTGGAGCATTGTCTATATATATATATATATATATATATATATATATTCATCATTCTTTAGATTTTTTTTATTAATTCCAAAAAAAAAATGACTTATCAAAAGGTCACATATTTTATTTTCTCAACGGTATTTTTATTTTTATTGATTAGTTCCAAAAGACTCAGACTCATCCAAAAGTCACATTCTCTCCCCCTATGCACAGAGTTCATTTTGTATTAAAAAACAAGAATAATTGAATTTCAAAAGTCACCTTTCTCTATCTACAGAGTCCATTGTTGTGTTTGAGTACCTTTCTCAATGTTTTAATTTTAATTATATTTCATATGATTCTGTGATTTGGTAGGTCATTTTTAAAATTGCCCAATTATGAAGATATAATTGAGTTAGTGTTGAAGACCTTTTTCAATTGAAATACTTATTATAATTGTTTGCTTATGTTTTGGTGTTTTTTAAAAAAAATTTATGCTGACTAAGTTACTCGAGACTCTATACTCTTTTTTCTCTTTTGCTATAGATTCATAAATGTAATTAAACACTAGATTGCAATTAAATTCTTATATTTTTTTATGCAATCAACTCTTGGATAAAATTTTTTTGCTAACACTCAAAAATAAACAAACCATATAAATAATATCAGTATGATTAGCAAATTATAGTTTTTTTGTTTGGTTATAGACCTTGTGCATTCTATTTTTGTGTTTGACGCCTACCTACTGTCGTGTCTAGTCGGGTCAAATATGGGTTGACGGGTTGACCCGACCCATATTCAACCAGCCCATATTTGACCCGCAACAAACGGGTTGAATATGGATCACAACCCATATTCAACCCGCCCATATTTGATCCGGCCCAAACTCGTCCAACCCGTCCAATTTGCCACCCCTAGATATTACTATGAAATTATAAGGTGAAATTCATCATTTTACTCTCATAAAATTAAAATTAGATTAGTCCGACTCGATCTCTAAACCATTATTCTTATTTTGGATTCAAAATTGGACTTCTGCTTGAGTAATTGCAATAGAATCAGATTAGAAATTAGTCTTTAACTTAACTAAATAATATCTTGTCCGAAATACTCAAATTTCAATTATATATTCAATTCTAGTTTTAAATTAGCAACTTGATTTTATCAAGAAGGGGGAATAAGTATAAGCACTAGAACTCAGATACACATAGAAGAAGGTATTCAAGTGCAAGGGAAATACTGGGAGGCTTGCATTTTGTCTAAATCGGAAAAGAGAATGTCGGTTTTGAAGTTTCTGTTATATATCATAAACCACGACAAAGCAAAAAAATAATCAAGATGGCAAAAAATTTCACCATTAGAAGAATGGAGTTGTTGAAGTCTCTCAAATCCTAATCTCCAAATACCATATTTTAATCTCTCACTCTCTCTTTCGGAATTTTCTATGTTGCATAAACAATACAAATTTTAATATCCTTATTTATATATATATATACCGAGTTACAATAAACTAGTTAAAAATACACCAGGACAAGAAAAAAAAAAAAAGTCAAAAAAATACCGTTTTACGCTTTCAATTTCATATGAAGCAGAAATAATGTTTTTGTTGTCGTATGATTTATTCCAAAGGGAAAATGTTTGGCGACTAGCACAATGTTTGATAGTAATGGAAATTGTTTGAATAATTGTAAAAAAAAAAATAATAATATTTACATTATATTAGTTTTTTCACATATATAAATTCTTGCTACAATACCAAAAACAAGGTAAAACATTTTTTTTTCACAAAGGCTGTTACCGAAAATGCCCCAAAGAGGAATCTTTTGAAAGCCACTGTTCATAGCACTGTCAACAACAAAAGGGTTAGAGGTTGACTTGCAGGGCACGACATTTATGATATAATATTCACAGAACAACCTTTTGGGCTATCAATTTATTATTATGAACGAGACAACTGAGAAAAATGGGAGCCATACACAGCTGGTGGTACAACAATTTTAGGTATTCGATGTCTTAATGATCATTAATCAAACAAGTGTTGGTAGGTAAATACTGGAAGTATTAGAAGTGCACATTGATGCTCTTCGATATTTGGAAGTCCCATCCAGCTAAACTGTAAGAGAATTTTAAAATTTAAGGAGAGGCTTTTGCATAATTTTATAAAATTATTGGTATAAATATAAAAATTAAGTGGGGATGTTCCGGCTCCATGCCCGTCCATCAGTACGGGTCTCTAACACCTTTAATTAATGAATCAAACTAAGAACACGTGGTAATGCAACCCGAATTTGAAAATAATCACTTGGTACATATAATACCATAAGTTAAATCGCAGTATGTTCTGCTAATGGGAGTTTTTTGGGTAAAATATTCATTAAAATGGTAAATTTTAACTACTTGAAGAGACAATATGATCATTAAGATTGGTGTGTGTTTCCATGGGCTAAAAAGGTATGTTTATTTGCATTATTGGTTGACTTCCATGAAATATTTGAAGCACTTGAAAGACATCATAAGTGAGTTCTCCATTTGTAAAAGGAAAAATATTTGAAAGACAGAGAATCAAGTAATGGGCTATCTATATACATAAGGTGTGTATGCAGTGACCAATGTCTGCCTTGGAACACTGATCGATCTAATGGTCCAAAAGACATACTACCAAAATTCTTGGGACATTGCCACTGTTTTGCTGACCCATTGGCTCTATAATTGAGTTATGAGCAGAGCATGTGAAATATGGTCCCCAATTCTAATGTGATAATACTGTTAAACCATCACATATATAACTATTGACTTAAAAAAGGATTGGTTTGTTGGAGATTATTGGGATTGTGTGACATTGAATCTAACCAAGGGAGCGCATTCACATGAGATTCTATTACAATTAATTTAATAATGAAACACAAATATTTCTTAAACATCAAGATATATTGTCGCTGTTCACCAAGTTGCTATTTTCACGGATAAGAGAGAATAATTCAGTATAATGGACTCATAATATATTACACAGGAATTTAGGACACAAACACACATTTGGAAAAGAGCTCTGTGATTGTGATTGTGATATATATATATATATATATATATATATATATATAACAACCCAATTGACACCAATAATCTAGCTTTTAGGTACTTTTAAAGTCAAAGGCTCATTTTTTATAAGATGAGGAATAGAAATTTGTTTTCAGCATGCCTCTTTGCCAACACATTAAATTATGCGTGTATAATGAAAATGCAGTCACACCTATTGAGATTCCTCATGTATACATTCTGGTTCTAAATTGGACCCAATTAACTTCAAATGCCAATTCTTCAACTCTTTAATACTCTAGACTATATATCATGGTGACAATCCCAGCGTGCTATTGTTTTCTTAGCTATTAGATTCATAATATGTTTGGTAGAATAGAAAAGAAGAGAAGCCCATTAGTAATGAGAGAGAATAAAAAAAAGGAAAGGAAATGATAGTATTAAACTTTTATCGTGTTTGGTTGATTAATAAATGAAAAGAAAGGATATGATAGTTAACATATTTAAGAAAATAAAGGTAGGTTGTTTAAAATAAATTTTTTAACTTTTATCAAAATAAGGGTAAAGTTAGTATTAACAAAATTTCATTAAAAATGCTAACATTTTCTTTCCTTTCCTTTTCTCTTCTCTCATTTTTGGAAAGATAACTAAAATTACTATTCATTCTTAAGTTATCTCTCGAAATCCTTCCATTTCCTTTCTTTCCAATTAAAAAATTTATACCAAAAACAAAAAAATATATCCCTTCATTTCTTTCCAACCAACCAACTGGAGGGGAAGGAAATATATATCCCTCCAATTCTCTCAATTTTAACAGTGATATCATGTTAATTTTTTATTTTTTGGCAAAGGTAAAATTCATTAACGAAAAAGAGAGAGCATATATACAACTACAAGGCCTGGCCCAAGAAAGCCAGCAAGAGGGCCAAAACATGATGTTATAGTTGCTCTAAATGATTTGCCAGGTTTCCTATCTCCACATATCAAAGAAATTATTACAACTACTCCTAATAAATTACAGAAGTAGGACACACATACATAACACCTAAACAACACAAAAATCCAAAGATGTGACAATAATTGGCACAAAATCTATTGGATGCCTTGTTTCATTCTCAATTGTGTCAATGAATCACACAAGCCATCTATTTCTCGACTCTCAGCCAATAACGTGAAAACTTTTACTATAGTTCTATAACCATGCATGACATGTACGTGCTCTATATTGGATAATCAATACAAATTACTTTCACCAAAACTAAACATACTGTAAAACTGTTTATATATATATATATATATATATATATGTTTCTAGCTAGCAGGTATATGACAAAAAGGTCGGAGATAGAAAGAGGTCCACGAAAGGGAATTAATTGACATGAAATGAGAAGAGACGTGTGGAATGACCACGTAGTGATGGGCAGCGCTAGCGGGTGCGGCGTCAGTTTAATTGAGACTTGAGATCGATGAGAATCTTCGATCTTCCAAAATTAATCAAGAATCTAGTTTTGTGGTGCTAATATAATATACACCATCCTTGAAGAACACCAAGTTTTTCTGTTTTGGCCGGATTGAAA